>CM062810.1:144880088-145330806 GCA_031772625.1 Pinus tabuliformis | reverse complement strand
ATTTGGAAGGAGCACAATAGAGATGATATTCTCCTATTTATAAGCTTCCTGTTGACAACCTAGTGGAAGGAAAAATGTGTCAGCTAAAGGAAACATTAATTAGTACGGAAATCAACCATTAGAGGAACAACCACCCCCCCAAGGAAACACAAATTATTGAAGTGAGAGGCTTCATGTTTTTCACCCACCCTGTTTTCCCCAAATAAATATATTCTAGCAGGAAGAATTATTCATTACTTTCTCCTCTTACAAGCAAACACTCGACAAAAAAAGGATTTCACACACCTCAGAGTTTTTTTTGTAGGATAAAGGGCAAGGTGAGTGGTATCCGCAGTAGCTGCATTGGTCTTATTAGCATTACCCACTTTTCATATGGGTCTTCACAACAAATAATCATCATTACACTTTGTTGATTTGTTTTTAAAAATAACATAACACCCAATAGATTTCTTTTGGGATACAATGTTGTTGTTGGTAGTATGATTGTATTTGTGCCACAGTAAAGCTAATATGCGTTAAATTTCTTTCACCTTGCAATGTTTTTATTGGAAATGTGTTTTGTGTTTGGGCTAGAAACTATGCTAGATTTCTTTTGCTTTGCAATAATGTTGTTGTCAATTTGGTTGTTTTATGATAAAAGGAAATCTAGCAAGGGTTAGAATTTCCATCACTTTGGCAATGTTATTGGAAAAGTTGTGCTTGTGTTTGGGCTAGAAGTTGTGTTAGATTTCTTTTGCTATGCAATGTTGTGTGTTTTCAATTTGGTTGTTTATATATAGAAGGAAATATAACACGTGTTAGATCTCTTTCACCTTGGTAATGTGCTTTTGTTTGTGTTAGAAGGAAATATAGCATGCACTAGAATTCTTCTGACATAAAATGTTGTTATGGTAGTATGGCTTGTATTTATGCTACATGTAAAGCTAGCATGCGTTAAATTGATTTTACCTTGCGACATTGTTGTTGGAAATGTGATTGTGTTTGTGATAGAAGTTGTTGGATTTTGTTGGCTTTTGTTTGCCCTACAATGTTATTGTTGCCAATGTGCTTTTGTTTGTACTAGAAGTAAATCAATCGTATGCTAGATATCTTCTACACTGCAATGTTATTTTTTGGCAATGTGATTGTGTTTGTGCTACAATAAACTCTAGAATGTGTAAGATTTCTTTTAACTTTGAAATGTTTTTGTGAGTAATATGCTTCTATTTACGTTAGAAAAAATTTAGCATGTTGTGATTTCCTTCGCCTTAGAATAATGTTATTGGCAATGTGTTTGTGTTTGTGCTAGAAGGAAATCTAGCATGTGCTAGATTTATTTGACCATGTAATGTTGCTTCTAGCAATATGCTTATGTTTGTAGTAGAAGGAATGATATTGATTGTTAGCTTTCATTTGAGGAAACAATGTTTCATTACGTACAACATGACAACCATAATATTTTTATTTTTGCATTTATATTACTTTTTCGGAAGTTGTGTGTTTTTGGGGAAATATAAAGTCACACTTTACACAGTTCATTCTTTAATTACAAGTTACGATGTAATTGTTGTTACAAATTGATGCAAGCTACAATGGAAAATATAATTTTGGCAAAAGGGACCTATGTTGATCTCCTTATTAATGATCAAGTCATTGGGCTAGCAAGGGTTGAATCTGCAGAGTCTGGAACTTATTATGTTGGAAAAAAGGTTAATGTTGGTTATGTTGCAATTTTGATAATTGATCTCATTCAACCACATTTGATTGATGATGATATAATGAAGGGGACATACATCCATGGAAGATTGTGGATTTGAGACACCACATAGGTAAATCAAAATATTGAAGCATGTGTTATATATTTTGATACTATAATAAATGTTCTTTTTTTGAGTAAATACTAACATTATTTACATTTGTTTATAGGTACAAATGTTTCTTCTACATTTTCTATTGGAGACAAGGTAAATCTTCTACAACATGGAGTGAAGGTGGGCGAGGGCTCCATATTCAATACAGAGCTTGGCATAAAGTGCATGGAAAGATGGTAAAGAAAGGATGCATAGTGTTAAAATTGAAAAGGTGTTAAAACATAATGTTTGTTCCTCTACCACATCCAACAGGGTTGAGGCATAACACTTGGGGGAGTGCATTAGAATCTTATGAAATTTGGCCAGAATCAATTTGGAGCCTCACTGTCATGATCATGCCAATAAATATTCCCCAAGATAGCGTTAAATTCATATGTGCAAAGGATTCTCTTACACATGAATGCATGGGAACACGCATGTGCATTGCCAAAGGAATGCTAGTTCATGTCCACGAGGATGACATTGTTGAGGGTGAAACACTAGGTGAAATGGATTTTTGGTGTTTTTCTAGAAGATAATAGATGGAAATTGTGAGATATGCAAAATTGGAGATAAGTCTATACATTGTTTGGTTAGATGGCCAATAAATAAGTTGGTGGACAACAAAGGTGTGATATTAAGGGTCCAGGAAAAGTTCAAGGAACCAACCAAAGAAATGGTGATATGGGATGTTATAGAGGACTCAAATCCCTTAAACAAATGGGATGGGTCCTTTGTAATGAAAAAGATAGAAACACTCAATTGATATGCATGTAACAAGGCCATATAAAAGGATTAAACGAGTTATGGCTACAAAAAAAAATTGCAAAATGTCAAACAAAAATAGATGAAGAGAAAGAAATTCGACTTTTGGCAGCAGATGTATGTTGTAGAAAAGATTGTCTTCAACATGTGGATAGGAAGGCCATTGAAGGTGGCTAGAAGGGTATGATGAGACAAATAAATACAAATGGTATTAGAGAATTTGTCTTGAATTCACTCATGTCCAAACATAGTGATGTCAAGCGGAGCGGCCATGGCCATGGCCATGGCCTACCACCTATTGCTAGAAATGTAAAGGACATGAGATTTAATGGGAATATTATTTGTAAGAAAGCATGGTATAAGATACATAAAATTCCTCAAAGCACATTCTATAACTACCAACATTATTTCCAACATGGACAGATCAAATCTATTCATGGTAACACCAACGCATGCAAAGCATGAGCACACACCGTTGCATCCATAAACATATTGCATAGAATTGTAATGGATAATTCATATTTTTCACCACAAATCAAACACGTCAAGTTGAAGAAGATGAACATCTGCTCCTTTAAGACTGCTTCCTTCGACTTACACACAAAATTCTTTGTTAAAAGAGATCAATGAGGCTCTTCAAAAGCTCAATTACCCATCAATATCACAACCAACAATGAGCAAGATCTGGAATACTAAGTTTCGAGATGTGGAATTTTCAAAGAACACCAACTTCAGTAAATGCAGTGAATGTATTGTGTTGAAAGCACAAATGAAGTCAGCAACTACAAAAGAGTTGGAGAAAAGGCACGAGGTAGGTTGACGAAACATAACAAGATTGTTATGTGTGGAAGATATTGCTACTATGCCCATAGAATTATGTCAGAGCGGTTTCCAAAGGAGTATTTGAGCATTATCCATGATAAAATGGACAAAACAAAGACTTCAATCCCAAGGCTACGTGTCAAATCAAAATCTGTTGTAGGAACAAATTTGGGTTTGTCATTGACAGGTATGCTTACACATGGGCATAAGGCGGGAGGTTTTGGTCATTTCTCCTTACTGTACCATTTTCCATATGGGATCACAATTTACTATTACATCCCTTGCAAAGTGCTTAAGGGACCTTGAAGACCCACAAATGGATATGTATGGTGATCCTACTTTATGAAAGTGGAATTTCAAGAAACCCACTTACAAATGCATTACTTGACACCTCTATTTACCCAAAATGTCAAGGGTACAAGGATGATTTTATATCTCATGGAAGTTCAAAAAGTCAAAATGTTGATTTTAAACCTCTTCCTCCACATTTGTTGTTACAGTTGGACAATGCAGCAAGTGATAATAAGAATCGCTATCTTTTCATGTTTCTATCACTTTTAACTGCACTTGGTGTCTTCATCACTATTGAGGTTGGGTTCTTGCCTGTGGGGCACACCCATGAAGACATAGATGGAACCTATGGAAGAATGTCTTCCAACCTAAAAAGTAAAGATATTTATTCTTTAACCTGAAATGATGGATACATATCGCATAATTGAAGAAAATAGAGTGTTCCCCCTACACTTATTGACAAGGTCTATGACTTCAAAAGTTTCCTTAGTGGATACATTAAGGAGGGAAAAAATGCACTAGTTGGACATCTTAATGTTCAATACTTCCCATTTCTTATGCTCAATGATGTTCCAGTACTATGGTATAAAGAATCAATTAGAGACTCTCAGTGGTCAGAACCAGTTGAGTTATGGAATATAGATGATGAAGGTCGACCTATAATTCCCATAGGAAGCCATCTTTCTTAGCTTCCAAACAAGAATGATGTCTATTTAAAAGAACTAAAGGAAGGGATAACATCATACAAAAAATGTGGAAAGACACTATGGGAATGAGGATTCACCAATTGTTACAGAGGAATGGAAAAATAAAGTGGTGTATTGGGAAAAAGTTCTTGATACATTAGATGGAATCTATAATATCATAGAATAATAGATGGAAATGATTCATCTTCTGAGGATTTTCTGGCCCAAGACAAGGCACATTGTTGATGTTGATCGTAATGCACTCCAAGTAATCTCAAGTATTAAGGATGGAGATATTGATAATGCGATAGATGAACCAATATATTGTTGGACCCAAATGCAACAAGCCAAAGCCAGACATTCAATCCGATGATTGATGTTGAAGAAAGGAAAGATGTTGCTAGTATAATCAGGAAATGAGGATGAAGCAGGTGAGATGATTTGGATGGCTAAATCCAAGCTCATTTATCTTTAGGGATAATGAAAGTGAGAATCTTCATGTAAAGGTTGACTGGTGGAAGCCTATGTCTGGTGTATCCCCACTTGGTTGGGTGAATGAGTCAATTCTGGTATATCCCCACTTGGTTGGGAGATGGATGTATGTATGAGTCTTTGGTGATAGGAAGGTCTCTTATAATGTGTAAAGTCATGTTTCTTGTGTAGATCATCTTCTTGCAAACCTTGCCTACAGTCAGGGGGAGCTTGGACAACACAACAGAGCAGAGGATTCAGCATGTATTCAGGGGGAGCATAACCCTTTGCCCTTGATGTCAAAGGGGGAGAATGTTTTTGAGTGACTTGGGGTTGCCATCAAGTCCAAAGGGGGAGATTGTTGGCATTATGGCACAGGTTTGGCACTATGGCACAGGTGTTGTCCTTGATGGCAACTCACTCAAAGGGCAGATCACAATTCAGGCTCTTAGAATGGAAGAAAATGAGGTATATGCAGGTTCATCTTAACAAAGTTGCGTATACACATGGGTGTGCCGATCAGAAGGCACGTATATGGATGCATGCACTTTCATGCAAAGAAAAGCACGTACATGTGGGAAATATTATGGTTGGTCCATGGTATTTAGTCCAACATATTTGAACCTATGGTTTTGGTTCGTGGTATTGCATTCTAAGTGTTAAACCTAGGTATTGGGTCCCTATTATTGGACCTCTATGGTTTTGGACCATGGTTTGTGTAAGGCCTAGACTATAAAAAGGGAAGGAGATCATTTGGCAAGGGTATTGACTTATGTGTTGAATATCTTGAGAGGAGCAAGATCTGGAATATTGGTGATTGGTTAATGGTGCGTAGCTGAATCTGAATAAAGGAGGAACCTGAGAGCAAGGAGATGGAGAAGTCTTATTGATGGGTCAAAAACTCAAGGCTTGAATAGTAGTATCATTGTGTGATTTTGATCTATTATATTTGGCGCATAATTAGATCTATAAATTTGATAATCTGGGTATAATTGATGTCTGATTAAGTTAAAGGATAAATTATCTTTTATAGATTTGTACGCAGGTTCGACACAACAGAGGCGCGTATACACGCAGGTTAAGCAAGTGAAGACTGCGTATACACTGGTTGGCTTTGGTATATTTGTGTATGTATGCAGTTTTTATTGGTGAAGTAGTGTACATCTATTGAAATATGTTTTAGTTGCTTCTGTTTATTGCTACAGAATTTTGGGTTCAGAATTGGTGTCTGGTTATTGGTACTGTTTTCTGGTTACAACATTCTGAGAAGTTATTAGTTGATTCAGTATTTGTACAAGGGAGATTGGTTGTTGCAAATCTACTTGCTGTGTGATTGATATTCATGGATCTAGTCTGAAATTTTATGAAACGTGGTCCCTGGAAGTAAAGAGAAGGTTGAAGCCTTCTGTAGGTCAGCACCTACATACTAGTACCTCAGCTAGTACAAGAGCTAAGGGGGTTGTAGCTCCCTTCCAGGAGAAGTTGTAGAATGACAGAAGGTTGTATCCTTCTGCAGGTTGAAGCCTGCGTACTGGTATAAGTCTGCACCAGTACAGAAACATTGTAAAAAGAAGTTTCTAATTGAAAGAAGATAGAGACATATTGCAGCAGGTGGTTTTCACCCACATTGGGTTTCCACCTTATATCTTGTGTTCATTTGTGTGACTGTCTGCTCTACTTTTCTGTTCCTGCTTACTATTATATGGTTCTAACACACAGATTAATGATCGACATCTGAAGAATAAACTAATTATAAGTCTGGAAGTTATACGCGAGTTTCATTATTCAGAGTTGCGTATACATGTTGTTTTCATTCACTTAAGTAGTGTATACAAATCTTTGTATAAATTGAAAAAGGATTTGAATTAATAACACTGATTCACCCCCCTTCTCAGTATTATTTTCAACATTTTGTGGATCAGACAGTGAGGAAATGATGCATTAAGAATGTGTCGAAGGAGGTTTCAAATGAAAATGACAGAAAAACCAGTGTGGGTGAGGGTGGACTGAGAGTGAGGGAAAACGATGACAATGAACTGAAACAAGTAACTGCATCAAACAACAAATTCCAAAGCTCATGTGAGAACCAGAAACCTGTGTTTTTGGGGTTGTTGAAGGGTCTCTTCCTCCAGTCATGGTCCCAGAGGGAGGAGATGAGGCCAAGGCACCTACGGATAACCTTATGGTGATATTTTTCTCCTAGCTAATCTGCTAAATGAAAGAAGGCACCAAAGGAAGTAAACTAAGGCACAACCGATCTACTATAAACTATTGTAATAGGAATGCAACTACTTAAGAAAATGAACAGTTAAATCATAAATCTATGCTATGTTGCTGTAATGAAAATTCAGCTATTTAAGCAAATGAATAGAAACAGGAATCTACTTAAGAAAATGAACAGAAAAAAAAAAAATCTATTCTATCATACATGTACAATAAAGAGGAGCTTTGGCTGCTTGGGTTGGGCCCTAACCCAAGAGCTTCAACCCTCTGAGTTAACTCAGTGCTGCCTCAAAATAGAACTCATCTTTATTATAAAAACCATGGATTACATCAAAAACTGTCACAAGTCTTGCAACTCAGAAATAAAGTAGAGTTTTACAGTAAGAATCTGAATCCTACTGAGGTCCTAAGCCTCTCTACTTATACATCTGAAGTCTCCAACGACTTCATTCAAAATTAGAGAGGCTTGGCTCCCCACGCAAGATAAACTGGTTTTCTGTCCTTTTCACTTGCTTGACTACCTTCTGGTCCTCATGATTTGGTTGTTTGCACTTCAAGGTGATGGAGGAATATTCGAATGGAGGGGTAGTAAACGAGGAGGATTTACCTCCTATAATTCCTCTCCCTTTTCCCATTCGAGTTTTGACCAAGGTCTTTGGCATAGTTCCTTGCTTTTATCCTTTATTCTTGCATTTTTCCTTGCTTTTATCCTTTATTCCTACATTACATGCACATTCGACCACAAACGAAAATATACAACTCTAACTCATCTCATAAATAAAATATAATCAAAAGTATGCAATACGTTGTGAGAATAGTTCGTTTGACTAAGCTAGGAGGTGAATTAAGGCAAATTAAGGCCCATATAATTACCCAATGATGAGGCTCATCATGTACCCACTGGTAATGGACCAACTTACATCCCTTTGGAAAGGACGAAGATCCCGAGTATGATTCTTAATCAAAGAGAATACATGGCAAAGTCCCACTTAGGCATTCCAAAAACATTAGTAAACTATTGTGGATCTTCTAAAATGGAAATACCCAAAAGGGAGATTCATTTGGACTATGGTTGATTTGAGGCTAGATAGTTGAAATCAGTTGCATCATAACCATATCTATCAGGATTCTTTCTCTTATGATGGATCCTCCTTAAGGATTCATATGTAACATGTTGCTTCTGATTTTACTGTTCAAGTTATGATGGTGTTATTGGTACGTTTTCTTTTGGATGAGGACATTCAATAGAACTTCTCCTTTTTCTAGATCTGCAAAAGCATCACAATGATTAGAACAATCATCAATAGTTAAAGATGAGGAATGAGGGGAAGAGGATCCTAGATTGTTTTTTTAATCAAAACGAACATATGTTAGGAGAAAAAATTCCTTAGAGGTAGGATCAAAGAGTCAATAAGCCTTCATTTACTCACAATAACAAATTGCATTTGCTAGATCTTCTTTTCCATGACTTTGTGCTTTTCATCTCGAATTAATTCCCAAGTAAGATGACAAACTATCTTGAAAGAAGAGACATTAGAATTCTCATGTGTCCAAGCTTCCACTAGACTCATATGTTGAACTTATTTATGAGGCATTATGAGTTCCCTTATAAGTCATGTTGAACTAGCTTATGAGGTTCCAAGTTTGTGGATTGAGTCATTCAAATTTCCATCTCTTTGAGTGCTTAGTTATTCCTTTTAGCAACACCATTTTGAGGAGAAGTGTAGGGAATATATTATTGATGAATAATGCCATGTTCTCTATAGAATTTTTTAAATTCCTTATTGACATATTCCCCCCCATTTTTAGTGCATAACTTCTTGATGGAGCATGATGATTGTTTCTCAAACAAATATGTAAAGGTATTGAAGGTTAAAAATACTTCACTCTTGTAGTTGAGGAAGTAAACCCAAGAGTTTTGTGAGAAATCATCAATAAAGCCTTAATGCATGCTTGGTTGCTAAAAGAGGAGTTGAAAAAGTCAGTAAATAACTATGTGCGAAATCAAGAGGTGTTGTTTCACTTTTCCCTTTATGAAAGTGATTTGTGTTTTTCTTCCAAGAGCACAACTTGCACACACCTAGTAATACAAGAAACTTTTGCAAGACCTAAAACTAAATTTTGAGTGAACTACTGTAAATATTTATAATTTATATGGCCAAATCATTCATGACAAATCCTACTCAAGGAATCAACATAAGCTATAAAATAAGTTCAAAAAGGCTAAAATATGACAAACGTATATAATATAGAGGCATTATAAACCTTTACAATAGAAACAACATCTGTTGGATCATGCATTTCTCTAATAGCTAGTTGATTTGGAGAAAATTTCACTATTTTCCTATCACGAGAATGACAAATCTCATATATTAAAATAAATTTGTAAAGATATCAAGGACTAGGAGCACATTTTTAATGCACCCATTGGACAACCAAATAACACCTAACCCAAAAAACTTAAGTTGAGTAGAGTCCCCGACCAAAATTTATGCAACATTGCTATAGGATGTGGAAGGAAGAAAATATTGGCAAGGAGTCATATAATGTGATGCCTCTGAATCAAGTATCCAATGATATAGATATACATAGGGCTTGTGCCAATAAATCATGTCCCTTTCTTGTTGAGATATTGTGCTTCTTCATGGCATCATCTAAACTTGCAACTTTTACCAACATTTTTCTTCAATATTTCCAATTTTCCACAAAAGGTACATGTTTCATTTGTTTTTTTCTTTTTCTTTTTTTGTTTCTTCTTTGTCTTAAAGGAGGATGCATTGTTCTTAGAAGTTGGAGGAGGAGACTTAGTATTCTCCTGAGGCTTGGAGGGAAACTCACTAGCTTGAGTACACATTTTCTTTTGTTGAGACTGGGTTTTATGTTGACTTTTGGAGTGATGAGATATGAAATCCTGATTTGAAGAGTTAGAGATAACATCTAGCTACTTGAGCTTAGATTTTTCTCACATGAGATGATCACAAAATGTCTCAAATCTGGGAATTTTGAATGAATCACTAAGGGTGTCCCTTATTGCATAGAAGGTATATGGGGAAACCTGAAAAGGACCCTTTAGTTTTGACAATATCAAAATAATACATTTTGCTTCCTTTCTATTCTTGCTGCATACTTTTAATTGGGAGAAGAATGACATGAATTGAGCAACATAATTCTGAATAGAGATATGTTTATCAGGTACCATTGCTGATAATCTAGTTTCCAATTCTAAACTATGGAATTCATTGATATTTCCAAAAACAAAGACCAACTTATCCCATTTTTTTGGAGTGGTACATTTTTCAAGAATAAATAGTAGGTTATATGAAACATGCAACCTAATCAACCGCATGGCTTCATCTTGCTTATTCATATAGGAAAACCTTTCAATTTCTTTTGTAAAAGTCGGTTAGTTTTCACTTAAACGTTTCCATAGTCCCTTGGATTGTAACAACTGTTGCTTTTTCCTTTTCCATGTATGATAATTATACCAAGAAAGGAGCTATATCATCCTTAACTCTGCCATAATATCAAAACCCCCCTTTTCTTAAACAACTACACATTATTACTCTCCCAAGAGAAAGCTCGCTAAAAAACATTCCCAAATATTTAGCTCCAAAACAAAAAAATCTCTTTTACCCATTAAAAAAATTATTTTTCCAATAAATTTTCCAAAAGAAATACTTTGCAATTCAAATGGCCTTTCTCTTTTTAATAAAAAGATAGCTTAGGGAAATTAAAAAATTGAAAAATCTTGGTAAACGTTTACCAATTCTCCCGAGAAATGAGAAATTTGTAGCAGGCCTTCAATCCTTGACTCAGTGTCAAGATGCAAGGATGAATATGGATGAGAATAGGACTCAATCGATGAAGAAGATGAAACCCATCTATTAAAATCCTCAAAAAAATATAAGCCCACAAGCTCAAATCTAACACAAAAAATTCCATGCAGAAGCTTTAAACATGCAAAAGAAATTAGATATGTAGTGATATTGTTTCTTGGTCCTGCTTCTTGGATCCCATTAATGCAAGATATCCCCCACACTTGAGATTTTAGGTTTCCATGGCTTAAAAAACACCAAAAACAATATTGACAAGGATGAAATCTAATGACCCAGACCAGAGAAGAGGACAAACATACAATAATTTGCAAACCTAAATTAGAAAATTAGAATGAGATATAAAAATTTGAGAATCCAAACCATAAATGATCTAAATACCACCACCCACTTTAATAAACTACCCCTGCAACAAAAGCTGAGATGATGGAAGCTAAATTTCCTCTCATAGATTCAAAAATTTGTAAAGAAGGTTTGGTCATTTTAAGGATTCTCTGAGAGGAAGAAAGCTCACAAATCTATTTGATAAAATTTAGATAAGGAGGGATATATAAGAGAACTCTTAAATATATTTCAATGGGCTGAATATAATTAAAATAGGAAACTGAGATGCAACTACCGACCTAACATTTGGCAAGAATTTGTGGGCCTAATCAAACTCAAACCTGATCAAGAGAAACCCTAGAAAAAACAATGTATAGAAAAAAGCAACCTCCTAACTAGATCATATTACAATAGATCTCTAAAAATACCATAAGAATTTGTAGTCAATCTCTCATACCATGCAAGAGTGCAAAAAACATCCATGGATCAGACTGCAAGATCTAAAAACATTCTATGGAAGACATCAAGAAAATTGAAGAATGAAGAAAATATTTCGTTGCTTGAGAAAAACATTGTACATCAGCCAATTTATAGGAGCAATGAAAGCTTATAGCGATAGCTAGAATATATGACTTATAACACAATGGATAAGGATGCTAAGTAAGCTTATTGGTTCCACGCTTCTTTATTGGAACTCTAATAGTCCCACCTTTATATAATTATGAGAAATTAACACCTATAGTATTTTTCACATTAAAATCAACACTTTCTAAATCATGTATTATAGTATTTTAATTTAAAATATTTTTATCTTTTGATTTAATTCTCTACTTGAGTTTTATTGGAAGATTAATGAAGTGGCAAACTAAAAAACACCCCTAATTTGACTACTTATTGGAAAATACCTCTAAAAGTCACATTATTTAATCCAATATAGATATGACCCCAATACACCTTCCCAATTTAAAAAACCCCTACTTTCACTAGATATTGTAGGTATCCATTTTTTCATTAACACTTTTTATTACCATTTATATTTTTTCATTAACTTCGAACTTCATTTTTTATACATGCCAATATAAAAACCTTTTACCCCTTATTATATGTTCAATATATTGTCATTTTTTCCTCAATATATATCCCCAGTATGAATGCATGTGGTAGGGTATTGTTACTCAGTATGAAGCCTTGTATTTCAACCTAAGGGTAATCTATCCACTCAAAATAAAAACCATACCTCAAATAAATTACACTATCTTTTAGAACTCCAAATAAACAAAATCTTAATTTGAGATTCCAAAAAATATTAAAAAATAATAAAATAAAAAACTAGAAAGACTAAAATTAATAATAAAAAAAACTATATAACAAAAATACAGCCATTAAAACAAATAAATATATAAGTAAAGATCAATTAACATGGGACACATCTATGCTAATATACACCCATAGAAAGTACTCAAAATACCAATAAAAGATGGAGTGAAAGAAATATTTAACCATATCATTAATAAAAATATCTAAAAATATTATATTTCAATATATTTAAATATGTCATAAACCTTTTAATTTTTATAAGATTTATTATATTAATATATCTATATTAACCATCGAGAATTATAAAAGCAATAAAATGCATAATAAAATTAATACAATAAAATTCATAATAAAATTAATAAGTAAATTGAAGTTATATCAGATTTTATTTTAAAATTTTAAAATTAAAACAAATTATTATATAACTATCCTATATCATATATACTTATAATCTAAATTTCTTCAATCATATATTGCTAGTAACATGGTTATTTTTAATAAATTATTATATATTCTTAAAAATTAAATCATATAATATTTTTCATTTATCACACTCCTTTCATATTATATTATTATTACTTTTCCAAAATGATAAGAATTATTATTAGTTTTCCAAAATGATAAAAATTATATTAATAATAAAGATATTATTGACATCATTTGAATATTAAGAAGAGAAAAATAAAAAATTTAAGATACATCAAATACATGTTTTGAATTATTAATAATTTTTAATTATAAAAATTAAAATATAATATAGTTAAATATTTCAAATTATTTTAAAAATTATATTAAATAAAATAATATATATTATATTAAATAAAATAATATATATTAATTTAAGTGATGATATAATAAAAAAATATCTTTTAACAATTAGTTTAATTGGTTAAAGTATGGGGAGATTACATGTTTAATTCTCCTTGATGCCTTGGGTTAAGTTAGGATTATTTTGACCCTATAAAATAAAGTTACTTTGAAAATAACAATAAAATAATGTTAATAAATTTTAAAATACACACTACAAATTCAAGTACTATATTATTTATTTATTAATATTTGCACATGAAAACTATTATAATATTAAAATATTTAAAATGTTAAAATAAATAAATTACATTATAATCCAAATCATAAAATACAATGTAAAAAAAATGATGAAAAATATATAAGATTTGAAAAAAAAAACTATTAATATTGGAAATCAAGAGAGATAATATAATCTTAAGTGTAATTTTCTATATTCTGAATTAAAAGTTTGAGTGGTCTTTTGATTCAATTTCCTTTTCATTAATATATGACCATGATGAAATTTATTTATTAATATTTGCACATTAAAACTATTATAATATTAAGATATTTAAAATGTTAAAATAAATAAACTGTATTATAATCAAAATCATAAAATACAATGTAAATAAAATTATAAAAAATATATAAGATTTGAAAAAAACTATCAATATTGGAAATCTAGATAGAGAATATAATCTTAAGTGCAATTTTGTATATTCCGAATTAAAAGTTTGAATGATCTTTTGATTCAATTTCCTTTTCATTAATATATGATGATGATGAACTACCACTAAAACTAATATGATCTATCACATCTTAAGAATGTATGATGATAATGAATCACCACTAAAGCTAATATGATCTATCACATCTTAAGAAAATAAGAAATTAATTGAGCTTTTTTAACATTTTATTTAGAAAAACTTTCCCAAACCACTCTAACCTATGTTGTCCAAACAAATTAAAAAAGTAATGCGACAAATATTTTAAAATTTAAAATGGATGCACTCAAAAATTTATGAGAAAATGATAAAATGATTTACAAATATACATAAAATTAAAATTGATATAACCATATTAAAATTAGTTATTACTTAGTATATTTAATATTCATTATATAAATACTATTATTTTATTATTATTTTCTTTTTCCATTAATAAATATTAAAAATTTGAATGGGCTTAAATTTATTTTCCTCTGGTTGAAAGATAAGAAAATTAACCCATGTGCATAAAGTTAAAGATGACGTAGACATCCTGAGATGGGTTACTATTTGATTCATTAATTATTCTTATAAAAATATTTTTACTTTATTTCTTCATTTATAACCATTATTATTTTATCATTATTTTATTTCAATAGGTATGTAAATAAATTTCAAAAAACCAAATTAATATAAATAATAAATTAAATTACATATAATTAAAACTAGAGTAACTTTGTTAACAAAAAGATTAATCACATTTAAGGTTGGATACCTCTTTTCAGCAGGTGAAATGCCACTAAGAAACCAATTCTGAAAAGGAAGGATTACCTGGAAAAAAATTTGATCAAATTTGTAAAAATACAAAAATTTATTAAAATTTAATATTCTTAAAAAAATAATTTGGTTTACATTATATATAATAAAACTCTAAATTAAAATGAATTTACCTACTTACTTTTATGCGGCGAGAATTTCTATAACAACCCAAAATAGATGCATAGGCTTTAGGCTTCAATCAACGATAAGTGAATCAAATAGGGATTGGACAAGATTTAAAAAATTGAATTCCTCACGGGACCGAATTCCTCACGGGACCGAACTCTGCCGAAGTTCTTGTTAATATATTATTTAACAAATTTTTTAAAGGAGAATTTGGCTCTCCATTGTGTCATCTGACTTTCATGACATCTGCTCCCTTTCAAAGATAACCCCGAACCTTTCACCTATGCAAGGAGTTTATCAAACTTAGTGTTCCATTCTCTAATTCATCTAGGAACTCAGTCACGGTATAACATGACCAGACTTCATAGTGAAGAATCTTGTATATTTTATTATTTATTTATCATTTGAGTATTTGACACTTCAAATCAGATGTAAACAGTGTTTTGTATATTTTATTATCTAAGTATTTGACACTTCAAACCAGATATAAACAGTACCCACCATTCATAAATCAGCAATCCAGTTTTAAAATAATTTGCAACCAAATTTATTTTTCAGAGAATTGTATAGTCCCTGCAGCAGCCAGGGACAAACAAGGCACTATTACACAACTGAAAATAACGAAGATGATATTCTCAGACAATGAAAAACATTTAGTCACTCTTCAAACTCATAATTGTAGTCTTTTTCTCTCCTCATAGATGATGGAAGCTAAATTTCCTCTCATAAATGTGAGATTCAAAAATTTGCAAGGATGGTTTGTCATTTTAAGGATTCAAAAATTTGCAAAGAAGGTTTGGTCATTTTAAGGATTCTTTGAGAGGAAGAAAGCTGACAAATCTATTTGAGAAAATTCAGATTAAAAGGGATATAAGAGGACTTTTAAATATATTTCGATGGGTTGAATATAATTAAAATAAGAAATCAAAATGCAACTACCCACTTAACAATGGCCAATAATTTGTGGGCCTAATCAAACTCAAACCTGATCAAGAGAAACTTTAGAAAAAAACAAGGTATAAAAAAAAAGTAGCCTCCTACCTAGATCATATTACAATAAATCTCTAAAAATACCATAAGAATCTTGTAGTCAATCTCTCATACCATACAAGAGTGCAAAAAACACCCACGGATTAGACTGCAAGATCTAAAAGCTTTTTATGGAAGAGATCAAGAAAATTGAAGAATGAAGAAAATATTTCATTGCTTGAGAAAAGCGTTGTACATCAGCCAATTTATAGGAGCAATGAAAGCTTATAGCCATAGCTAGAATATACGATTATAACGCAACGAATAAGGATGCTAAGTAAGCTTATTGGTTACTTGACTTATTTATTGGAATTCTAATAGTCTTATTTTTATATGATTATGAAAAATTAACACCTAAAGTATTTTTCACATTAAAATGAACACTTTCTAAATTATGTATCATGGTATTTTGATTTAAAATTTAAAATATTTTTAGATTTAGATTTAATTCTCTACTTGATTTTTGTGGCAAGATTATTTTCAACCCACCAGGGCTTCACTCAATGAACCTCTTAAGTATCAAGTGAGTTTGTGGCATACTAAAAAAACACCCCTAATTTGACTACATATTGGAAAATACCTCTAAAAGCCACATTATTTAACCCCATACATATATGAACCCAATACACCTTCCCAATTAAAAAAACCCCTACTTTTACTAGATATTGTAGGTATCCATTTTATCATTAACATTTTTTATACCCATTTATATTTTTTCATTAACTTCGAGCTTCATTTTTTATACAAGCCAATATAAAAACCTTTTACCCCTTATTATATATTCAATATATTGTTATTTTTTCCTCATATATATCCCTAATATAAATAGTAGAGTATTGCTGTCCATTGTAACCCTATATTTCAACCTAATAGTAATCCATCCATTCAAAAAAGAGCTTACCTCAAAAAAATTACACTATCTTTTAAAACTCCAAATAAACAAAATTTTAATTTGAGATTCCAAAAAATATTAAAAACCCATAAAATAAAAAACTAAAAAAACTAAAATTAATAATAGAAAAAATATATAACAAAAATACAAAAATAATTAATAGCAAATGAAACAAATAAATATATAAATAGAGATCTATAAACACGGTACACATCTATGCTAATATGTACCCATGAAAAGTACTCAAAATACCAATAAAAAATGGAGTGAAAGAGATATTTAACCATATCATTAATAAAAATATCTAAAATATTATATTTCAATATATATAAATATGTCATCAACCTTTTAATTTTTATAATATTTATTATATTAATATATCTATATTAACCTTCAATAATTATAAAAGCAATAAAATTCATAATAAAATTAATAAGTAAATTTAAGTTATATCGATTTTTATTTTAAAATTAAAATAAATTACTATATAACTATCATATATCATATATATAGGTATAGTCTAAATTTCTTCAATTATCTATTGATATTGATATGGTTATTTTTAATAAATTATTATATATTCTTAAAAATTAAATCATATTATATAGGTTTTATTTATCACACTCCTATCATTTTATATTATTATTACTTTTCTAAAATGATAAGAATTATTATTAGTTTTCCAAAATGATAAAAATTATATTAAGAATAAAGATATTATTGAAATTATTTGAATAATAAAGATAGTAAGTGAAAATCACGGTTGGTGAATTCGAACGAATTCCAGCGCATGCGGAGGATTGTTCTGTAACAAAGGTTTTGCATTAGGGTTTTGTCGCTGGTCACCATGGGGGGACGTGGAGGAGGGAGTTCCTCTCCCTCCTACAGTTAAGTAGCTGCGGATAGAAGCAAGGGAGCTAGATCGCACCGCTCCAAGTAACCAATGGAGGTGGCAACAGAGGCTATTAACACAGAAAAATCGGAAAATATCAGACCTCATGGATAGGAAGGGAATCGTGAGGAAGCTAGTAGAGAAAGGAGGACAGGGGGCAGCAGTCAAAAAATGGCTCCTATGAGTACAATAGTGGTCTGTAAACCCAAATCGACCATTATTCCTTGGGTCATTTTAAGTGAACCAGCGCTACAGGTGCATAGAGATTACATGGCGGAATACGCGGTTATCTAAAAATTTATGGGGATTTGGCCAATGGAGAAGGCTCTACAAGCATGGATAAGGAATCACTCGAAACCAAAGGGGGAAATAAACCTTCACCTTGGGTCCAAGGGCTTCTTCACAGTGGTGTTCACAAGCTTAGAGGATAAAGACATAGTGTTCGAGGGAGGACCCTATTTTTACGTTGTTGCAGGCCTTTACATGTGACCATGGATGATGAACTTTGTCCCAGAGCGAGAAAATTTCACATTGGTATCGGTATGGATAAGACTTTACTCCCTTCCTTTAGATTATTGGTTGTCGGAATCTCTAAAGGGTATCGGTAATAAACTAGGGCATTTAGTAAAAATATCAGATGCGACTCTAAAAGGTAGATACACTTCCTTCGCTCGAATTTGTGTGGAAATGGACTTATTTGGGGCACTTCCGGAGGAGATCATTTTAGAAGTGTGTGATGAATAATGGGTGCAGGCGGTGGACTATGAACATGTCCCATTCAGATGCCATAAGTGCCATGAACACGGGCACCTATACAAAGACTGCCCATTAAACAAATAGGAGAGAAATACAAAAACCACCACAAGCAAAGATCCCGAGGGTTTCACTAAAGTGGGGGGCAAAGGGAAAGGAGGAAAGTGGTACCAAAAGAAAACCAACGAGGATGGGCATTAGAGCCATAATAGTTTCAAAATATTAGAAGAAGATGTAAGAAACAACGGAGAAAACCAGGAATCGGAGACTAATACCAATGAGAAGGATAAGGATGCTAGCATGGAGGATATACCGGAGAACAACCAGTAAAAGGATGATCTACCGAACATTGTGGAGCTCAGTAGGGACCATGAGATGACCCGAAGTGAGGTGGGAACGTAGAACCATGAACTACAAGAGATTCTTGAGAGGGAGAACTTAGATCTAGAAAAGTTTCTGGAGCAGGGTATTGCCAAAGGAGTTGACTCCTTGCCAAAGGGGGAGTTTTTCAGGGTTCAACAACTCTTCCTTTGGAGATCCCAATCGAAGGGCTCTGGAATCAAGAGAAGCCATGAAACCAGGAGAAAAGAGGGATGAAAACAATGGAGGAAACATTGGGGCATTATTCCAAGAATCCGGGTAGGAAAAGAGGGAGAAAAAGATAGAATGAGCTGCTGACTGAATGTGGAAAACTCATGACTAACTCAGGTAAGATGAGAGATCTCACCAACTACTCCTTTACAAACCTTTCTTAATGAATTTTACAACATGGAACATTAGGGGCCTAGGAAGTAAAAGGAAATAAAGAAATCTTAGCAGTAGAATAAAAGAAGAAAAACCAGACATGGTTTTTATTCAAGAAACTAAGTGTTTGATGGACAAGATCAGAGAAATACATAGCAAATGGCTAAGCAACTATGAGTATCTAGAGGTTAAGGCAGATAACTCGGCAGGAGGGATTCTTACGCTTTGAGATCCACAGAAACTTGGAATCCTCAATGTGGAAGCATCCAGGAACTATCTATTGTTGGTAATTCAACCTTTGCGTGATAGGGAGACTTACATGATTACAAATGTCTATGGTCCTCAAAAGCTAGAAGACAAACTCAAGCTTCTCACCTCCCTTGAGGAGCTGAGAGAGAGATATTCTAATATGCTCTAGATTCTTGCAAGGGATTTCAATATGATCAAATCTCTTATGGAAAAAAAAGGTGGCACCAAAACCCTAGGCCGAGACTCCATTGCCTTCGAGAACTTCATAAATAATATGAGACTAGTGGATGTTGAAACAATAAATGGTACTTTCACCTGGAACAACAAGAGAGGAGGGGCTTCTCAAGTTGCCTCTAAAATAGACAGATTCATAATCTCAGAGGACCTCCTTCTCACAAGACTTGACTTGTCAGCTCTAATTCTTCCCTTTAGAGGCTCAGACCACTGGCCTGCCCAGCTTGAAGCCTCGTTTATGGGTACACCGAGGAACAAACCTTTTAGGTTTGAAAATTTATGGCTCTCTCACCCTGACTTCACTGACAATATTAACAAATGGTGCATGGAAGATATGCCCATTCAAGGCACTAAAATGTTCTTGTTGCAACAAAGACTTAAACTCATCAAATCCAGACTCAAAGATTGGAACAAAAAAGAGTTTGGTAATATTTTTAAAGCCAAAAGAGAAGTTGAACAGAAACTCCAGGGGATTAATTAGAGCATAATCACAGATGGTTTTACCTAGGAAAGGAAAACTCAAGCAAATTCTCTTCAGAAGGAATGGGAAGTCAGGTGCATCCAAGAGGAGATATTTTGGAGGCAGAAATCAAGAGTGCTGTGGATTAGAGAAGGGGAAAGAAACACAAAGTTTTCTCATAAATCAACTTTGGATCACTGGTCACATAACAGAATTTCAAAACTCAGAGATTCTCAAGGGAAAGAGCTTGTCTCCCACAAAGAAATGGAATCTATCCTAGTTCAACACTTCCTTAGGATTGTAAAGGAGCCTCTATTGGATAGGTCACTGTCCATTAATAATTTCACAAAGTACATGTTGGGTCCCTATAATACTAGTGATTACCCCATTACTATTGTAGTTATACCCCTTATTTATATTGTTGTGCCCCTATTACCGCCATATTATTATTTCTGTGCCCCATAGAATCCCTCTATTGTTATTTTTGTGGCTTTATATTATTATTGTTAGGTCGGCTGGATTATATTGTGACTCCTTAGACTCCTATATATAGAAAGAAGGTTTTGTCATTTGTATCATCCAAGAATTGTTCATTTATGTAATGTAAAGGAGGTTGCCCCCTCGAAGAGGCTGAATTCTAAGGCGTTGATCTATCTTTTCTATCTTTTCTTGAGCTGGTTTCATAACATTTGGTATCAGAGCTTTGGATTCTAGGGTTTCGCTGCTCCAAACAGGTCATCGTGGAATTTTCGCTATAACTTTTTTTCTGTGACGTTTCAGAAGTCGCAAAAAAAAACCCATTTGAGAAGAATTGACGCTGAACCTTGGGTCCAAATTTCAGAGCTTTTTGTGCGATATTTTCAGAGATATGATCTGAGGAAGTTGGTCTTTTTGCAGACTCCTGAATTACATTCAAAACAGGTGACCTGGGGAAAATCATCATAACTTTCTCTCTGAGGATCGGATTGAAATTTCGTAAAAAGGTACAGAAAGAGGACGGACTGTAGTTTCTTTTGGGTGTTTTTTAGATCCAAAGGTCGAAACAGTGACTCGTGGCACGTCGTACAAGTTAGCTCTACTGAACTAGTCTATAATCAAGTCACTGTGGGAGATTTCGCATAACTCTTCCTTGGAGAATCCAATTTGGGTCAGACTTGTGGCATTGGAAAGAGGACACAGAGAGCTACTACAGGTCACAAGTTCAGAACTAGATGACTAGAAAGTACAGAGATACATCAGAGGCAATATCGAGCTCCTACAAAGTGAAAAAAGGTGTGTAGATTTTTTTAAATTTTTGCTTAAGCTTGGTTTGAAAATTTATTTTGAAGGAATTCAAAGGGCATAGTAGAGCATTATTATCGGTAACTGATGCCCCGAGGAAAGAAAATGCAAACACCTAGTAAGGAACCTGAAAGCTCTAGCATGACTCATGAAGAAGAGGAAGAAATGCTACATGATATATCAAAATTACAAGAACAAGTGCAACAAATGTCACGCTCACAAAAGTTAACAGATGCTAAGATAAATGGTGTGGAAGCTAAGATGAATGGCATGGAAGCTAAGATGGACAATTTGAAGATAGATTTGAACACAAATTTGAAGACAGGCATGGCAGATTTGAAGACAGATTTGACTAATTTTCTACAAGAAATACTTACTAATGGTGAAAAGGTAGTAAAGGAAACTCATGATGAGAACAAAAGAAATGTTAATCATGATTCCATAGACGCTAATGTTGGATCGAAGAATCACCATATTCCAAAAATCGATATGAGGAAGTTTGATGGCAAGGATCCCGCCACATGGATATTACAGATGGAGCAATTCTTCGATCTCAATAATGTGCAAAACACACAAAAGGTACGTATGGCAACTTTATATTTGGAACCAAATCAGTTTGTATGGTATCAATGGCTTTGTTCTCGTAAACAATTTATCACTTGGGCAATTTTTACGGAAGAATTGATAGCACATTATGAGGATACAAAAAGCAACACTTTTTTTAGCCAATTGATAAGTCTCAAACAAAAGGGTTCAATAATGGAGCACATTGAGGAGTTCCAAAAATTGAACATAAGGGTAAAAGATATTCCAGAGGAGCATAGGATTGATGTGTTCATAGGGTCTTTAAAGGATAATATCCAACATGATGTGTGCCTTTGGGAACCTGATTCATTAGAGAAGGCATTCAGGTTAGCAAGAAAAATGGAAAGCAAAATTATGGCAACTAGGAAGCATACCATTCACAACTATAAAGACGGAAGTGTTGTTGCCCATAGTCTTCCACAACCTACAAGGTTGACACCACAACAATTGGAAGAAAAAAGAGCAAAAGGGCTTTGTTACAATTGTGATAGCAAATACACAAAAGGTCATAAGTGTGCTGAGAAGAAATTATTCTACATAGATTGTGAAGAGGAAGAAGAAAAGGAGCAAGAAAGGTCAAAAGAAGAGAATATATTCCAGGAACAAAGCCTAGATGAAGAACAAATAAATCCGACCATATCTTGTAATGCATTGGCGGGAATTACCACTCCTCAAACCATCAAGATAGAAGGACAAATCAAGAAGAAAAAGGTAATAGTGTTGATTGATTCAGGAAGCACCCACAATTTTATTCATTGTAGGGTAGCAAAAGAATTGAATTGCTTCCTATATCCAGCACCAGAGTGTCAAGTGATGATTGCAAATGGAGGAACAATAAATTGTTCTGGAAAGTGCCATAATATCAAGCTATCCATGGGAGAATATGTATTGACTAGCCCAATGCTTTCCATTCCAATGGGAGGTGCTGATGTTGTACTAGGAGTCCAATGGCTACAATCCTTGGGTACAATAGCTTTTAATTTTCAAGAACTTTTCATGAAATTTTCTGTGGAAGGAAAGGAAGTTGAATTAAGGGGTATTGCAGGGAAACCAGGAAAGATAATCAGCTCTAATGGCATGACAAAGCTTCTAAAAAAGGAGCAAAGAGGTGTAATTGCACAATTATGTTCGCTAGATGTTTCCACATTGGAATCATCTATTTCTCCAGATCTCCAAAAAGTCCTGGACAATCATTCCAAGGTATTTGAGACTCCCAAAGGTCTCCCACCTATGCGTGATCATGATCATGCTATTCATCTGATTCCAGGAAGTGTTCCTCCAAACATCAGGCCGTACAGATATCCATATGTCCAAAAAAGTGAAATTGAACGTATGGTTGCAGAAATGCTAGAGGCTGGTATAATTCAACCGAGTCAAAGTTCTTTCTCAGCTCCAGTAGTATTGGTGCACAAGAAGGATGGATCATGGCGCATGTGTCCAGATTATAGGGAGCTCAACAAGCTCACTATTAAAGATAAGTTTCCCATTCCTGTCATTGATGAATTACTGGATGAATTGCATGGATCAATTTACTTCACCAAGTTGGATCTTCGTTCGGGATATCATCAAATCAGAATGAAGATTGAAGACATTCCGAAAACGGCATTTAGAACTCATGAGGGTCATTATGAATTTTTGGTCATGCCTTTTGGCCTTACCAATGCACCTTCAACATTTCAAGGTTTGATGAATTCAATTTTCAAACCATTCCTTAGAAAATTTGTGTTAGTATTTTTTGATGATATACTAATCTACAGCAAGTCTTGGAAGGATCATGTTGAACATGTTGACAAGGTGCTACAACTATTGGAGGAGAAACAATTATATGCAAAAAGATCCAAATGTTTCTTTGGAGTCCAGGAGGTGGAATATTTGGGTCATATTGTATCTCATGAAGGAGTTAAGGTAGACCCTAGCAAAATTAAAGCCATTAAGGAATGGAAAATCCCCACATCCATAAAGCATCTGCGAGGATTTCTTGGGTTGACAGGGTATTATCGCAAGTTTGTTAAGAATTATGGGAGAATAGCAGCACCTCTAACAACATTATTGAAGAAAGATTCATTTTCATGGACTCCGGAAGCAACAAAGGCCTTTGAACATCTTAAAGAGGCAATGTGCCAAGCACCGGTCTTAGCTACACCGGACTTCACAAAAACCTTTATTGTGGAATGTGATGCTTCAGGAAATGGAATTGGTGCTGTTCTAATGCAAGATGAAAGACCCATTGCTTTTGAAAGTCGTCCAATCAAGGGAAAGTTTTTAAGAAAAGCTATTTATGAGAAGGAAATGTTGGCAATACTCCATGCACTTAAGAAATGGCGACCCTACCTAATGGGAAGACACTTCAAGGTAAAAACGGATCATGATAGCCTTAAATACTTTTTAGAACAAAGATTATCCTCTGAAGAGCAACAAAAGTGGGTCACAAAGATGTTGGGTTATGACTTTGAAATCATCTACAAAAAAGGGAAGCAAAATGTGGTGGCAGATGCACTCTCAAGAAAGGATGAGGATATGGAAGCATTGTTGTGTGCCATTTCTATTATCCAACCAGATTGGATAAACGAAGCAAAGGAGGAATGGAAGAATGACGAAGAAGTGTGGGCACTTATTCGAAAGCTACAACAAGATTCCAGTACTTCTGATACATTTAGCTGGAAAAATGATTCGTTATGGTACAAAGATCGCTTATACCTCTGTAAGAATTCCCAGCTAAAACAAAAGATTCTTATGGAATTGCACACTTCTCCCTTAGGAGGGCACTCAGGATTTTTAAAAACTTACCACAGGGTTAAGAAGGAATTTTTTTGGGATGGCCTTAAATCAGATATTCAAAAGTTTGTGGCGGAATGTTTGGTTTGCCAACAAAATAAAGTTGAAACAATTAAGACACCGGGTCTATTACAACCTTTATCCATTCCAAGCCAACGTTGGGAGGAGGTTTCAATGGATTTTATCACAGGTTTACCCAAGTCTGAGGGAAAGAGTGTCATCATGGTGGTAGTTGACAGACTTACCAAGTATGCACACTTTTGTGCATTATCACATCCATTTAAAGCCAGTACAGTTTCTACTGCATTTATGGAAACAGTTCAAAAGCTACATGGAAACCCAAAGATTATTGTAAGTGACAGAGATCCCATTTTCACTGGAAATTTTTGGACAGAATTATTTTCTTGTCTTGGTACTCAGTTAGCTCATAGCTCATCTTATCATCCTCAATCTGATGGGCAAACTGAGATAGTAAACAAATGTTTGGAAGGATATCTTCGTTGCTTTGTATCTGATAAACAGACACAATGGGTCAAATGGTTGCCTTGGCTGAATGGTGGTATAACACTTCCTTCCATACAGCAACAAAAATGACCCCATTTATGGCACTTTATGGGTATCAACCACCATCAATCACATCATATTTAAGAGAAAATTCTAAGGTTCAAGCAGTGGAACATCACATCGAACATCAACAACAAGTCCTCCAACTCTTAAAGGATAACCTCGTGTTGGCACAAAATAGAATGAAACAACAGGCAGATCAACATCGCAGTGAAAGAAGTTTTGATGTAGGTGATTGGGTATTCCTACGGCTACAACCATATAAGCAAATGTCCCTAAAGCAAGCTAAGAAGGATAATAAATTATCACCAAAGTATTATGGTCCGTACAAGGTGTTGGAAAAGATTGGTACTATGGCATACAAATTGGAGCTTCCTGCAGCTTCTCGATTGCACCCAGTTTTCCATGTTTCATGTTTAAAGAAGGTTATAGGCGACAAGCTCCCAGTTCAAACAATATTGCCAGAACTTGACGAGGAAGGAAAAATTATATTGGAACCGGAAGCAGTCACAGAAACAAGAACTCGACAGCTACGAAATCGATCAATTTCAGAGTATCTTATCAAGTGGAAGAACTTATCCGCTGAAGATTCCACATGGGAGGATGAGAATTTTATGCAGAAGTATCCAGAACTACTCAAGCGTTGAGGACAACACTTTTTTGAAGGAGAGGGGCATGTTGGGTCCCTATAATACTAGTGATTACCCCATTACTATTGTAGTTATACCCCTTATTTATATTGTTGTGCCCCTATTACCCCCATATTGTTATTTCTGTGCCCCATAGAATCCCTCTATTGTTATTTTTGTGGCTTTATATTATTATTGTTAGGTCAGCTGGATTATATTGTGACTCCTTAGACTCCTATATATAGAAAGGAGGTTTTGTCATTTGTATCATCCAAGAATTGTTCATTTATGTAATGTAAAGGAGGTTGCCCCCTCAAAGAGGCTGAATTCTAAGGCGTTGATCTATCTTTTCTATCTTTTCTTGAGCTGGTTTCATAACAGTACATTCCCGAGCTTGTTACAAGGGAAGACAATCAAAATCTTAACAGGCCAGTGTCTGAAGATGAGGTCAGTGAAGTTATCAATGAGATGCAAAATGGGAAAGCTCCTGGCCCGAACGGATTCAATGTGTACTTATTCAAAGCATGCTGGAAAATAGTCAAACAAAACATCCTTGAGGTTGTGGAAGACTCTAGAAGATCCAAAATAGTTTTGAAGGCTCTCAATGCCTCTTTCATAGCTTTGATTCCAAAACAAGAAAAACCTATGACACCAAACATATTCAGACCCATAACTTTATGTAATGTGGTATACAAGATTATTTCCAAAGTGATCGCTAGCTGACTCAAGGCCCTTCTTCCAGCTCTAGTCTTATAGGAGAAAACTGGCTATGTGGAAGGACGAAAAATTCTCAATAACATCACACAAGCTCATGAGATGGTACACTCTCTTAAGAGCAATAAGAAAGCTGGTATGATCATACAGCTTGACCTAGCGAAAGCTTATGACAAGCTAAGTTGTTCTTACATCAGGGCTATGCTGAGAGCTTATTGTTTCGACCAAAACTAGATTAGATGGGTTATGGCCGTGGTATCTACGGCTAGTTTTTCAATCCTGCTTAATGGCTAGCCCTCAAGAACCTTTATGCCTTCCAGGGGTCTCAAACAAGGAGATCCACTCTCCCCCTTCCTCTTTGTGCTCGTGATGGAAGGGCTAGGTAGAGTGATAAAAAGTGCAAGAGCTGAAGGAAGAATCCAGGGACTAAAACTTACCATAGATGGAGATGCTTGAACTCACCAAGAATTTATGGATGACTCTATGCTATATGGCATTCCCACAGTCAAGGAAGCCAAAGCTTTTAAACAAATCTTGAATGACTTTGCTATGGCTACTGGTACAGAGGTAAGCCTTGACAAATAAAAAGTTTTCTTTTTGAATACTGACATTGTTATTTAGAGAAACCTCACCAGAATTCTAGGGTTTCAAAGGGATCAACTACCTTCTAAGTACCTTGGAATCCCTCTTACAGACAAATCTCTAAGTAGGTAAGTATGGGAGCCAGTAATAAACAAAATTCAGGGCAAGATCATGGAATGGACATGCAGATATTTGAATTTCGCAGGGTGCCTTGTGCTTACAAAGGTTGTCTTGTAGGCCATACCCATTTTTATGATGTCAGCTCTTCCTGCTCCTATAAGAGTTATGCAACAGATCATGAACATTCAAAGAGATTTTCTCTGGGGAAAAGGGGAAGAGAAAAAGATATGGGCATTGGTAGCTTGGGACAAGATCTGCAAACCTAAGGCCCATTGTGGTTTGGGGCTTCGTGACCCTGAAACCTTAACAGAGTCTTAGGTGTAAAACTTTGGTGGAGGTGGCTTGAGGAATCGACAACCCCCTAGGCCAAGCTTTGGAAACAGAAATATGCAAATAATTGGTAGGAGAGGGATCATATCTGAATGTCTAGGCTTATTAAGGGCTCCCATATTTGGAATCTTGCTTGGGAAAATAGAGCCATTGTCCAACAGCAAAACTTTTGGGAGATCCGAGCCAGAAACCTGGCAAGATTCTAGGAGGACAACTGGTAGCAGGAACCAAACTTGTTTAGGGAAGAACTAACCGCTCTCAAGAATGACACTGACAACAAAGTCTTATACATGGTAAGTGACTTCTGGGATCAGGCAAGGAACGATGGTAAATGGAGAATATGGAAGGATCTGGGCTATAGTGTGGAGAGCCCTTTGAAAGCTCAGGCAGTCTTTTTTGCTCAAGACTTGGAATAGAGGAAGATTTGGGTATCGTCCTCGTCTGACCAACTGAGATGGGGAAAAAACATAGAAGGTAACTTCAACCTCAAAGAAGCTAAACGAATAGCCCTAGGGATTGATTATCAAAACCCTGATAAGGTATGGAAGGACCTGTGGCAGCACTAGCATTGGATGAAAATAAAGCTGTTTATGTGGCTGGTTCAACAAAAGAAAATTCTAACTTGGGAAAAGCTTCTGAGAAGGGGTTTTGTTGGCCCATCCAAATGCCATCTATGTGGCTCACAAGAAGAGATGATGGAACACTTACTCAAACCTCTGCCCTTTCACCTCTACCTTGTGGGATTGGGTGGCCTCAATCTTCAGGTAGACTGACAGGGACAGACTTAGCATTACAAACACTTTGAAGAAATCGAGAAAAGACTTCTCAGGCAATGAAGTCATCAACAAAGCTTGGACTCTGGTTCCAGGCTTCTTAATCTGGGATTTCTGGAAAGAACGCAATGGCAAGATTTTCAAGAATAAAACTAGCTCAACCTAGAACATTATTGCACAAATTTTAAGGCAGCTCAAAGGCACTCTTGGAGCCCTTTTTGGGAGACCTCTTGAGGACCCTACTCTTGTACAGGATGCTCGTATACTACTACAGCTGGGTCTCCATTCGCTAGCTCCCCAGAGCATAAACAAGGGTGTGAGCCAAACAAAAGCTGATAAAGACTTCTGGCAACCTCCTCCTCATGGTTTCTTGAAATTCAATATTGATGGAGCCTCTAAAGGTAACCCAGGGATAACTGGTTTTGGAGGGTCATCAGAGATGAGCAGGGGGGCATTAAGGACATATTTCATAGTCATTTGGGGACTGCCACTAATAACATGGCGGAGCTCATGACATTAGAGCAATGCCTAGAAATACTGATTGAGTCAAATTTACATAATGCCATCATTGAAGCAGACTCTAAATTGATTATTAATGTGGCCAAGAAGATATGCAATGGAAAAGCACCAGGAAAAGTTTCAAAACATTGGAAACTTTTACAGGTCTTTCAGTGTATTCATACCCACCTTCAAACGCTGAGAACGGTTAGCTTTCTTCATGTGTGAAGAAAAGCCAACAAGCTAGCTGATCATCTCGTGAATGAAGGAGTGTTATGCAAAGAAAGTTACAACAGGTATGCTTGGGATTTGTTACCCTCTGGGAAATTGCGTGAGGATTGTCAAACACAGGTGGCCAAAGACATGGAGCACTTCCAGACTATTAAAAATGAACAAGGAAGAAGACTAGTGGGAGCAGGAGTGAGTGGAAGCGAAAGTTTTTTTTTTTTTTTTAACCGTTGATCCCTCGAAATGCGTAAAACAAAGTTTCCTACAGGGGAGGGGCACTGGGTAAATAGGAGGCTTCTTGGAAGGTCACCGATCACAGATCTTGATAGCCTTCTCAATCAAATGGACATTGGGAGGGAAAGTGATTGAAGGTTAACTATACAAGCAGACCTGAAGATTTTTAGATCAACGGCTCATAATCTTCGTTGGGTCCATAAAGAGGCTAAAGACCATGCAAGTTTCTGATCCGATATCTTGGAGGACTAACAGATCAATATGGGCATTATCGTATGGATATCGGGTTCCAAAAGTAATCAAAGGTTATGTCTCAACTCGGGCCCGGAATTTTATAAACCGATGGCTCATAATCCTTATCGAGTTCATGAATCGGGTAAAAGGGGCGCATGTTGCCGAGGTGATAGTGTTCATGACCGTCGGTTCTTAAGGGATCTAGATCGAAGGATCATCGGGTCTCAATAAGGGAGGATGTTAAGTCCTTGAACGGACCTGGAGCTTTATACTTTGACAATTCATTTACCCTGCCGACCCCGTAAAGCTGGTAAAGGCTGCGCATATCTCTGAAGCAATCTTGTTAATGATTGTTGGATCACTGGGGGTCTCAAAGGATAGCCATTGGATTGGATATGGGGCAAAGGTTTAGATGTATGTTAAGGTATAAGGTTGCGAGTTTGTTTTAGGCTTGTTTTAGGTTGTTTCGGGTTAATCTTCATCGGGTTAGCCCTTGATGGTCTTCACACTCGTAAAGACATGTAATTTATGTAACATTTCTTGAGGATAAATAGAAGGCTCCACTCTTACTTGACCAAAAAAAGAAATTGTTTAAATAATAATAAGAAAAAAAAAAAAAAAATACAGTAAATACATGTTTTGAATTATTATTTTTTTTAATTATAAAAATAAAAAATATAATATTAATAGTTAAATATTTCAAATTATTTTAACAATTATATTAAATAAAATAATATATATTAATTTAAGTGATGATATAATAAAAATATATTTGTTAGCAATTAATTGGTCAAAGTATTGAGAGTTCACATGTTTAATTCTCTTTGACCTTTTTGGGGTTAGGCTATGATTACTTTAGCCTTTTAAAGTAAAGCTACTTTGAAAGTAATAGTAACATAATGTTAATAAATTTTAAAATACATATTACAAATTCAAGTACTATATTATATATATTTTAGTGAGATTTCTTTATTAATATTTGCACATTCAAACTATTATAATATTAAGATACTTAAAATGTTAAAATAAATAAACTGCATTATAATCAAAATCATAAAATACAATGTAAATAAAATTATGAAAAATATAGAAGATTTGAAAAAAAAAACTATTAATATTGGAAATCAAGAGAAAGAATATAATCTGAAGTGAAATTTTGTATATTCGGAATTAAAAGTTTGAATGATCTTTTGATTCAATTTCCTTTTCATTAATATATGATGATGATGAGCGACCACTAAAACTAATATGATCTATCACATCTTAAGAATATGTGATGATAATGAATCACCACTAAAATTAATATGATCTATCACATCTTAAAAAAATAAGAAATTAACTGAGATTATTTAACATTTTATTTCTATGCTTGAAAAAAATCTAAAAAACTTTCCCAAACCACTCTATGCTATATTGACCAAACAAGTTAAGAAAATAATAAGACAAATATTTTAAAATTTAGAATAGATGCGCTAAAAGGAAATAAAATGATTAGGAAATATACATAAAGTTAAAATTGATATAACCATATTAAAATTGGTTATTACTTAGTATATTTAATATTATTATATAAATACTATTATTTTATTATTATTTCCCTTTTTCATTAATAAATATTAAAAATTTGATTGGCCTTAAATTTTTTTTTGCTAATTGAAAGATAAGAAAATTAACACATGTGCATAAAGTTAAAGATGAGATAGACATCCTCATATTGGTTACTATTTGATTTATTAATTATTCTTATAAAAATATTATTACTTTATTATTATTTTATTTCTTCATTAATAAATATTATTATTTTATCATTATTTTATTTCAATTTTTAAATAAATAAATTTTAAAAGACAAAATTAATATAAATACTATTATTAATAAATTAAATTACATATAATTAAAACTAGAGTAAACTAATAAACTTTATGACCTCACTCCTCACCTCTAAAATTTATGGCCTTCCCAAGATTCATAAATTTGGGGCCCCTTGAGACCTATTGTTAACACACTAGGTGGGCCTTTTTATCTTCTTGTTAAATTCTTAGCTCTTAGGTTCAAACGTCTTGTAGGTTGTACAGATTCCTATGTTAAGGACTCTGCGTCCTTTGTTAAGGAATGGAAGGATGTAAAGTTGGACTTAGGCGATTTGCTTGTTAGTTTTGGCATTGTTTTCCTTTATACCAAAATCACCATTCAAGAGGCCATTGATGTCATAAGTTGGATCACTAACCAAGACACTGCCAAATTGGGTGGTCTCTGCCTCACCTCGACTTTTTCAGTTTCCAAGGTGAATTCTATGAGCAAACCTGCGGAGTTGCGATGGGTTCCCCTCTTTCCCCCATTGTTGCTAACCTTTTTATGGAATATTTTGAGACCAAGGCCTTAGCCTCAGCTCAATTTCGCCCTAAGAAGTGGAAGAGGTTTGTTCATGACACTTGTGTCATCTCGCCCCATGGTCGTGAGAAGTTGGATCTATTTCTAAACTACCTTAACTCCCAATTTGAATCCATCAAGCTCATGATGGAAGTAGAGGTGGATGGATACCTTCCTTTCCTTGACATTCTCCTCTCTAGATTGGATGATGGTTATGTTTCTCACGAAGTTTTTCACAAAAAAACTCACACAAAACAATATCTTCATGCTAGTTCTCATCATTTTTCTGCTCAGAAATTTGGTGTTCTCAGCACCCTTGCTACCCGTGCTTTGAGAATATCTGATGAAAACCACCTAGAGCAGGAGAAATCTCATCTCCTTGAAGTTTTTAAAATAATGGGTACAATAGAACTCAGAGCCTCAAGGCCTTTCAAAGGGACTGTAAAGAATCTAGATTTAAAGCTGCTCATATTTATCCTATTTCCAAGGTTCATCTCTCATTTATTCAAGGGACCACAGGTAGGATTTCCCATATCCTTAGACGGAATAATGTCTCATCTTCTTTCAAACCTCTGAAAAACATTAGAAATTCTATAGGTTCGGTTAAAAACCCTATTGACCTGAAGGACATGAAAGGCGTTTACGTGGTTCCATGTTCTTGCAGTACTCCATATATTGGAGAAGCAGGTCGATTGATTAACCAGAGGATGCATGAGCATGTTGCATACATAAGGCGCAATCGCTCCCGCGCGTCAGCTCTAGTTGAGCATGCGGAAAAATCTAAGCACCATGTTTATATTGAGTATTCCAGAGTCATTGCTAGGGTTGACTATTTCCACCATAGGACACTTAAGGAAGCTATTGAGATTGAAAGGCATGCTAGGAATCTCAACAGAGATGATGGTTGGAAATTGAGTAGGAGTTGGATTCCAACCCTCTCCTTATGATCCTCTTGACTCTTTTCCCTTTATATTTTTTCGCTTTGTCTTTATATATGTATCTCATATTCTCAAGCTCCTGGGTACTTTATTTGATGTAATTTCCCTCCACTCTATATTTTTATAACATATATCCTTATTCATTTTTCGACCCTATTTTTAACTTAACTAAAATCTATTATTAAAATCCTAAGTACATCAATGATATTTAACCTCTCTTTGCTTTATAATATATAATATTTAGATGTAAACGTTATTTTTAATAGTATTTATAAACCCCCTGCATCTGTTTTTATTGAGATTTATAGCTTACTCTTAACCACTTATTAATTTATTTTTATATGCTAATTTGTAACTAAATTTACAATATTTATTATTTCCTTTCCCTTTTAGTTTATTTTTGAAACCTCTCTTTACCTTATTTGTTATATTAGAACTATATCTCATAACCTTATAACCTAATTATTTAATAACAACTATTTTTAACCTATTCTCAACCCATTATAACTTTATTATTAATGAACAACAACTATTTTTAAGTACTTATTCTTAACCATCCTTATTAATTTTCTTAACAATATCAATACTCCTATTATCTATTTTATAACTAAATTTAGAACATTAATTAATTTATAACTAAAAAACTAAATAATTTAGAATTTAGAATATGATTTTAAAATAAAATTATTTAATTGTTGACTAGTTTCCAACTGCTAGTTTTTTCAATGGCTTAGAGTTAACCTTGGGCTATGATGCATCCTTACTATTTATTCATGAAAATTGTATGATTTTTTCACCTTTCCCTGAGATGAACCACATTGGTTGGTTGGTTCGAAAAGTCCATCAAATCGTAATGATGTGATTAATCCTAAATTTTTTTATCTACAATATGGATCACAAAAGTCTCAATATAACAAAACTAATCAACTTTGTTGTATTGAGGCTTATGTGATCCATATCAAGTTTATGAGAGATTCTTCGGCGTAAATGACATTTCATTTGTGTACGCATTTTGAACCAACCATTGTTCATTCACCTTGTCCTCACCATGAACCACACTGGTTGGTTCCAAACAGGTCTACAAATGAAATATCATAAACTAATAAACTTTGTTAATAAGAAAATTAATCTTATTTAAAGTTGGATACCTCTCTTCAACCTGTAAAATGCCCACTAAGAAAACAATTCTGAAAAAAATGAATTACCGGGAAAAAAATCTTATCAAATTTATAAAAATACAAATATTTATTCAAATTTAATATTCTTAAATTAATTTGGTTTACATTATATATAATAAAATTCTACTTTTATGTGGTGAGAATTTCTTTAACAACCCAAAATAGATGCATACACCAATTCTCAAAAAGAATTCAACCATATTTTTGTTATCTTCATTCGCTTTAGGCTTCAATCAACGATAACTGAATCAAATACTGATTGGACAACATTTAAAAAAATGAATTGCTACCCGAATTACCCACGGGAGGATCATAGAGACCGAACTCTGTCACTAAGGTTATAAATACAAGTTCCTGTTAATATATTATTTAACAATTTTTTTAAAGGAGAATTTGGCTCTCCATTGTGTCATCTGACTTTCATGACATCTGCTCCCTTTCAAAGATAACCCCGAACCTTTCTACTGGTTCCTGAGGGGCGAATGAGGTGATCTGCTGAGCTTTCACACATTGAAAAATCAGTGTCAATCTATGCAAGGAGTTTATCAAACTTAGTGTTCCATTCTCTAATTCATCTAGCAACTCAGTCACGGTATAACATTGACCAGACTTCATAGTGAAGAATCTTGTATATTTTATTATTTATTTATCATTTGAGTATTTGACACTTCAAATCAGATGTAAACAGTATTTTGCATATTTTATTATCTAAGTATTTTCAAACCAGATAAACACATAAACAGTACCAACAGTATTTACACCATTCATAAATCAGCAATACAGTTTTAAAATAATTTGCAACAAAGTTTATTTTTCAGAGAATTGTATAGTCCCTGCAGCAGCCAGGGACAAACCAGGCACTATTACACAACCGAAAATAACGAAGATATTCTCAGACAATGAACAATATTTAGTCACTCTTCAAACTCATGGGAGTCTTTTTCTCTCCTCAATCATGGATGTGTAGTAGCTTGTTCTCTCATAAAAAATGAACAGACACTAACTTCTCATCCTAGACATTTTCTCTCCTCATTCATGTATGTGTAATAGTTTTTTTTTTTTTTTGAAATGGGGAGGGCGAGGTCCCCTTAAGAAGCTGTTTTAGGCCCAATGATCAATATACATTATGTAAAACCATTACAATCACAATCAAATCATCATACATTATGTACAACCATCACATCACAATCAAATCATCATATGTTGCGACAGCAGCGCTACAAACGGGGCTCGAACGCTGACCCGGTGCGAGAAAACTGTCATCCCCAGCCTGGTGACCATGCACTCATGGGCCAATAGCTTGTTCTCTCATCACAAATGAACAGACACTAACTTATTTTGAGGCAAAAAGCTCACAAATTTAGCTACTTTCTGAATGAAATTTTCTTTAATGGTGATGAATTGATCCATTAAATCCTTGTATATGTTTTAACCATCATTCATATTACTGTCTAGGCTCTCTGGAAACAAATGGTATATATTCAATCTATAAATTTTAAATCTTGGTGTAGGTTTTTACAATTTTTATATTATAGGAAAACAAACTGTGTAAGAAGTGTAAGAAGTGGTAAGAAACTGTGAAATTTCCAATGTTTTTGTAAAGCCTTCCATAAAAAAGACTAAACAAAGAAAAACATAAATGTCCACAGACTTATTAAACATTTTAAAATTTTCTGCACAGTTTATTTCCAGAAACAAATAAAAAAACTAAACATTTCAAAACTTCTTACGCAATTAGTTTCAGAAAATTCAATCAATGATAAGCTAAAACTAAAATAACTCTATACATAAATATATTTATATTTATAATCTGGCTCTTTTAAATATAATTTAAATAATTCTAAGCCAATTTACTTATGTTAAGTTTTTTTTTTCTTTTATAATCATATTCCAGAATATTGTTAAAATCTAAAATCACACAAACACTAAATAAGATAACAGATGATCCAATTTTCTCTAATCACACAATAAAATTAATGAAATTCTATATATCTAGATTTAATGCAACGCATAAAACCCCAATCCTTTTGTATCAAACTATGCTGGTGATGCATAATAAAATAGATTAGTTCATATATTCGCAGCTAGTTTAGTTAAAAAAAAGTGAAAGTAAACACCTCCAAATTACCTGTGTGTAGAGACCCGCGCATGGCTCATGCAGTCAGTCCTTTCCACGAGATTCTTGATACAGGAGGATTCCGAAGGGAATGCATGACTCATCATCGTCCAGCTGCTGCTGCTGTTTCTAAGATGAATCAATGCAATCCCTTTGGAATTATCCAGTTTGCAAGAAATTAACCAAAGGTCTAGTGAACCGCGAGACACCATTGCAGCAGCAAAACATTTCTCCATTTGTGTGTTATCTTTGTGCAATAATGGTTATGCTGCGCAGTGGCTATGCTAATTTTCTCTGCACAGTGGTTATGCTAATCTTCTCTGCACAGTGGCTATGCTATTTTTTTTTATGCTAATCTTTTCTGATCTTCTTGTGCAGTCGCTATGCTAATCTTGTCTGTATATCAAATCTTCTATGATCCTTTTGTACAGTTGCCATGCTAATCTTTTCTGTGTGGCATCCTTGAACAATGGTTATGCTAATCTTCTTGCACAATAGCCATGCTATTCTTCTCTGTATCGTTACAATTTTACAAATATTTTCTCAGAAACAGAGACAATTCCACAACAATAAAGTTCTGATATTGAAATTGAGTCTGATCTTCATCTCTGGATCTGCAAACCCTATGAAGCCTCGATATTTTTTATGAAAGGCTTTCTGAGACGTAAAGAAAGCGAAGCATCCAATGTGCCTGTTGCGGCTTGATTAAGGAAAGGGCTATATAAATAATTCCACGGCCGCGACCCGCTAACTATGACTCAATCTTTGTTTTATTGAAATGGCAACCATTTTATTTTAATTTATGCTTCAAACGACTATATTAATGTTTCTACCCGTACTATACAAATATTATGAGTTTGTTTATAGGTAGGCTTTCAATTACGGCAAGTAACCGAGATACGCTGAATCAAATAAGGCTGCCAAATTTCCTGAAAAGTGATTTAGGCCTCTGTATCCATGTAATTTTTCTGTTGTCAACACATTTATCTATTTGCTTGATACTTGACAGTCATTGTTACTCTGTAATCCACATTGCACGTTCGTTTTTCCCGCTGTGAATACGAAAGAATAAATTGCGTCAGCTTAACCGATGAACAGTTAGATTGTGTAATTCATTCTCCACTACTGTGTTATAAAATGATAATGAGAACATTTCTGATCATTACTCTGACAGTGGAAAGCTTATGTATAACTTGTGCAGTGAATAAGATTTTATGTAAAGATATAAATATTTTACAACTATAATGATTGTATATAAAGATGTAAATATTTTACAACTAAAATGATTGTATTTTTAATGAAAGAAATTGTTAATCATTGTAGGGAGGTGCTTTAGACTTTCTTCATCATTGTAGAGGTGGTGCTTTAGACTTTTAGGTGGGGGTTATGATCATAGTGGGAAAAGTTAGGTCAATTTTAGAATGTCACTAAAATAATTATAAACTTTATTAAGTATTAATAAATCATATATATTATTATTATTTAAATAAAACAAAGTACTTGAGGTCCTAAATGCTAAATTCTATATAGATGAAGAAGATGTCCACTATCATTATATAAAGAAAAGTAAAGTCTTTTATGGAGATAGAGAAAAAAGAGATCCATTATCATTGTGAAGATAGAGAGAAAAGAGATTCATTATCATTGTGCGAAAGAGATTTAATTTGAGAAAAAGAAGATGCCTCTTATCATCATGCTGAGAAAAGTTAGATGCTCTCTACCATGTGCACAAAATTAAGTAACAGGTATATATATGTTAATGCAACACTTTTATTTATATTTAAGAAAGTTTGTTTTAAGAGTCAAATATTTATATTTTAAATTTTATTTTGATATATACTTTTTATAATATTATTAGTATTTTTTACCATACATAATTTTGTAATTTGGTATATGGGTTAATGTAACACTTTTATTTATATTTAACAAAATTGGTTTTAAAAATCAAATATTTATATTTTAAATTTTATTTTCATATTTATAGTTTATCAAATTACACCATAGTCGTAGCTTAATTAGATTGTCTTTTGCTATAAAAATCATGAAAATTCTAGTAATATTTTGATAAAATTTAGTAAAGATTTTTGTAAACCCATCTTAAATTTCAATATTTTGGGTGCTCTTAAAGTTTTTGATGGTATTGAATCTATTTCCACTTTCAAAAACATGATTTAAACACTCCTCTTGCAAAATTTGTTGAATTTTTTTACCCATATTCCAACCAAAAATAATTGTCAAAACAATTTCTCAATCTCCATAGACTTGCCCTTATAATTTTAATGTTTACCAAAATAATTTATAAAGATTAAAACAAAAAAACCTTATTTCATTTTAAATTTGAAATAATATATATATATTAATTAAAAAAAGATTTATCCTTTCCCTACTTAGTAAGAAGATTTTATTTAATAAACCTATTCCAATAGATATGATGCATATACGTGTAAATATTCGTTTCCAATCATTTGAACAGTATCTTTGACCTAACATTAATCAGAGTCGTGTCAGGGCACCATTGAGAAAAATGAATACGCAATGATGTAATTTGTACTCAATACTCAGTGAAGTAATTTATACGTTTTGTGATTTAATATTTCTCGAAAGCATCAAATGAGAGAATTAATGATGGAGACAGATGCAAATATAATTTTGTTTACGGCCTGAATATTTGATACCAGAAACTATTAGATTGCATCCACTAAATTTTCCAACTAATCAGAGAATACAATTTGCATTTTAAATTAGTATTTTCTATTTAAAACATTTTAATATTTATGTTAATGTTCCGATCATTTATATGAATATAAATCTTTTATACACATTTAATTTCTTAGAAAATTAGTTTCAATAAATGTTAAAAAAATTCAATAAAATATGATTAAAATCATTCTATTTTTAATAATAAATAACATCTCCATCCTATGTTTAGAGGTTTCATTTCCTCAAATTGATTTAAATAGATTGAGTAAAATATTCCATTCTTTATACACAAATATGGAAAATATATAAAAATTTATCTAGATTTTAGTGATGTATTATTTTCTTTATATTACTATCTAGTTGGCTTTCTTGTTTGAGGTTGCATTATTTCTTAAACAAAGTATGTAAGGATGAAACATAGTGGAGTGAATTGCAACAAATTATTTCTCACCTTCGAGATAAAATGGATTTATCCAAACAATCAGATTGTCTTTTGTGATTGTTTGGATGTGCTTGAGAACCTACAGTCCAAAATGGTCAGTGAAGTGACGACATTGAACAACAATAACAAGGGCATTTAATACCATTTTTGTTAATTTTTATGCATGTAAAATTGTGTAATGGAGTCATGGGCAATTGGTTCGAGAAATAGAAGGCCGAGCGAGGCTAATTTAATGGGGGTGTGACTGACGGGAGAGGGAATGAGTATACATGGCTTTGGGACTGTGATGTTTCTCGTGCTAATCTGGGACTTAATGACTTCTAGGGGGATGGGTCGCTACATTCCCCGGTCAAATGAATAGGTGGGACGATAGTAGCTTGCCCCCCACCATCTTGCCTGCTTAACACCCCATAAAACCCCATCCAAGGATTGCATGTCTTTCTAAATGAGTTGCCAATAGGCCTTCTTGAGAGGAGTGTATGCTAAAAGGTTCCAAGTGGAGGAGATCGTAGGCGAAGAGTACAAATAACCATAATTCGCAAGCATATCAGCCACCTTGTTCCCATGAACATCATAAGTGGATGGGAATGATGACGGGGAGAGTGGTGATTTGAAAGGAGACTTGGCATAACAATTCTTCCAATTGTTAGCTCTTGGAAACTATGTGTACAAGAGTTCCATTTTGAGTATGGAGCATATTGCTTATGAGTTGGGAATCTCCTTCCAAAAAAAGTTTAGAAATCCTTGTTTTTGTGCCATGTCGAGGCCCTCAATGGGTGGTGAGATCCATAGCATTATTTGTATTGATTCGAAACATGCCAAAGTATATGAGGAGCAGTGAGTCAATATGATTTTTGAAGATGTTTCCATAACTAGTTTAACCAATATTTCCTTTTAATGCACTGCTAGCTCTGCTATAGTTTGAAACATTTGATGGATAAAAATAGGTGTTGAGCAGTGATGGTTTGGTTGTATAAGGCTGGCAGTAGTCTTTCATGCTTCTTCCTTCATTTTCCATTTTCTCCTTATAACTCCCACACCTCCGTTTCCTCCATCCCCTTATATCCTCTTTACTCTCCTTTAAACCCTTTTTCGGGCTCCTGGGCTTCTTTTGTTTAAAACCTTTATAAACCCCATATTAACTTTATAAACCCCAATAACCTTGCTTAAGTCCTTTCTACCGACTCCCAAGCTTTTGTGTGTTATAGCATTATTAAACCCCGTTTAACCTATTTTTCATTGTAACCCCGACGCTAAAGCCCTAACCCTTAATGACCCCGTGCATATAATAAAAAATCATAAACCTAAGCTTTAATAAAGCCCGAGCCTGCTCGCACCTGTCACATCATCCTACATACATGTGTATTAAATCTGGGCCATCCGATTATCTCCCGCAGATCCAACAATCGGCGCTTCCCCTACTCCGTGAACATGCACGACTCATAGCCTGTGGGGAAGCGGTTTCTCGCCAGCCACGTGGCGCAATTGAATTGCATCGCTCCTCCATGTACCATTACCGCCTTCCCCCAAAAAGCAGTGTGGGGAAATCGCTTACCGCCCTTCCGGTACGATTCCCAGCACGTTAACTGCCGATCATCTTTGTCGCCCATCAACCATCTGATCGTCAATCTTACGATCGAACAACCCTTGTCCCTCCATTACTATTTGCTCTCGATGGCTTCCATACGCCAATCTCCGCCGTCCGATTTGTCAGATCCATGGCTAATATTCAATCGCGCTCTTGTTTTCTCCCAATGTTGCCTGCCAAGTGATCTTGGCCGTCCATCTGAGCTATCCATCGGACAGTATTCATTTGCAGGTCATCGTCCAGTTTCATGCAATTTTTAGTGTTTTCGGCCTGTCTTGTGCACGCAGAGAAGGAAGGAAGCCATGATCCAGCGACCTGCGCATTAAAACCCTCAGCTACTGCATTCAACACAGTGTACCTCCAAAGGACAAGAAGGACCACCTTGAGCAGATAAATGACTGCAGCAGTTATGGAAATTTATTCAATTAATATTTCACCTGTTCAGGAAGGACATCAAAGTACAGAAAGAGCCATTTTGTTCATTAAAAACAATCAAACTGTATCAGAGACCCATATCTAACTGTAAATGCGGTTGGTGGTCAGTTATGACCCCTCCACGCATGGCTCTGCAGATATTTTTTTGAACAAACTCTATATATATTCAGAAAAAAGATGTAATCAGGTTGATGAGTGTTATTTTGCTGTAAGGTTCAACTTCTGGAGATTGTAACTACTGTGATACCTGCAGCATCTGGTCTTCATTTTTAGCTAATGCAAGCTTCTTTTGCTGTTAATTGCTCACTGTCCACTTCTTCTTCTTGTTCCAGGCTGTGCCTATTTTGCATTTATTCATGTGTTGTTAATGTTTAACATTAGAGGGATTGTCATCCCACCTCTGTGTTAGGATTTAGCATGTATCATTGAATTTGTATGCAGGTTTCTGTTAACTTAATGCCAGAGAGCTGTCATCCTGTCTGTGTATTAGGAAACAGATTTACAGACCTTTTAACTAGCTGAAGTTGGCCATCACAGGGTCCTGTGCATCTGCTTATGTGGTTAGTCTTCTCCATCATCACACTTTATTCTAAACTGTGAGTAATTGGTGGTTAAAATCCTTGTAATCTGGGGGTGTTCACCCATGTCTAGGGTCAAGCACAGTAGAAGTGGTTATATGGCTTGAATATGCAACATTTATTTCATTCATCCACCATTTTCCCAACATTTATGTTGAGTTTGTAATGTTCCCGAGCATCTCTGATATACAACCTAGGAGATTTTCTTGGGGTGATAACATAAATTGGCACCGTTGCCGGGGAGAGGAGAATTGAAGCTCAGCTTCCTTGGGAGAACGAAACAGCTTCAAGCTTTGATGATAGACAAGGCTTGAACACGGTTTATGGTTGTAATCATCTATCTGGTGACTCCATTGAAGGAAGACCATCATTTGGTGACTCCACATTGAAGTTCTAGCTCACTTTGTGAGACATACTCAAAGAAATCCTCAGAAATCACCAGTTGAACCAATGCCTAACCTTGAGAGGACTCTCAAATCGAAAAAAGCATCACAGAAAGGGGCATCAGGATCAGGTAAGCCTAAGAAATCCTATTCATCTCTGAAAGATAAAGTTATTGCTGGAGACTTACATTTTGAAGACTTAGAAATCAACACTATTATTAAAGAAATTCCTTCAGGGATTAGTTCAGCCCCTTGTTCAGTTAGTTCCCCTTTGAATCTCAATCTAAAGAAAGCTTCCAATACAGTCCAAAATATCCCTTTTTCTCTGCCATCCATTACATTATTCCATGTCATTCAATCTGCTACTATTCTTCCAAATATTCCAATCATGGCAGGACAACAAGCACCTACGAGGATAGAAAGAATTGTAGCTGCCAGATATGGACCATGGTATTGCCTGTGCCTTTAAATCCTATGCCTGCGGGAGAATATAAAAAATATATGCCTAAATTCACTGGTACAGAGGGAGTAATAACAGAAGAACACCTTGAAGCTTTTTACAGTTATGCTGATAATTTAGATATAAGTGAAAATGGTGTGTGGACGAGAGTTTTTGTCCAGATCCTTGATGGAGAGGCTAGGAAGTGGTTCAGAGAATTGCCCCAGAGATCTATAACTGATATTGAAGCATTAGATGATGCATTTTCGAAGCAATGGGGAGATAAAAAAGACTTGTTGTATTATCATACTGAGTTTGGTAATCTGAAGAGGGAAAATGGTGAATCTATGCCTGATTTTAATAAAAGATTCAACTGAATGTATAGTAAGATACCAGCCGAGGTAAAGCCTACTCCTACCTCTACCAAACTCACTTATGCCAATGCCTTTGACTCTGATTTCTGCCTATTACTGAAATCTCTAAGCTAAAGGTTGAGTAGAATTCAGCTAAAACAAGGAAGCAAAACACATTTGCTCCAAGAAACCCCAATCCATTCAGGAGAGTAAATGAGCAGTTACAGATTATGTAGAGGGGTGAAGAAACAAAAGAAGAACAAAAGGTAAAAGTTCCCTTCCAAAATGTAGTCATGGAGGAGGAACAATTCGAAGAGAACGAGGATGAAATTCACTGCATGGAAGATAAAGGCAGTGCTGCATTTTTGACATTGGCTAAGTATGAAGAACCATTGTTGCATCAACAACACAGCCAAGAATGGGACAGAGAAGCTGTTCTACAAACTGAGCAGCAACAGAGATATAACCTAAGGTCAAATGCAAAGAATGTCAAAGAAAATCTTGCACAAAGAGCTTCTGTCCAAACAGAACCACATAATATTAAGCACAAAAGACCAGTAGCTAATCTAGTCATCCTCAAAGCTCCAGTTCAAGAGGTAAAAATTTCTGATAAGTCATCTTCTTCTTTTAGCTTTGATTCAGAAGTTCAGAAATTGAAAATAGCTGTGCCTCTGGTCGAGTTGGTGAAGAGTGAAGTATTTAGGAAGCCTATCCTTGAGGCCCTTGAGCTAGAAACCAAACAAACCTCCAATGACTCTATTAATTTGCAAGATGACAAGCCTACCATTGTGCTTAGCCCTATGATTGAACCTGCTGATAATAATTCTCCATCTTTTTATGTCTCATTGACCATTCATGACAAAATCCTCCATAATTGCTTGCTAGACATAGGAGCCAGCCACAATTTAATGCCTAAAGCTGTCATGGAAGAGTTAGGCCTTGATATCACTAGACCCTAGCATGATTTATTCTCTTTGGATTCAAGGAAGGTGCAATGTCTTCGATTGATTAAAGATCTGGCCATTACCTTAACTCAGCTGCTCATGAAGAGTATGATGATGGATATTGTGGTAGCAGATGTCCCTCCTAAGTTTGGCATGTTGCTGTCCAGAGGGTGGATTAAGAGACTAGGTGGGACATTACATAATGATTTATCTTATGCCACTGTCCCAGTGTTTGGAGGAGGAAGAAGGAGATTGTACAGAGAAGCACAATTGGCATACATCATTAGTGATGAGAATAATCCTACAAATCATCCTATATATGCAGTGGACACTGATTTTTGAGCATGTATTCTCCAAATAGAAGAATCTCATGAGGCCGATATGCAGCTCAGGAAACCAACAGTTTCGGCTGAAGAAGAGTAAGGAAGTCAGATTTGGGAGATGTTCTTTGATGGAGCATGTTCTAGGGAGACTGCAGGAGCAGGGGTGGTGCTAGTATCTCCAAAGAAAGAAAGCATTCAGCTGTCTTTTAAGCTGGTGTTTCAAGTCACAAACAATATAGCAGAGTATGAGGCTTTGCTGTTGGGCCTTAATGCAGCAAAAGACAGAGGAATCAAGAATCTGAAGGTGTTTGGAGATGCTGATTTAATTATACAGCAAGTAAATAAAACATTTCAAGCAAAGCACCCAAGGTTAAGAGCATATAGAGATGAGGTATGGAGAATCAGAGATTCTTTTGATTATTTCTGTATTTCATACATTCCTAGAGCCCAAAAACAGCTTGTTGTTTATGCTAGTCTATTTATGCCTCCCATGCCTCCCAGACTAGTGTATGAAGTCCAAATGTAGTATAGACCATCCTTGCCTGATAATGTCCACCATTGGAAAGCTTTTGAAGATGATGATGAGATAAATAGGTTCCTTCAAGTCATTGATGAGTTCTCTGAGATGCAAATTGACCAAGAAAATGATGTCTTGTTAGAAAATCCCCAGTCCCATCTTAGAAATAAAATTGGTAAAGACAGCATTGTCCAACTTCCTAGTAATCATATTCCTAAGGGTCTAATTCCTCTTGAAAGACTGCTTGACCATAATGATGTGCCTTACAAGGCTACCCAAAAAGAAGACCAATCTGCAGTCTATAAGTATGATATAGGAAGTCTAGGTCAGCCTAGGTATGTGAATTTGTCCACTCATTTGTCTGCTGATCAAAGTGCTGAGTACTGCAATTTAATGAGGCAATTTACAGATGTGTTTGCCTGGGAGTATAGTGACCTAAAAACTTATGATAAGAACATAATTCAACATAAAATACCTCTAGAGAAAGACATTATGCCTTTCAAACAGAAGCTGAGACCAATAAATCCGATGCTTCTTCCATTGATTGAAAAAGAAATTAAAAAATTGTTGGCTGCCAAGATCATTGTTCCTCTTAGGTATTCCAAATGGGTAACCAATCTAGTAGTGGTGAGGAAGAAGAGTGGAGAAATCAGACTGTGTGTTGATTTCCGAAATTTAAATAAATGCTCCAAGAAAGATAACTATCCTTTACCGAAAATGGAGCATTTTCTGCAAAAGGTCTCAGGAGCCAAAGTAATGTCTTTCTTGGATGGTTTTTCAAGCTTTAATTAGATTGTTGTGCACCCAGATGATCAATAAAAGACTGCATTCACCACTCCTTGGGGCACTTTTATGTATGCCAAAATGCCATTTGGATTGATGAATGTTGGAGCCACCTTTCATAGAGCTATGGATATAGCATTTGTGGAAGAGAAGGACAAATTTGTGCTTATCTACCTTGATGATATAATAGTTTACTCCAGCAACCATCAAAATCATTTACAGCATTTGAAAAAAGTATTCTTGAAGTGTAGGAGATTTAGAATCTCAATCAATCCCAAAAAATCACAATTTTCTTTGGAAGAAGGCAAGCTGTTAGGACATGTTGTGTCTACTGCAGGAGTTCAGATTGACCCAGAAAGAGTAAAATGCATACAAACTTTGTCTGTCCCAAGATCAAAGAAATATATCCAATCCTTTTTGGGCAAAATTAATTTTGTAAGGAGGTTTATTCCAAATTTTGCAGAATTGGTGAAGCACATGACCTCCATGTTGAAGAAAGGATCAGAGTTAAAATGGGCTAATGCAGCAAGAAAATCATTTGAGTCTATTAAAAAGGCTATTATGGAGGCTCCACTTTAATAAGTCCTGATTATAGCAAGGAGTTTCATATATTTTCATTTGCCTCTGAAGATACTATTGCAGCAGTTTTATTACAGCAAGATGAAGAAGGTTCGGAACATCTAGTAGCATTTTTCAGCAAGAACTTGAGGGAAGTTGAACTAAGGTATGATATTATAGAAAAACAGGCATATGCTCTTATCAAATCCTTAAAATCTTTTAGAGTTTATATCTTGCATTCAAAGATAGTTGCATATGTACCCTCTGCTACGATTAAATATGTCTTGACACAACCTGATGTTGATGGAAGAAGGGCGAAATGGATTGCAAAAATAATAGAATTTAATATAGAGCTGAAGCCTACCAAGTTGGTCAAAGGTTAGAGGCTTGCCAAATTATTAGTTGAAGAAAATTGCAAGTCTTTAGATGTTGATTTCCTGTGCGCTATGGTAGAAAATGGTGAGACAGAAGAAGAAGAAGCAGTTGAACCACAGAGGAAGCAGTTAGTGGCCGAGAATCTAGCTTCATGTAACTGGTATGCTGAAATAATTAATTTCTTGCTGAAGCTAGAAATCCCTTCAGGATTTACTCAAAGTCAAGCTAGAACTTTAAAACTTAGAGCAGCAAAGTATTGCATTATGGGAAATCTACTCTACTGGAGGGATCCATCTGGAATATTTTGAAGGTGTATGGACAAAGAACAGTCAAGAGAAGTTATGCAACAGTTTCATAACATCATGTGTGGAGGGCACCATTATTGGAAAACTACAACCCATAAAATTCTCAGAGCTGGGTACTATTGGCCCACTTTAATTTCTAGATGTATTTGTTTTTGTTAAATCTTGTTACAGGTGCCAAAGATTTGAAGGAAAACAACAGTTGAAATCCATGCCCCTAAAACCAATTCAGGCAAAAGGACCGTTTCAGCAATGGGGCTTGGATTTTATTGGAGAAATCAATCCACATTCCAGTGGCCAGCACAGGTGGATATTAGTAGCCACTGATTATTTCACTAAGTGGATTGAAGCAATCCCTACAAGGAAGGCTGATCATAATGTGGTCATGAAGTTTTTGACAGAAAATATCTTCAACAGATTTGGTTGTCCACATAAATTAATAACAGATAATGCAGCAGCCTTCAGGGCAAAATAATTGGTGGAAATGTGTGATTCAATGGGTATTAAACTTGTTCATTCCACCTCATATTATCCACAAGGAAATGGTCTGGCAGAATCCTCTAATAAAATTCTGATCAGGATAATTAAAAAGCTGTTAGAGGACAATAAAAAGAATTGGGATTCAAAGCTCAAGTATGCACTGTGGGCTGACAGAGTGACCATTAAAAAATCCATAGGCAATTCTCCTTTCAAGTTGGTATATGGCACTGAGGCTGTATTTCCAATTCAACTAACTCTCCCTGTAGCAAAATTCCTTCAAGAAGAGTAGGATGAGGAAAAAGAAATGGCAAACAGGATCACTGACTTAGCAAAAATATATTAGATTAGGGAACAACTGGTTGAAAAAGATGCAGCACATCAGAAGAGGGTCAAGGAAGCCTTTGACAAGAAGGAAAAATCAAATAATTTTCAGGTTGGTGACTTGGTTTTGAAATGGGATGCACTAAAGGAAAAGAAAGGCACTCATGGGAAATTTGATGCTTTATGGATAGGGCCTTTCATCATTTCACAGATCCAAGGGAACAACACCTTCATACTGAAAAGTATGAGAGGAGAGACAGTTTTTGATGGCCTAGTTAATGGGCGGTTTTTGAAAGTTTATGTGGTTTAAGGTCTTTTTGTTGGGTCCCTATAATACTAGTGATTACCCCATTACTATTGTAGTTGTACCCCTTATTAATATTGTTGTGCCCCTATTATCCCCATATTGTTATTACTATGCCCCATAGAATCCCTCTATTGTTATTTTTGTGGCTTTATATTATTATTGTTAGTTCGGCTGGGTTATATTGTGACTCCTTAGACTCCTATATATAGAAAGGAGGTTTTGTCATTTGAATCATCCAAGAATTGTTCATTTATGGAATGTAAAGGATGTTTCCCCCTCGAAGAGGTTAAATTCTAAGGCGTTGATCTATCTTTTCTATCTTTTTCTTGAGCTGGTTTCATAACATTTGGTATCAGAGCTTTGGATTCTAGGGTTTCGCTGCTCTAAACAGGTCATCGTGACATTTTCACTATAACTTTTTTTCTGCGATGTTTCAGAAGTTGCAAAAAAAACCCATTTTAGAAGAAATCACGCTGAACCTCGGGTCCGAATTTCAGAGTTATTCTATATTTGCGGAGATATGATCTGAGGAAGTTGGTCTTTTTGCAGACTCCTGAATTACATTCCAAACGGGGGACCTGGGGAAAAGAATCATAATTTTCTCTCTGGGGATCGGATTGAAATTTCAAGGTACAGAAAGAGGACAAACTGTAGTTTCTTGTATGCATTTTTTAGATCCAAAGGTCGAAACAGTGACTCGTGGCAAGTCATACAAGTTCGCTCTACTGAACTATTCTATAATCAAGTCACTGTGGGAGATTTCGCATAACTCTTCCTGGGAGAATCCAATTTGGGTCAAACTTGTGGCATTAGAAAGAGGACACAGAGGGCTACTACATATCACAAATTCAAATCTAGATGTTTGGAAAGTACAGAGATACATCGGAGGCAATATCGAGCTCCTACAAAGTGAAAAAAGGTGTGTAGATTTTCTTAAATTTTTGCTTAAGCTTGGTTTGAAAATTTATTTTGAAGGAATTCAAAGGGCATAGTAGAGCATTATTATCAGTAACTGATTCCCCAAGGAAAGAAAATGGAAACACCTAGTAAGGAACCTGAAAGCTCTAGCATGACTCATGAAGAAGAGGAAGAAATGCAACATGATATATCAAAATTACAAGACCAAGTGCAACAACTGTCCCTTGCACAAAAAGGAACAGAATCTAAGATGGATGGTTTAAAGAAACGCGTAGAAGCTAAGATGGACTGTTTAAAGAAAGGTGTATAAGCTAAGATGAATGACGTGGAAGCTAAAATGGATGATTTGAAGATAGATTTGAAGACAGACATGGAAGAATTGAAGATAAATATGAATAAGTTGCTACAAGAAAGAGTCACTAATGGTGAAAGGGTAGTAAAGGAAACTCATGATGAGAAAAAAAGAAATGTTAATCATGATTCCATAGACTCTAATGTTGGATCAAAGACCCACCATATTCCAAAAATCGATATGAGGAAGTTTGATGGCAAGGATCCTGCAACATGGATATTACAAATGGAGCAATTTTTCGATCTCAATAATGTGCAAAACACACAAAAGGTACGTATTGCAACTTTATATTTGGAACCAAATCAGTTTGTATGGTATCAATGGCTTTTCTCTCATAAACAATTTATCACTTGGGAAAATTTCACGGAAGAATTAATAGCACATTATGAGGATACAAAAAGAAACACTTGTTTTAGCCAATTGATAAGTCTCAAACAAAAGGGTTCAATAATGGATCACATTGAGGAGTTCAAAAAATTGAACATAAGGGTAAAAGATATTCCAGAGGAGCATAGGATTGATGTGTTCATAGGGTCTTTAAAGGATAATATCCAACATGATGTTCACCTTTGGGAACCTGATTCATTAGAGAAGGCATTCAAGCTAGCAAGAAAAATGGAAAGCAAAATTATGGCAACCAGGAAGCATACCACTCACAACTATAAAGATGGAAGTGTTGTTTCCACTATTCTTCCACAACCTATAAGGTTGACACCACAAAAATTGGAAGAAAAAAGAGCAAAAGGGCTTTGTTACAGTTGTGATAGCAAATACACTAAAGGTCATAAGTGTGCTGAGAAGAAATTATTCTACATAGATTGTGAAGAGGAAGAAGAAAAGGAGCAAGAAAGGTCAAAAGAAGAGGATATACTCTAGGAACAAAGCATAGATAAAGAAGAAATGAATCCGACCATATCTTGTAATGCATTGGCTGGAATTACCACTGCTCAAACCATCAAGATAGAAGGACAAATCAAGAAGAAAAAGGTAATAGTGTTGATTGATTCAGGAAGTACCCACAATTTTATTCATTGTAAGGTAGCAAGAGAATTGAATTGCTTCTTATATCCAGCACCAGAGTGTCAAGTGATGGTTGCAAATGGAGGAACAATAAATTGCTCGGGAAAGTGCCATAATATCAAGCTATCCATGGGAGAATATGTATTGACTAGCCCAATGCTTTCCATTCCAATGGGAGGTGCTGATGTTGTACTAGGAGTCCAATGGCTACAATCCTTGGGTACAATAGCTTTTAATTTTCAAGAACTTTTCATGAAATTTTCTGTGGAAGGAAAGGAAGTTGAATTAAGGGGTATTGCAGGGAAACTGGGAAAGATAATCATCTCTAACTGTATGAAAAAGCTTCTAAAAAAGGAACAAAGAGGTGTAATTGCACAATTATGTTCGCTAGATGTCTCCACAGTGGAATCATCTATTTCTCCAGATCTCCAAAAGTCTTGGACAATCATTCCAAGGTATTTGAGACTCCTAAAGGTCTCCCACCTATTCATGATCATGATCATGCTATTCATTTGATTCCAGGAAGTGTTCCTCCAAACATCAGGCCGTACAGATATCCCTATGCCCAAAAGAGTGAAATTGATCGTATGGTTGCAGAAATGCTAGAGGCTGGTATAATTCAACCAAGTCAAAGTTCTTTCTCTGCTCCAGTCATATTGTTGCACAGGAAGGATGGATCATGGCACATGTGTCCGGATTATAGGGAGCTCAACAAGCTCACTATTAAAGATAAGTTTCCCATTCCTATCATTGATGAATTACTAGATGAATTGCATGGATCAATTTACTTCACCAGGTTGGATCCTCGTTCAGGATATCATCAAATCAAAATGAAGATTGAAGACATTCCGAAAATAGCATTGAGAACTCATGAGGGTCATTATGAATTTTTGGTCATGCCTTTTGGCCTTACGAATGCACCTTCAACATTTCAAGGTTTGATGAATTCAATTTTCAAACCATTCCTTATAAAATTTGTGTTAGTATTTTTTGACGATATACTAATCTACATCAAGTCTTGGAAGGATCATGTTGAACATGTTGATAGGGTGCTACAACTATTGAAGGAGAAACAATTATATGCAAAAAGATCCAAATGTTTCTTTGGAGTACAAGAGGTGGAATATCTGGGTCATATTATATCTCATGAAGGAGTTAAAGTAGACCCTAGCAAAATTAAAACCATTAAGGAATGGACAATTCCCACATCCATAAAGCATCTACGAGGATTTCTCGGGTTGACAGGGTATTATCGCAAGTTTGTTAAGAATTATGGGAGAATAGTAGAACCTCTAACAACATTATTGAAGAAAGATGCATTTTCATGGACTCCAGAAGCAACAAAGGCATTCGAACATCTTAAAGAGGCAATGTGCCAAGCACTGGTCTTAGCTACACCAGACTTCACAAAAACCTTTATTGTGGAATGTGATTCTTCAGGAAATGGAATTGGTGCTGTTTTAATGCAAGATGAAAGACCCATTGCTTTTGAAAGTCGTCCAATCAAGGGAAAGTTTTTACACAAAGCTATTTATGAGAAGGAAATGTTGGCAATACTCCATACACTTAAGAAATGGCGACCCTACCTAATGGGAAGACACTTCAAGGTAAAAACGGATCATGATAGCCTTAAATACTTTTTAGAACAAAGATTATCCTCTGAAGAGCAACAAAAGTGGGTCACAAAGATGTTGGGTTATGACTTTGAAATCATCTACAAAAAAGGGAAGCAAAATGTGGTGGCAGATGCACTCTCAAGAAAGGATGAGGATGTGGAAGCATTGTTGTGCGCCATTTCTATTATCCAACCAGATTGGATAAACGAAGAAAGGGAGGAATGGAAGAATGACGAAGAAGTGTGGGCACTTATTGTTGGGCAATTTATTTTCTTAAATTGCTTTCATTAAATTATCAACCAGGGAAACTCGTAAGCTTGTGATGGTGCCAACAATATATATGCAGGAGTAGGAAACTAACTCTATGTCTAGCTAAATTATTTACGATTCAATATAATATGCAAGGGAAGAGGCTCCTAATTAAGGAGGTCCTGGTTGTCCTTCCCTATAGTATCATAGAGAAATCATTGATTACATAAAACCAAAAACTTGAAATGAAGACAAGAGAATGAACTTTAATTGTTGTTCAGATTCAAAGAGAGAGAAAGACTAACTTAGTCTCTTGATTGTCCCCTCATATACTAATCCAAACTAAACTAAGATTCATTCATAAGCATAAGAAATGAAATGACTTGAAACATAAAAGCAAAAGAATGAATTTCAATTATCATACAAATCAAATGGAGAGAGAGCCTAACTTAGACCCTTGGTTATCCCCTCATATGTTACTTGAAACATAAAAGCAAAAGAATGAATTTCAATTATCATGCAAATCAAATGGAGAGAGAGTCTAACTTAGACCCTTGGTTATCCCCTCATATGCTGATAAGATTTAAAACTCATTCATCAATCAGAAACAAATCCTCAAACATATAAGCAATGAAATAAGATCTATTATGAAATAAAATGTTCCTTTGATCCTTTTAGAGTGAGCTCAATTCTCCTAAGAACAAAGTGACAAGTTATTCCATTTACTACGTTAAGACAACTTATATCTAAAACTATATAATGGAAATTTATGTAAAATGAAGCTTTATTCTATTCCATCATTAGTTGGATACATGCTCCAAGAGTCCTCCCTTTGGAATGGAGGAGGTACTCCTATTTATACAATGGGATGAGATAACAAACTCATAATGATGATCCACTAATCTCTCTTTAGTTCCATACATTTCTCAACCATCTAGACACATAACCCTATCCTCCATGATCTCCTCCATGAGGTCCATGATCTTCTCCATGAGATCATGATCTTTTCCATGAGGCTTATCTTATCAAATTCGAATTTGATCATTCAAGGCCACATAAAGATGCCCTGGAAGCTTCCTTTGTACCTACACATGTCAACAAACTCATTCTAATTGTTAGGTATAAGTATAAGCATATTATTTTCTAAAGTTTAACCATATATCCACTTTAAAATGTTAAGAATTAATAAACTTTGGAAAAGCATAATTATAACCCAATAATGAGGTAAATGTAATGATGTGGAGGTGGAATGGAGGTGACATGAAGGTAAAATGTGAAGGTATTGGTGAATAATGGAGTGAAAATAAGGACTATTTTGAGGCCCAACATACCCCCAAACTGAAGGTATTGCATGTCCTCATGCAATCTATTACATTACTTTTTGATATTTGAGCTTTGGCTTAAACTCTGCATGATATCATTTACTTAACTTTTGCAAAGCGTTTTTGATGAACTGCAACTTGGTTGGTTCTTGTGTTTCAACCATATTTTGTTTGTTGCATTCAATGTATTATCTTTGCATATTGATAATGTGATTTTTATTGCAGAGTATTTTTGTTGGAATGCATCATGGTTGGTTCTTGTGTAACAACCATGATTGTGTTGGCATCCAATTAACTTTTAAATACTTTTGACAAAGCCATTTGTATGCTCATGTAATAGTGAATATATTTTGAAGGTAAGTGGGGTTTAGAATGTGATATATAAATGTGGATGTTATATGAATGTGACTAAGTATGTATGTAAATGTATCCTTCCCCTTAAACGGATGGTTTGGGCAGTGATCTGAAATGGGGAAAGGAAGGGGAAAGGAAGTGAAGTTTTTCCAAAAATTATTATTCTAAATTTTCAAGGAATTTAATGGTTAAAAGTTAGAAAATATCATACCTTAACTTACCCTTCCAAAAATGGATGAGAGTCGTGAACGTGTGGCTGCAAAAATTGTTGTTCATAGTATTCTTTACATGGTTGTGAAAATGGTGGATGAAATCGAAAAAGTGAATCTTTTATTGTTGCTGCATCTGCTGTTGAATTTGTTGTTGGATCTTCTGCTGAATGTTCAAAATCTGCTGCTAAATGCGGCTGAAAATGTATAAGGCTTGGAAGGTATACAAAATATAGAAATTACATTTCCCCCCCAGCCTTATTTATCGACTTGTCCTCAAGTGATGACAAACTGAAAACAATGAAAGGAAATTGGCTTCATCTGCTACAAAATATGGGTCTTCAAGTCTTCAATGCTCGATGGCACAAATCTTACTATGTGATTAAATGTGTCGATGTCGAACATAGCAAGAAGTTGTTGACTTAGTGGCCGTTAATGAATGCCCCTAGCCAACACAAGAGCTCCCACCATTGATTCCAATGGGAGTCAGGATGCCTAACACATCTTTGTAGGTACGAATAAATTTGTTGTGGTCGAGTCACCTACAAGATCCAATGAACAAGGGATATTAATGTACTCCCATTGTTCATTGGCAAGAGTACTTGCCATTAAGGCATGCAAGCCTCTAGGTGTTTTTTCAATGATACTTAGACTCTAGGACTTTGACTCAAGCAGGGTTTTATTGGCAGAAATGAAGGGGAATGGTAATGACAAGGAAAATGGCAATAAGCTTGTAAGGAATGGATGTAAGGAAATGCATGGTGTATGAATAAGAACTCTTGCTGTGAAAAATGGATATGGAAATGTCATGCTTACAATTGGTGGAATTCAAAATCTTTTTCAGAAAGGGAGGTGCAAGGTAGTGGTTGTGGAGATGGATTTGTCTTCAGAATTTTTCATGAATTTAGTCTTTGGAAGACTAATTGTCGTCACAATGCAATCTCCTTAATGATCACTTTGTTATCCTGTAACCTGTAAAAAAACTTGGCAGAAAGAAAACATAAGTTTGTTCAAGAAGAATTGTGCATTTCCTTCATGATTCTTACGCAAAAATTTCATACCAAATAAAACAGATTTAAGAAAAATCAAAGTGTTGAAAGTAACTCAATTCATGATATCAATTTCAATCCATTCTTAAAAACAACCCTGAAAAATAATACTCCCTGTCAGATAACTTCTGAAATGTGCTCGGCAAAAAGATTGACATGAGAAATATCTGTTCTGTTATGCATATTAGTATGTCACATAAAAGCATTTAACAGAAAGATGTGAGGAGTTAATGCCAACTTGAAGCTATCGAAACAAGTATCCTCCAATGTTTGATAAATCGATTTTTGAAATTTGTTTCCAAGTATTCCATTTTTTTTTTTCAAATCTGTGTGAATTTTGTGAACTTTTATTGTTTATTGTTTATTGTTTATTTTAATTTTTTTAATTTTATTTATTATTATATTATTATTATTTTTGTTTTGTTTTTTATTATTTTTTTTTAAACAATAAATTTTAAAAAGAAAATATGAAAACATTATTTATTTATTTATTTTTTTTATGTTGATTTTATTTATTTATTTAGATTTTTTTTAAACAACAAATTAAAAAACATATATTTTTTTTAATTTGTTATTTAAGTTGAGATTTTTTAAGTTGTAAAATCAACAATTTTTTTTTATTAAAACCTAATAAAGAAAAATTCTAAAAATAAACTATAACTAAAATGAAGGTTTTTTTTTTAAATTTGTTTTGTTTTGTTAATAAAATAAAAATAAGAAAATCACAAGAAAATTGTTTTGTGTTTTTTTTTTTTTTTTTTTTTTTATTATCCAAAATATTAAATAAATAAAAAGGAAATTTTTACTTATTTTCTCTTTTTTTTTAATCAACACACAAAATATTCTTTATTTTTATTTAAATAACAAATTAAAAACAATTGTTTTTTAATTTATTATTTATGTTGATTTTTTTATATTTTTTTTAGTTGAAAAAAAAAAAAACTAATTACAAATCCACAATCCGTAAGCAAAGTTATTTTTTATTTTATCAACACACTAAATATTCGTTATTTTTATTGAAATAACAAATTAAAAACAATTTTTTTTTGAATTTATTATTTATGTTGATTTTTTTAGATTTTTTTTAGTTGTAAAAAAAACTAATTAAAAAAAAAACAACAAACCGTATTCAAATCTGATCTTCCCCTTAAAACCGGGCTCTACAACTGAATATCTGTTCTTAAGCATATTCAACGGATTCCACGTACTCCAGTCGTTGAGAATTTTCCATTATTATTTTATTTTGGCACATATACCTTCTGAGCGCAGGAGATAGGTGTTGCAACTCTTCACGAGTCACAGGTGCCGCAATTCTCCACGGGACACAGGTGCTGCAACTCTGTCAACAATTGTTGCAACTCTCCGTGGGGCAAAGGTGCTGCAACTTTGAAGAAGGGCGTTGTGAATCCACGCTAGCTTGTCTATCAACTATTCAGCGCTTCAGCGCTGCCCTCCTGAGCTGGTTAAGCAATGATGGTCTCTTTGATCAATCCCAAAACCATCTGAGACTCCAGATTCGTGGTAGACTCCGGATCTGGCACCTTACCGGTCTTGGCAAACTCCTCCTCGGCCTTGACCCCCTCATGGATCAACAAAGTTGCATCACCACCGTCATCAACAATCAGATCAGGGCCACCGCCTGGACCCTAGTCAAGAGCCCTTTCAGTACACCACCAGTACTCCTGCAGCGTCTCCCCCTTCCAAGCGAACACCGCAGCGCTGTTTTATTTGGTATGCAATAGCCGCGGCGGCGTGGTCCTGCGTGGAGAAAATGTTGCAGGAACACCATCTCACCTCAGCACCCAGAGCCGTGAGGGTCTCAATGAACACCGCGGTCTGGATGGTCATGTGGAGAGACCCAGTGATCCGGGCACCCTTAAAGGCTGAGCGGAGCCGAACTCAGCTCTGCAGGCCATCAATCCAGGCATCTCAACTTCGGCCATTTCAATTTCCAACCTCCCAAAATCCGCCTGGGACAGATCCTTCACCTTGAATTCGCGTCCGGACATAGTTTTCTCGGCCAGAAGCGCCATTGCTGCGGAGAACTTCTTTTTCAGAGCCAACAATGTCATCAAACCCATTAGGATGCACTTCCCATTCATGAGGCTCCCACCATGGGAACTGCCATGATGATCGTCAGCCCAAAATGCTCTAGAAAGGTAGCCGTCCCAGCTGTAGTTAAGGCTCCATAATCACTGGCTTCTTTAAGCAACAACTCTGAAAATTGGCGCTGAAACTCTGCTTCAACTGGAAGGCAATCAAGTGAATAGGGCTGCTGAAGACGTGCTATGATTCGATCCTTATTTTGAATGACATCTTTCAGTATAGAAGTGGTCTTAGCAAGCTTTTGACATTTTTTCCATTTCACTCACATGGGTGAGATGTGCCACACTGTTATCATCCTGTCGACCTTGCAGTTCTACTTGCAAATTCGCCAAATTACGTTGCGCAGATGTAAGGTCTCTCAAAACTCTTATCAAAGTATCACTTTTATCAGTAAGACCTGTCACATTACCCAAATTTTGCACATCTTCCTGTGGAACAGAGAAGCCAAGATCGGAAGCAATGGAGAGGGCATCTGCCATGCCTCCCAGATGCCGCAACGGTTTCTTCCCCACCCATGTTGTGTCTCCACCTCCTGCTCCCATCGCCATCCCCCTCGAATTCCAATGTGAATACGCAGGATTTGTTTATACAATAGCCTTCGGAGGGAATCTAACCCAGCTGTTTGAGGCTGCAAAACCATCGCAGCGTGATGTAGGGAATGATACCGCTGGAAGAGGATATCCTTGTGAAACGCACGATGTACCCAATAATACAAGGCCTCGGCTGGCCCCATGTGCAAAATCGCAAGGAAAATCAGCCCTCCTGCGTTCCACGCAGGCATGTCACGGAGAAATGGTAAGAAATGATGCGCCGCAGTAGCCATGAACGCCTGCAACAAGAGAAAATTGTCCCAGTCCCATTCTCGGTCCATTTGATCGAACTCCGCATCTTTTTCTTTTTTCTTTTTATTTTGTTTTGTGTTTAATGTGGTTTTTATTTAATGTTTTGCATTTTTTTTAAATATCTAAAAAAACAAAAAAATGGTTAGTTTTTTTTAAATATCTAAAAAAACAAAAGAAATGGTTAGTTTTTTTATTTATTTTTTTTAATAATAATATGTATATATATGATACATATATTATTATTATTTGTGGAAATTTTTATTTCTAAAATTAAAAAAACTAAATTTCATTTAAAAATTTAAAGATGTTTTTTTTTCTCATTCACAAATTTTTTATTGTCATGTCACAGATTAATTTTTCAGCAAGAGTATTTTTATTCGAACTAAATCAATGGATTCTCTGATCTTCCTGATCGCACGAAGCGCAGGAAGAGAGTATACTAATCGATTGATTTGTTTTTATTTATGTAGGGGGGTTTTTAAAAAAAAAACTAAATTTAAAACTAGCTAAACACTAAAATATCAGAAAACTCAAACTTGAACTTCCTTATGGAGATCCTGCTGTCACCAAGTTTCACAAGTTAGTTTTTCTAAAGAAAAATACTAGTACCGAATTAAATTCCTAATGCCTGATCCCTTAGCACCATCCCCGGCAACGACGCCAAAATGTTGGGCAATTTATTTGCTTAAATTGCTTTCATTAAATTATCAACCAGGGAAACTCGTAAGCTTGTGATGGTGCCAACAATATATATGCAGGAGTAGGCAACTAACTCTATGTCTAGCTAAATTATTTACGATTCAATATAATATGCAAGGGAAGAGGTTCCTAATTAAGGAGGTCCTGGTTGTCCTTCCCTATAGTATCATAGAGAAATCATTGATTACATAAAACCAAAAACTTGAAATGAAGACAAGAGAATGAACTTTAATTGTTGTTCAGATTCAAAGAGAGAGAAAGACTAACTTAGTCTCTTGATTGTCCCCTCATATACTAATCCAAACTAAACTAAGATTCATTCATAAGCATAAGAAATGAAATGACTTGAAACATAAAAGCAAAAGAATGAATTTCAATTATCATACAAATCAAATGGAGAGAGAGCCTAACTTAGACCCTTGGTTATCCCCTCATATGATACTTGAAACATAAAAGCAAAAGAATGAATTTCAATTATCATGCAAATCAAATGGAGAGAGAGCCTAACTTAGACCCTTGGTTATCCCCTCATATGCTGATAAGATTTAAAACTCATTCATCAATCACAAACAAATCCTCAAACATCTAAGCAATGAAATAAGATCTATTATGAAATAAAATGTTCCTTTGATCCTTTTAGAGTGAGCTCAATTCTCCTAAGAACAAAGTGACAAGTTATTCCATTTACTACATTGAGACAACTTATATCTAAAACTATATAATGGAAATTTATGTAAAATGAAGCTTTATTCTATTCCATCATAAGTTGGATACATGCTCCAAGAGTCCTTCCTTTGGAATGGAGGAGGTACTCCTATTTATACAATGGGATGAGATAACAAACTCATAATGATGATCCACTAATCTCTCTTTAGTTCCATACATTTCTCAACCATCTAGACACATAACCCTATCCTCCATGATCTCCTCCACGAGGTCCATGATCTTCTCCATGAGATCATGATCTTTTCCATGAGGCTTATCTTATCAAATTCGAATTTGATCATTCAAGGCCACATAAAGATGCCCTGGAAGCTTCCTTTGTACCTACACATGTCAACAAACTCATTCTAATTGTTAGGTATAAGTATAAGCATATTATTTTCTAAAGTTTAACCATAAATCCACTTTAAAATGTTAAGAATTAATAAACTTTGGAAAAGCATAGTTATAACCCAATAATGAGGTAAATGTAATGATGTGGAGGTGGAATGGAGGTGACATGAAGGTAAAATGTGAAGGTATTGGTGAATAATGGAGTGAAAATAAGGACTATTTTGAGGCCCAACTGTTATAGACATTTTTGTGCCTTACAGCATTGAGCATGAAATGTCCATAATCTAAGGGATCCAAAGTCCCTAAACATGTTGTTCCTACCCCTAGAGGAACAAGGCTAACAAACCACAGCAATTCACAGAAGTTCTCCACCAGAAACTGCTCAAAAACAAGTCAATTCAGGATCAATTCATTGGCTCCACTAGCTGTTTGTGCTGAATGTCAAAGCCAACACTGGCTACCTGCGCTGAATGTCAAAGGGAACACTAGCTACCTGTGCTGAGCGAGAGTGGACATGTGGCAAGTTCATTCCACAAGGTGTCAAAACCCAGGAAGCTTCCAAAATGACACTTGCCTCAGGGAATTCGACTGGTGATGAGTAAGAGGTTCCAAATCTCCAAGTGGAAGCAAGAACCTCCAAGTGGAATCAAGAACTGACAGAGGGAGAGGACACTAGTCAGATCTCAAGCTGACTCATCCTCTCTCCAAACATCTATATATGGATCTCTCCTCCATGAGATCTAGGAGGCTGGAATTTTGTTATTGCAAGGAATTGTTGTTGGTTTGAGATTGGAATCATTGGGTGCTTAATGCTTTGAAGGGGGTGAAGATAGGAATTCCATTTGCTGGGAAGGAGATGCTGGATTGGAGCCCTCTGGGTTGTATCTCTTCTTGAACCTTGTTATTCATCAATAAAGCTATCTTGGTTTCTCCTATATGCTGATGTATTTTTGATGTATGAATGCATTAGTATGTTTAGTTTATTTCTAATCCTGAACTAGTTATGAATATGAATCCATGTCTTGTGTAGTGTTCTCTTCTTGTGATCTTGTAGAAACCTCTTGAAGCTGGGCGAGCGAGAAGGCAAGTAGCTGGGAACTCTCCAAGAGAAGAGAAGTCGGATCGAGGGACAAACGGAAGACACCGGTTAGTCCATCTATCTTTCTCTTCATTATTAATTCATAAAGGAAGAATACTAGAATAGTTGTCTCTGTTTGTTGCTAAGGCACTGTCACACCTTAGGTGGATAGGATCGTCCTGCATAAGCATTTTTCCCCACAAAAAATTGGTGACTCCACTGGGGAGATTTGTTTAGTCATTTTATTTGTGTTTCTATCATTGTTTATTTCATAGACTTGACAGCAATAATCGAACTGCATCTGCTACCCCCAGATGCAAAGTAGACAGTTGCTGCTTTGATCCAATCACTGGACTTGTCTATGATCTGAACAATGGACTCACAAATGATTTGATGATCCTTTGTGATAGATCTTAGTACTCCCTCAAAGCATCCCTTTGATTGTAGCTTGCTTGTTGCTTTGATTTGGCCTGAAACCGTAGATTAATCAGCAATTTGTAACCCAGAAACCAATGAGAAACTCTCATTTCTCCTTCAGTGCGACCCCTGTGAAGAGGTTCTACATTTCAACGCAGGTCCCGTGAAGGCTACCTGCGCTGAATGTCAAAACCCCTGTGTTGAGGTTGCGCTGAACCAGTTTGGCCTTGTGCAGTTGGGGTTCTCTGCTCTGTTTTGCCTTGTTTTGATCTCTGATTTTTGCAGCCTGTAACCAGCATAGGTACCAGTCTGATAACTCCTTTTCTCTGCTTAGATTCCGCCTCCTTTTGTACAAAAAGACTGTGAGTGTTTTTATGTGTTTGTGGCATCATTTACAGTTTTCCTTTGCATGAGTGAAATAGTCATCCTGTAGCCCTTGATTCAGATCTGTTGATTGTGATCTTAGGAGAGAGTTCATTGGCTGTTTGCAGTTGATTATACATTTACTTTTGCTTTTGGTTTGAGTTTGTCTCTTTTAAGTGTCGCAACAAGTATTCATTTCGGAAATCGTTAAGTGTTGTAATCTCTTCTACCCTCTCTGATTTCGAAAAAATAAACTTGTTTGTATTGGTCATTTAAAAGCAAATTCAAAGTTGTACAAAAAGCTTTCTTTTTAGGCATCAATATTAAGAAAGCGGAAAACAAACACCTGCATTGTGCATTTGCATCTTGATAGTTTGCATGTTTGATTTAGGAAAAGTGCATTAGAGTGTGCTGATTGCTCTTTGAGAAAAGATGGTGTCTTTCTTTTCCCTTTGTAGCTAGGATTTTCATGGTTGAAAAGATAGAAAAGCTTGCTTATCATCTTTAAACTGCATTTAGGAATTGTATCATACATCTCGTGGTGAACCTCAAAAGGCAAACTTCTAAAAAGATCAACTTAAAATAAATTGAATGAACTTAACAACGCTTTGAAACATAACGCACAACATAGAGGTCTAGGCTAGAGACGTGTTCCGGCGTCGTAAAGCCTGGTGACTGTCGATCTTGTTGATGGTGGGTGATTCATCCTGAGGGACGATAGCGCCAGTACAGATTTGTGCTCCCACGTACCATCATGTATATATTGGGAGACCCCTATAGGCATAAAACCTTTATCCTTAGGAAGCCGTGTCGGCCGCCCTACTGATCGCAATGCACTGAACACAGCATTCAGGAAGATCGACCGCCCGTACCCTAAAAAGTATTCTGCGGTTTTGCGAAAAGTTTGGCACACCCTTTACCTAGAACTCCAGAGCAGTTCCTTTTGGCCTTTTTCAAACTCTATAACAGAAAAAGTCCATCCGAGCATTTGTCACTTCGGGCTCGTTAAAACATCGAAGGAGACTAGAGTCATCTTTAGCTTTTTCTCGACTCTTTAAAATTGAAAAAGCAAGTTGTGTCTAAGCGTCGTTAAAATTTATTTTAAACGGAATAATCATCACCATTCCCTCGTTGATCTTCGAAGTTAGTCTCTTTTCACCATAAGTTCTTGTAGAATCGCTAGAAAATCTTTTGGATAGACTAGATATGTCTGAACAATCGTCGACATCCAGGACTGTGTCATCCGACACAGCAGCGGCAGAGCCTCCTGCTGCTACCCCAACGATGTTCGATGGTATACCATCTGTCCCGGCAAGTTATCAACAACAAGCCGGAGTCCCATCAGGGACTGCTTCGACGACATGGCTAGTTCCTATTTCTTCATCCGGATTATCATCTGGTATTTCTTATGTTGAAACTCGACAAATTGATCCAATGTGTCTTCAAAGGCAAATCTACCCTTTAAGTACTGGATTGCCACCATATGGAGGGCAGTATGCCTTCTCATTGTTCCCTCCCGGAGAACAACCATATGGGAGTTTACAACAAAGTTCAGGTCAAACTGGAATTACATCCAGCAGTTGGGTACCAATACTGCCTCAGCAACCAAGGGTTGTATATTCAATGCAACCAGTCCACCCTGTGTCGAATATTCCCACTATACCTGCTATAGTTACTGCGTCGCAAGTACAAGCGCTACCTGTTGTATGTCAACCCCAACAGCCTCAGGTTGCAATACAACAACCTCTTGTCTCAACGACTCAATCACAACCTCAGGTTAGTGCCTCCTTATCTGGAGCGACTCAGGATCAAACAAGTACTGTGACTCCTCATCTTGGTCAATCATCCAGTATTGGTCAAAAACAAATGGTTCAACAACTAGAGCTGGTTCAAACTCAACAACCCCCATTCCAGCAATCATATCAAGGACCTGAGCAACAAGTCTTTGTAAGTAATGGGCAATCGCATTTCCAAAGCGGTAATCAACAACCATATTATAATGGTTCTGCCCGTCAACCTTGTCAAAGTTGCCAGCATCAAATAAATTATGCTGGTATACAAAGACCCACTGCTCAAGCGATTCCATCTTATCCTGGGTATGCTTCGCCTAACCTGAATCAACAGTTGCCCTTTGTAGCAACTCTAGAATTACTAGATCTAAACCGACTGACGAATGATCCAATTGCTTATGCCCCTTGGTGGCCAGCGATTCCGCATAAACTTCCATCAGATATTCCTAAATTTAATGGAAATCCGGGTGAAGATCCGTCGAATCATGTGATGACATTTCATCTGTGGTGTTCATCAAACACCCTAAATGATGATTCGATTAGGCTTCACCTTTTTCAGAGGATGTTAACTGGTCCAGCGGCAAAATGGTATATTGAATTGCCTAGAGCTTCGTTCAACAACTTCAGTACCTTAGCCACGACTTTCTTAACCCATTTTCAATTACCGATAAGGTATGAAACGGGAACGGAACTCCTAACCAACTTCAAACAGACAACGGCCACTCACATATCAGATCATATACATGAGTGGCGACGTCGTCGTAGGATGGTAAAAACGTACGTTCCCGATCAGCTATTAGCTGAATGGTTTATCAAATCCTTACTTCCTACAATCACGGAAGATGTAGCAAAGGGGGGAGTCGTAACGGAAGAGCAAGTCATCGCTCGTGCGCAATATCTGGACTTGGTCTATACTCAGTCTGGCACGCTCTACGACAAAATACCTTACGCCCCTAGACCGGAATTCTCAATTCCTCCTCCTCCTAAATCAAACAATGACTCTCATGCCATCGATGGCGTGATTGGCACGACAGACACGAAATCGACAAAGGCTACGTCTAAAAGGGCCCGTAAGATTTCCAGTCAAAATGAAAATGAGGAACTTCTTGCCTCGGAAGTAAATTCCGCGTCGACCGACAAGGGCAAACAACTGAAGCAACCAGGGGGAAAGAAGAAAAAGAAAGGGAGAAAAAGGAAACCCCCTGCGGGGTGTCATATATGCGATGAGGATCATTGGACGAGAGATTGTCCACATATAGCTGAAGTTAAGAAACTCTTTAAGAGTTCAAAAACCTCAGCAGTATTGACTGATCCGTTTCCAAGCCCGGGTACCAAACTGGTTGCTAATCAAAATGCTTCCCGATCCCAAGTGCTTATGTTGTCTATCTCAAAGCAGCAAAATGATGCTTTGGCAAGGAATAAAAATTACGGGAATCCACAGGTGTTGAATAACAAGGCTAATGAACAACCTAGTAGTTCGACAACAACTTTGACCAAAGTTGTGCCACCCACCATTCCTGAACAAATGATAAAGTTGCCAAAGGGAGTAGTGTACAAGTCAACATTTAATCCTCGTGCAAAAATAGCACAGAATTATAATATAATAGAGGACCTGGCCCAATCGCCGTCCGCTATGTCGACGCTTCAGGTACCGCAAAATTGTCTCTCCCAAGAGCAATCTTTATTATCAGCAATAGGTGAAATTGACCCAATGGACTCGAATCTTGTGGCCTTTGATCATAAAGGATATGACCCTCAGTTACCAGCTCAACTAGCTTTCCTTATTCAAGTGAAAGCCCTCAACAAAACTGTTCATCGAACAATTATTGATGAGGGCGCATCTACGTGTATTATGTCGATGAGTTGCTGGAAGAATTTAGGCTCACCACCCTTGTCGAGATCGTCAACGACGTTAAAAGCATTTGATGGACGATCATACACTCCATACGGGATTTTAAGTAACTTGCAAGTTGAACTAGGGGGAAAAACAGTAGGAATTGATGTTGAAGTATTTGATGGAAACCTCGATTACAACATCCAACTGGGAAGGCCCTGGATATATGCCATGGCCGCAGTTGTGTCGACCTACTTCAGGAAGATTGCATTTCCCTTTCAAGGAGGAATTACAATCATCGACCAACAAACTTTCCTCCCCGACAGTTCACAAGTTACGGGAAGCATTCCAATGATCCATGGAAGCAATCATTCGCTTCAAAATATTGGAGTAGGTCTCCTAAAAGACCCTGCCTTAATGGGTACTTTTGCCCTACCGCCTGCAAGTAATCTGGCGGAAGTGGCCACAGTGGAAACCTACAATATGAAATCTTCTATATCTAATGGATTCGGAAGATTCCTAAACATTTTGTCAGCGTGGATCATCGCCCTAATAGAAATACTGTAAATACAGTGGGCTCCGAGGACGGTTCTAATCTCGTGTCAACCTCGTTAAAAAATGAAACAAGGAGTCATGAGGATAGTTCTTTTACTGTGTCAACCTCATTAAAAAATGAAACAATCTCCTTTCCAAATCTCAAAGGTAAACCTTCATTCCAACCACCAAGTTGAATGCAATGAAGCTTGGGGGGCATGCACCTCGATTTGCGTTATTATGCTGGGGGCATGAAAACTTACCACAAGCAGTGTTACTGCAGGGTTCAAGCTCGTTAAAAAATAAACCTGCATCGAGTAGTTTTAGCACACAGTTCATGCTCGTTAAAAAATAAACGCAAGATCCGAGCAGTTTTAGCACATAGTTCATGCTCGTTAAAAAATAAACATAAGACCGAGCAAGTGTTTCAATCCGTGTTTAAGCTCGTTAAAAAATGAACTACCCGGTAAATAACCACAGTGAATGTAATATCATCAGCCATTAAAGCCTTGGTCGTGTTTGCACCGTCACCTCCACTTTTCATTTGGCCGATCGTTCACCTCCATATGATTGTTTACCCATTTTGAGGAACAGCTGCGAAGAGTGATTTCTCCTAGCCATCCTTGTGACACTGCCGTGATTGGAAAATTCCAACCTATACCTGGAATCTGCTGCTAACCCTGTTTATCACTCGTTCCTCAAAATACGAGTCTTCTTTAAGCTCTTTTCAACTGACTCGTAAAATATGAAAAGATTGCCGAGTTTTGGCCTTCCAGCTTGTTAAAGCGACCGGAAGTGCTATCCCTCCTCTAGATTTTAATCTTTTTGGACCTGAGGGATTATTGCACAAAAAGATCGAGCGCTTGTTTTATTCGGCTCGTTAAAACTATCGAAAACTCATCCCTTCTATATTGTTTTATACTTTTTCGGACTTAAGGGATTAGATGACGAAAAAGGACTTTTGGAGTTAACTTTATGTACCTTTTTAGACTCTCTAAAAATGAAAAGGACCGAGTTATCCTTGTCGTTAGACTCGTTAAAATCATTAAATAGCGACAAACTTGTCTTTAGACGAGAACGAGTTTCACTATCGCTAGGCTCGTTAAAACATAGCGATGGGCTTGCCCGAAGGGCAGGTTATAGAACAAGCATATGTTATCCTCCTCAAGCTTGACAAAAATAAAGAGGTACTGGTCAGCAATGACTGGGGAAAAATTGGGAGAAACTCAAGAAAACTTTGATGGTAGCAAGTCGCTCTTGAACATGACACTTTTCCTCCGTACCACAATCGGGTTGGGTTGTTTCATTCACCGGTCACATCCATGGTCTCACCATACCATCCATATTTGGGGTAATGCTACCAATCCATCGCATCAGTGTCGCCATATGTTCAAGAGAAGTCGTTCAGAAAAAGTCAACCGTGTCCCGTCCACTGCCGTACATTATCCTTCATCCTTTCATGACCGCCACCCTGAATCATATGTCACAGATTGTTTTCACCTCCATCAAAATCATTAGCTCCATTCCGTGTCAATGATGTGGGATTCATTAAGGCCCTCCTTTGACGGATCGCTTCTTGTCGACATCAGCTCATTATCCAAGAAGTTGATCTAGGAACAACCCCTTCAGTACTTTGAAGCTTGCATGCCTCAATCGCAAGTTTCTCACTTCCGGCAACAGGTATACATCAATGAACTTCGACCGAAAGATTTTGCATGGTGTTCGACGCCAAGTACTTTATTCACACCACATGAATTGTATTGCAGTACCTTGAGGGTCATTATCATTATCGGTGATTCCTCTCGCGCTTGTTAACGGTTTACATCATTGACCAGTAATCAAGCGATGTCTTTCCATGTTCGACTTCAGAACATTTCTCACATGGATCGACTTGTACTTAGAGTGAAGATCGAATGAGTTTGAAGACCCCGGATTTAGTTTCATCCATCTGGGCCGCGATATATATTCAGGAAAGATAAAGACATTGACATGTACATCATTGCAGCAGATAATCATCCTACTCAAAGGATGATAATTTCATCAAAATTATCAGTCTACCATCAGACGATTGTCTGTTCTATGTACAGAAAAATGAATTTATAAAGCTGAGCATGGGAATGCCCGCCTCAGCTAGATCATGAAAGCAGTATGAAAAATAATGTATTGTATTGTATTGTATTACAGGTCTCCTCCCAGCATTGGACGAACTTCGGATCCCCCTGATAAAGCATTTCACCCGATAAACGACCTCATACTTTAGGGGGCAACTGTTATAGACATTTTTGTGCCTTACAGCATTGAGCATGAAATGTCCATAATCTAAGGGATCCAAAGTCCCTAAACATGTTGTTCCTACCCCTAGAGGAACAAGGCTAACAAACCATAGCAATTCACAGAAGTTATCCACCAGAAACTGCTCAAAAACAAGTCAATTCAGGATCAATTCAGTGGCTCCACTAGCTGTTTGCACTGAATGTCAAAGCCAACACTGGCTACCTGCGCTGAATGTCAAAGGGAACACTGGCTACCTGTGCTGAGCGAGAGTGGACATGTGGCAAGTTCATTCCACAAGGTGTCAAAACCCAGGAAGCTTCCAAAATGACACTTGCCTCAGGGAATTCGACTGGTGATGAGTAAGAGGTTCCAAATCTCCAAGTGGAAGCAAGAACCTCCAAGTGGAATCAAGAACTGACAGAGGGAGAGGACACTAGTCAGATCTCAAGCTGACTCATCCTCTCTCCAAAAATCTATATATGGATCTCTCCTCCATGAGATCTAGGAGGCTCGAATTTTGTTATTGCAAGGAATTGTTGTTGGTTTGAGATTGGAATCATTGGGTGCTTAATGCTTTGAAGGGGGTGAAGATAGGAATTCCATTTGCTGGGAAGGAGATGCTGGATTGGAGCCCTCTGGGTTGTATCTCTTCTTGAACCTTGTTATTCATCAATAAAGCTATCTTGGTTTCTCCTATATGCTGATGTATTTTTGATGTATGAATGCATTAGTATGTTTAGTTTATTTCTAATCCTGAACTAGTTATGAATATGAATCCATGTCTTGTGTAGTGTTCTCTTCTTGTGATCTTGTAGAAACCTCTTGAAGCTGGGCGAGCGAGAAGGCAAGTAGCTGGGAACTCTCTGAGAGAAGAGAAGCTGGATCGAGGGACAAACGGAAGACACTGGTTAGTCCATCTATCTTTCTCTTCATTCTTAATTCGTAAAGGAAGAATACTAGAATAGCTGTCTCTGTTTGTTGCTAAGGCACTGTCACACCTTAGGTGGATAGGATCGTCCTGCATAGGCATTTTTCCCCACAACACCAACACTTATTCGAAAGTTACAACAAGATTCCAGTATGTCTGATACATTTAGCTGGAAAAATGATTCATTATGGTACAAAGATTGCTTATACCTCTGTAAGAATTCCCAGCTAAAACAAAAGATTCTTATGGAATTGCACACTTCTCCCTTAGGAGGGCACTCAGGATTTTTAAAAATTTACCACAGGGTTAAGAAGGAATTTTTTTGGGATGGCCTTAAAGCAGATATTCAAAAGTTTGTGGCAGAATGTTTGGTTTGCCAACAAAATAAAGTTGAAACAATTAAGACACCGGGTCTATTACAACCGTTATTCATTCCAAGCCAACGTTGGGAGGAGGTTTCAATGGATTTTATCACAAGTTTACCCAAGTCTGAGGGAAAGAGTGTCATCATGGTGGTAGTTGACAGACTTGCCAAGTATGCACACTTTTGTGCATTATCACATCCATTTAAAGCCAGTACAGTTTCTACTGCATTTATGGAAACAATTCAAAAACTACATGGAAACCCAAAGATTATTGTAAGTGGCAGAGATCCCATTTTCACTGAAAATTTTTGGACAGAATTATTTTCTTGTCTTGGTACTCAGTTAGCTCATAGCTCATCTTATCATCCTCAATGTGATGGGAAAAATGAGATAGTAAACAAATGTTTGGAAGGATATCTTCGTTGCTTTGTATCTGATAAAAAGACATAATGGGTTAAATGGTTGCCTCTGGCTGAATGGTGGTATAACACTTCCTTCCATACAGCAACAAAAATGACCCCATTTATGGCACTTTATGGGTATCAACCACCATCCATCACATCATATTTAAGAGAAAATTCTAAGGTTCAAGCAGTGGAACATCACATTGAACATCAACAACAAGTCCTCCAACTATTAAAGGATAACCTCGTGTTGGCACAGAATAGAATGAAGCAACAGGCAGATCAACATCGTAGCGAAAGAAGTTTTGATGTAGGTGATTGGGTATTCCTACGGCTACAACCATATAAGAAAATGTCCCTCAAGAAAGCTAAGAAGGATAATAAATTATCACCAAAGTATTATGGTCCATACAAGGTGTTGCAAAAGATTGGTACTATGGCATACAAATTGGAGCTTCCTGCAGCTTCTCGATTGCACCCAGTTTTCCATGTTTCATGTTTAAAGAAGGTTATAGGCGACAAGCTCCTAGTTTGAACAATATTGCCAGAACTTGACGAGGGAGGAAAAATTATATTGGAACCGGAAGCAGTCACAGAAACAAGAACTAGATAGCTACAAAATCAATCAATTTCAGAGTATCTTATCAAGTGGAAGAACTTATCTGCTAAAGATTCCACATCGGAGGATGAGAATTTTATACAGAAGCATCCAGAACTTCTCAAGCGTTGAGGACAACACTTTTTTGAAGGAGAGGGGCATGTTGGGTCCCTATAATACAAGTGATTACCCCATTACTATTGTAGTTGTACCCCTTATTAATATCGTTGTGCCCCTATTATCCCCATATTGTTATTACTGTGCCCCATAGAATCCATCTATTGTTATTTTTGTGGCTTTATATTATTATTGTTAGGTCGGCTGGGTTATATTTTGACTCCTTAGACTCCTATATATAGAAAGGAGGTTTTGTCATTTGAATCATCCAAGAATTGTTCATTTATGTAATGTAAAGGAGGTTGCCCCCTCGAAGAGGCTGAATTCTAAGGCGTTGATCTATCTTTTCTATCTTTTTCTTGAGCTGGTTTCATAACACTCTTGGCCTTAAAGGTTGTAAATATTTTTTTTTTATCAGTTTTGTGCAGGCAAAGTCGACTCCATGCCCAGTGGAACACTAGGAATTTTGATTAATTTGCTTTTAGCTGGAAAGGCAATGGTCTACAGGTTCTTGAGACCTCATAGGGATGATATCATCCCCAGAAGGAGCCAATGTTAGCTCTGCTATAGTTTGCAACATTTGGTCAATAAAAATAGGTGTTGAGCAGCACTGGTTTGGTTGTATAAGGCTGGCGGCAGTCTTTCATGCTTCTTCCTTCATTTTCCCTTTTCTCGTTATAACTCCCACACCTCCGTTTCCCCCATCCCCTTATATCCTCTTTACTCTCCTTTAAACCCTTTTTCGGGCTCCCAGGCTTCTTTTTGTTTAAAACCTTTATAAATCCCATATTAACTTTATAAGCCCCAATAACCCTGCTTAAGTCCTTTTTACCGACTCCCGAGCTTTTTTGTGTTCTAGCATTCTTAAACCTCGTTTAACCTATTTTTCATTGTAACCCCGGCGCTAAAGCCCTAACCCTTCATGACCCTGTGCATATAATAAAAAATCATAACCCTAAGCTTTAATAAAACCCGGGCCCGCCCGCACCTGTCACATCATCCAACATACATGTGTATTAAATCTGGGCCATCGGATCATCTCCCGCAGATCCAACGATCGACGCTTCCCTTGCTCTGTGAACATGCACGATTGATAGCCCGTGGGGAAGCAGTTTCCTACCAACCACGTGGTGCAATTTAATTGCATCGCTCCTCCATGTACCATTACTGCCTTCCCTCGAAAAGCAGTGCAGGGAAACCACTTACCGCCCTTCCGGTACGGTTCCCCGCACGTTAACTGCCGATCATCTTTGCTGCCTGTCAACCATCCGATCGTCAATCTTGTGATCGAACGACCCTCATCCCTCCATTCCTATTTGCTCTCGATGGCTTCCATACGCCGATCTCCATCGTCTGATTTGTCAGATCCATGGCTAATATTCAATCGCGCTCCTATTTTCTCCCAATGCTACCTACCAAGTGATCTTGGACATCCATCTGAGCTATCCATCGAACAATATTCATTTGCAGGTCATCGTCCAGTTTCATGCAATTTTCAGTGTTTTTGGCTTGTCTTGTGGATGCAGAGAAGGAAGGAAGCCACGATCCAGCAATCTGCGCATTAAAGCCCTTAGCTACTACATTCAACATAGTGTACCTCCGAAGGACAAGAAGGACCACCTTGAGCAGATAAATGACTACAACAATTATGAAAATTTATTCAATTAATATTTCACCTGTTCAGGAAGGACATCAAAGTAAAAAAAGAGCCATTTTGTTCATTAAAAACAATCAAACTGTATTAGAGACCCATATCTAACTGTAAATGCGATTGGTGGTCATTTATGACCCCTCCACGCATGGGTCTGCAGAGATTTTTGTGAACAAACTCTATATATATTCAGAAAAAAGATGTAATCAGGTTGATGAGTGTTATTTCACTGTAAGGTTCAACTTCCGGAGATTGTAACTGCTGTGATATCTGCAGTGTCTGGTCTTCATTTTCAGCTAATGCAAGCTTCTTTTGCTATTAATTGCTCACTGTCCACTTCTTCTTCTTGTTCTAGGTTGTGCCTGTTTTGCATTTATTCATGTGCTATTAATGTTTAGCATTAGAGGGGCTGTCATCCCACCTCTGTGTTAGGATTTAGCATATATCATTGAATTTGTATGTAGGTTTCTGTTAGCTTAATGCAAGAGAGTTTTCATCCTGTCTTTGTATTAGGAAACAGATTTACAGACCTTTTAACTGGCTACATCTAGCCATCACAGGGTCCTATGCATCTGTTGGTGTGGTCAATCTTTTCCATCATCACACTTTATTCTAAACTGTGAGTAATTGGTGGTTAAAAGCCCTGTAGTCTGAGGGTGTTCACCCATGTCTAGGGTCAAGCACAGTAGAAGTGGTTATATGGCTTGAATATGCAACATTTCTTTCATTCATCCACCACTTTTCCAACATTTATGTTGAGTTTGTAATGTTCCCGAGAATCTCTGATATAAAACCTACGAGAGTTTCTTGGGGTGATAACAGGCACTATCAAAACTCAATTTAAGAAAAGAAAGAAGCAAAGGAGACCAAGATGTTTGGATAGTTAGGGAAGGTGACCGGATTAGGGGGCAGAGAAGCGAAGGGGGAAAAGGGGCCAGATTCCATCTACTAAGAATCCTTAATTCGTGACCATACACTTTCCAATATTAAGGGGACTAGGGGAGAGCACTTATGATATATTTCATATTTCTTTGAATGATGTTCTAGATGTGAAAATTCCTCAACCAGAATCCCTACTGCAACAACTGATGATATTACTCCTCTTTGCTAAATTCCTTTAAACAAATTACTTGTAGTTTCCTACGACAAATATCTTAATACATACATTGCAGCCTTCAATTAATTAAATTATATGTGAAAATAAGAGACTAAGCAAGAAACAAAACACAACACAATTGACACCATTATTTTTGGATAAATTTCCCCTAAAAAACCCAATGTGGGAAAACCAGTGCAACAGATCTTAGGGTTTTATTATTATGCAGGAGAAAATATGAGTACAATTCTTGGATGCTCAACTAGCAATCTGATACAGAAAGAAACTGGAAAAAATGAATGGTGAAATGATCTCACCATGTCACTAGGAGAATCTAAGTTTGATCACACTGAATTAGAGCCTCTGCATAGGCTCTGCGCAGAACTGCATCACTCCTACGTAGTTCGTGCGTCACCCTTGTTGGGTATCACATTGCCCCTTCTCTAAACCCTCTACTGGCTGGAAAATCTGAATCTTTGCCTCCTAGTCTCAAAGCCCAACTCCCGTCTACTAAAACTTTATTTCCTTAGCAAGAATTTGATTTCCCTCTAAGGCCTACGCTGCCATTGTATCAGCTTTTCATGGTTCAACGTCTACCTCTCTTTGGACATCGTTCTTCCCACTCTCTACCTCGTACTCTCTGGTATAGGAAAAATTCCTTCTTATGGATAATCACTGCCCCTCTATGCAAGAAATCTCATCGATTAGATTTTCTTCCTGAGAACTTCTCACTTCAGAAATTTGATCTCTTGATCTCTTGGTGTGTTTTCTAAATGACCCTCAAGCTCCCTTAAATATTCTTCTTGTTGACATTCACCGACCCAGATTAAAAGATAACCAATGGCTAAGATCATTTTAGCTTGACCTTTGTCTTCTTCTAGAATTTACACCCACAATTAGGTTAATACCCATTAATATTTTTAATTTCATAAGTTTAGACTTAGGGGCCCATTAAAAAATATTAATTATTTTAATAAAATTGTCTCTAGGTGGAATTTCCCAAAACACTTTTTGGGTTCTTTGGAATACATGCGCTCAAGCCTCTCTGCAAAATCTGAGGCCTAGAGCACATTCAATGCAACCCCAAATCAACACCAGAGAGAGTTGATATGAAGAGAAGAGTTTTAAAAAATGTGACAATTTCGCTCCTTCCACATTGCCCATAGTAGGAAGCTCAACAAGAGTGTCCAAATGTGGTTGAGGATTGATGAGCCTCATCATTGGGTAACTATATGGACCTTAATAAACCTCCAAGATTATTTAAACCAAATATTCTCATAATTCCTTACATATTTTGATTATATTTTCCTTAATGAAACCAGTAAAAGTGAGATGTTATGCCTAGTGGGCTAATGTGCATTGATTGCAGGTTTTTGAGAGCAAATCATGGCAATTTTAGCTAATTAAGGGCAAAAACTTGAATGAGACAAGGAGGAGAGATTGTAGGAGATAGATCCTCCTCATTTAATCCTCACTCATTCGAATATTCATCCATCAAATCACACTAGCTCGGAGTTGCAAGCAGCCGAGTCATGAAGATCAAAAGGCAACCGAGCTAGTGACAGTTAAAGAGTTAGTTCATATTGAGTTTGGGAGTCTAGCCTACATAGATTTAAGGAAGTTCTTGGAGACTTTAGTTGTATAAATAAGGAGGCCTAGAGCCTCATTAGGATTCAAATTTTTGATGTAAAAGCACTAGGCATTTTTGAGTTGAAGACTTGTGGAAGATATTATTATGTAATTTTCTGATATGATAATGAGAATGAGCATTTCCATGATCCAACACTGTGTTGAATCAGAGGGCTGGAGCTCTTGGGTTAGAGCCCAAACCCTAGCAGCAAATGGTCCTCTTCTTGTATTTTTATGCTTAGTTGATTTCATAGATTAATGATTGAATTGTCTTTAGCATTATTTCGTTGCAATTAGTTGTGGATTTGATTAGTTTGCTTCCATTTGTGCATTGCTTCAACAATAGTTTAGGAAGATAAAGGACTATCAAAAATTTCTTAGTAGGTAGATTTGGCCTCACTCCTCCTTTCAGGGACCATGGTTTGAGGAAGGAACTCCTATGCAGCCCCTAAAATATAGAATTATGATTTCTCATGGAATTTAGGGTTTTTTGTTAGTTAGGCCAGCATTTTACTAGTTTTCAAGAATAGGATTTAGTTGTCATTTCTGATATCTTCAGCCTTGCATTAGATCTCATAAAGGTCTCAAATTATTCTGCAAGTTTTCCCATACATGAAATAAGCAACTAGATAATGAAATTTTGTTTTTCTTTAGTAAATGAAAATATTTCTTGTTTAACATTATTCATGGATAAAAGTCAGTGATTGATGTAGTGCATGAGTTTCAGAAATGTAGAGAGATTTCATGACCAAAAACCTGATCTTAACCTCATCCATCCATGGTTATCACTTTTTCCACTAAATCACTCAACAATTTCATCATTCCACAAGAACATTTCTCCAAGCTTGTTGAGCAAATCCAACCATCTCACAAACTCTGTTTTGATCTCTGAAGGAGTCCCAACCACTCCTATGCCTCATTTCTCCCACCATTCACCTTCCCTAAGCCCTGCACCACCTTCCAAATCCCTCCTCTTGCTCTCGGTTGGATCATGTAGGAATACATGCGATCCTATAGGAGCATTAGGACATCCTATAGGAGGCATTAGGATGTCCTGTAGGTCAACTTGTAGTGGCCTATTTTGAGGCCGAATTGTGGAAAAAGCACCTAGGAAGATAGGAGAAGACCCTTACGTTCCTCCCAAGCCATCTGACCATTCCCCATCATCCCCAATCCACATGTCACATCACCAAGAGAAGTTAGCATTGACATTTTCACACAAAAAGGACAAAAAGGAAAAATAGTTATTGTGTTAATTTACATGCACAACAATAGAATGTTTGGATGTTTCAAATTGCATGCCTAGGACAATAGGATTACACATAGGTTAACCTAGCATTCTTTTGAAGCAAAGCCTCTTATCAGTTAGTTAGATGAATGGCTTGTTTAAGCATTTTATTTCATCCTTTTCCTTACTACAATAGACAAGATTTCATTTAGAGTAAATTTCCCTTTTTCTCATTGGTAATCAAGCTTCTTCTGAATCAATAGATGTCTGCTTTGAAAAACCATAGTGGTCTATCGCCAACTTAGCAGTGACAAAGAGTGGACCCATCACATCTACTTGTGTATACAACACTGTCACCTCCAAGTTTGTATGAACCTTGGGTTGATAAAGTAATGTTGGTAGCCCTAGGAGTTGCAGCATTCTTGCTACAATACTGGTGGTCATCACTTTTTGGCGCCGTTGCATGGGAGGTGTCTAAGTAAGATGTGATTTATGCTTTCTTTCTTCCATTTCTTATCTACGACATTCTATTATTAGTTTCATTTCTGAAAAAGTAATTGTAAGTTAGTTTGATTTCTTTTCCATTCTGCAAGTGATATTTCATTCAAGTAGTTAGTTTTCATTTAGTTTGTGATTTCAATTCTGTAATTAGTCTCAAAGCTTGAAAAAAAAACACAAAACAAAAACACTTCTTTCATGCCTCATAGGAATAGGGATAACTTAGGAAAAATTCTACCAAATACCCCCACCACTTCAAACATCCAACCTTCCCTCTTCTTTGGTGGTTGTGAATTGGAGGACCAATTAGGTGAAAAACTATAGATATTTGAAGAGCCTACAGGGGGAGAAGAAGAAGGAGAACCCATTTCAATTGACCTAATGGTTGAAAATATAAATGACAGAGGAGATAGAGAAATAATTGAGGGTTCCTTTCCCATCAGAGAAACTAATGGGGATACCAAGATGAAAAACATAAGCCCCTTTTCTCTTCCTCATTTCCATGGCCTGACCTCAGATGACCCAGACACTTTCTTGTTTGAGTTTGATGTCACGTGCAGAACTTGTGATTACACCACTGATGAGCAGAAGTTGAAACTATTCCCATCCACTCTCAAGGATGCAGCTCTGCGCTGTTTCATGGGTTTACCTAGGGATAGCATCAAAACATGGGCTCAGATGCAGCGAGCCTTTAGCAACAAGTATCAAGACTACTGTAGGTCCAAAGACACTAAAGAAGAAATTTTTACGATGACCTTAGGGCATGATGAATCCGTAGAGGATTATGAAGAAAGATTCCAGCTTAGATACAAAAGGGCCAGGTGCACACTTGATCCTGAGTCAATGAAGCTATTCCTACTCAAAGGGGTAAGGGAAGATCTTATGGATACCCTAAACCTACTAGCAGGAGGGGACATCTACCAGCTACCCTATGAAGATAGCAATACTATCTTTAGGAATCATTCTAGGGCAGCTAGGAAAAAGGGTAAGGGTAGTCAACTAATGGCCAACCCATCCTCTTCCAATACATCCATCAAAGGTGAAATTGGAAACATGCTGGAAGATTCCAAGAGTGAAATGATGCAAACCATTTCCCTACAGATGGACACTATGCACATCAAGAGAAAGCAGGAGGAAGAAGAAATAGCATTAGCCAATTTATTCCCTAGATGCACAAGGAGGAACCCTAGGAATTAATGTCCATTAAATACGATTGAAATATGTTCGGTCTGTGAAGAAAACCACTCCACAAACAAGTTCCCTTCTCTACCTAGACTAAAATTTGTGTATCAGGGAACTGAAGGGGTGATTGAACATCTCTGCTACATAAATCAAAGGAGACCTCATGGGCCTCGACCATACTAGTAGGGCATACAAGGGTTATCCCATGCATATTACAACCCTAAAAATAACACATCCATTCCCTCTTGGGCCCCCCCTACTCATCCCTCCTAGTCTACAACTCCTCATTGGTCTTTTGCACCTCAATTCCATTCCCATCTGACCAACCAGTCATTTTAGCCATATACTCCACTACAGCCTCAGTGGAATGCACCACCCCAGGGGTGCAGGTCCCCATACAACAATGCTCCAACTTTATTGCCTTCACCTCCTACTCAACCACAACTTTTACACCCTGCTCCACTTATACAACCTCAGATGCCTGCCTAGCCAAATCCGAACCTGAACAATAGACATGCACAACAAGCTTACAGTGGAGAGCATCCTACCCTGCTTATGCTGTGGAGATTTAGGAAATCAACCTGAGATCTGGGAGAGTACTCCCGGACAACCAACCTCCACCTCCACCTATGGAGAGTGAGGAGGAAAGAGAGGAATTCATGCCTAGAGTGAATCTGCCACCCTTTCCTGAAATATTAACTCATCTAGTCCAGCCTACTCCAGAAGAGAATGAACTTCTAGGTGAATTGAAAAATCCATGTGTCAAAATTCCACTTCCCCAAGCCATCAAGGATGTACCTATTTACAACAAGTTTATTAAAGAGAAGTGTTTCAAACATCCAGGGAGGTGAAAAAGAGACACCCATACCATTAATGTCATTGGACAGTTGTCCGACTTAATGCTGGGGTAGGTAATTTGCCCAAAGTATTTGGACCTTGGAAGCCCTGTAGTAGATGTTCACATCAATGGCACCATTGTCCCACACACTTTGATTGATCTTGGGGCTGCCATTAATGTAATGACTAAGGACACCATGCTCAAGCTCAATCTCCAGGGTTCATTAAGAAAGACCACAACAGTCTTGCAACTTGCAGACTGTTCCACAGTGACCCCTGAGGGGATTGTTGAGGATGTGATGGTCTCCATTGACTCTTGGGAGTACCCTGTAGACTTTCTAGTGCTCCAGCCTAAGGCCAAGCTTACTGGTTACCCTCTCATACTCAGGATGCCTTGGTTAGCCACTGTTGATGCCTGCATCAGCTGCAAGGCTGGAAATATGACTATCAAAATTGGGCATCTGTCCAAGCAGTTAGTATTTTACCCTCTTGCTCAGCCATCTCTAGAACGTGGCTTATTTTTATGGCTAGAAGAGGAGGAAGAAGATGAATTCTACCCAACCCAACTCTATACCTTAGAAATAACCATGGGAGGAGGACAACCGAATGAGGATGATTTGATTGAACACATACTCCAAAGTCCAACTCCCAGCACCTTGTCCTTAGATGAAGTAGTAAAGGAAACCAAGAGAAACCATCAGATTGATCTATGCTTAGCTGATTCAAACCTTACCCATGTCAAAACCATAGAATTTGTCCCTGAAAGAACTTTGAAAATAAACCCCTCTCTTTCTGTACACCAAGAAGAAAAATTGTGCAACATGCGAAGGGAACATCTGGATGCCTTTGCTTGGAGTTACAAGGAAGTGAAGGTAGTGTACCCCTCAGTGTGTACTCACCACATTTCTGTCAAAGAAGGTTGCAAACTAGTTCGACAACCCCAAAGTATAATGAATCCAACTCTCAAGGATATAGTCAAAGAAGAACTGCAAAATTTGCTGGATGCAGGATTCATTTACCCTATCTCGGATAGTGAGTGGGCTTCTCCTTTGGTGTTGGTTCCAAAATAAATGGGAAGTGGAGGATTTGTGTTGATTACAGATATTTAAACAAAGCAACAAATAAGGACTATTTCCCTCTACCTTTCATTGACCAAGTGCTAGATGGTCTGGCAGGGAAGAAGTTTTTCTCTTTCCTAGATGGGTTTAGCAGGTACAATCAAATCCCGATTAGCCCAGAAGACTGGGATAAAACCAGCTTCACCTATCCTTGGGGTAATTTCGCTTATAGGATCCTTCCTTTTGGCCTATGCAATGCCCCTACCACTTTCCAAACCGCAGTCCTAAGTATCTTTACCGAGCTAGTTCATGATGCAGTATAAATTTATATGGATAGTTTTACACCCTACGAGTGTGATTTCCAGGAGGCTCTATCCAACTTTGGTAAGTTACTGAACAAATGCATTGAAATGAACTTGTCCCTTAGTCCTGAAAAATGCGAGTTCTTGATGACTGCAGGGACTATTCTAGGTCATTCAATATATCGAAAAGAACTGCAGGTGGACCTAAATAACATAGCCATCATCCAGAGGGTTCCACCTCCACAAAAGCAGAGGGATGTCAGAAGTTTTACAGGTTTAGCTGGATACTATCAAAGATTTATAAAAGACTTCAACAAGTTAGCTTCTCCTTTATTTGGGTTATTGGCCAAAGACTCTGAATTTTTATGGTCAAAAAGTTGTCAAGAGGCCCTGGACACCCTGAAGGACAAGTTGACCATTGCACCTATTCTCCGAGGCCCAAATTGGACCCTTCCTTTCCATATGCATGCTAATTCCTCTCACAAAGAAATAGGAGAAGCTCTAGGCCAGATGGATGACAAGTTATCTTATGCCATTTACCTCATCAATAAGAATATGTCAAAGGTCGAATTGAACTACACAGTGGCTAAAAAGGAGCTCCTAGCTATTGTGACATTCATTGAATGAATTTAGGCATTACATTACAGGTTACCAAACATTTGTACATACTAACCATGCTGTAATTAAATACTTGATGAATAAACCTAATGTGAATGCCCAAATTATTAAATGGTTACTTTTATTACAACAGTTTGATCTAACTATTATTGATAAGCCTGGCAAGAAGAATGTTGTTGTAGATTTTTTATCCAGATTAAATTTCCCTGCAAGGGAGGAAGGAATGGTTGATGATCAGTTACCAAATGAACACTTATTCTCCATTTCAGTTCTCTCTCCATGGTTTGCTGACATAGCAAATTACTTGGTGTCTACACAATTTCCACCGAACTTGTCCTCCAAAGAGAAAAGAAAAATTGTGAGGAAGAGCACCAAATTCACTTGGATTGGGGGAAACCTCTTCAAACTAGGCGTAGATCAAATTATGAGAAGATGTTTCAGGGTGGAGTAAGTCTTTGACATCCTTCTGACCTTTCATGATGGGCCTTGTGGAGGTCACTTTGCAGCCAAGAGGACAACATTCAAGGTGCTACAAGCTGGTTATTACGGGTCCACTCTTCACAAGGATGTGAGGAGGTATACTAGTCAGTGTGATCGGTGCCAAAGGAGGGGAAATCCTACCCCAAGGGATGAAACGCCTCTGCAACCTCAAGTGACTTTCGAGTCATTTGAAAAGTGGGGCATGGATTTCAATGGACCCATTGAACCTCCATCTAGGAAAAAGCAGTACATCATTGTGTGCACTAACTATTTGACAAAGTGGGCTGAAGCCAAGGCCATAAAAGAAGCAACAAGGAGAAAGTGGCTGAGTTCTTAAGGGGAAATGTATTTTATAAGTTTGGGTACCCTAGAGAACTGGTCACTGATCAAGGCATCTAGTTTACATCTCACATGATTGAAAATTTGTTAAGCAAGCACAAGATCAAGCATAGAACATCCACTCCTTACCACCCATAAGATAATGGGTAAGTGGAGGTGACCAACAGAGTGCTAGAGGGCATTCTGGCCAAAGTGATTAGCAACAATAGAAAATACTAGGAAGATATATTAGTTGAGGCCACTTGGGCCTACAATACCACTTGGAAGACCACCACTAGATTCACTCCTTGTGAGTTGGTCTATGGGAAGAAGGCCCTGCTATCCATTGAATTTGAATACAACACTTTAAGAATGCCATCACAACTAGATCTAGATCTCACTAGGGCACAAAAAGAGATATTTCTCCAACTGATTGGGTTATATGAGTTTAGAATGCAGGCCCTCCTACACATAGAGGTGACTCAAGTTCAAAGGAAGATCTGGCATGACAAGAACATAAAGGAAAAACAATTTCAAGAAGGTGATTGGGCTTTGTTGTATGATTCCAGATACAAGGATTTTAAAGGCAAGTTAAGGACTAAATGTTTAGGGCCTTATGTCATAGAAAATTGTCATGATAATGGTTTAGTGAATATAAGAACAATTGATGCAGAGGATATTCCTTTACTTGTCAATGGGCACAGATTGAAGTTCTACAAGAAGCCCTTGTCAAAGAAAGAATTCATTAATGGAATCAGCAAGACACTGATGTTAGTGGAGAAAGTCCTAGCTTATAGCCCATTAAGTCACTAAAAAAAGAAAAAAGGAGAAAAAATAAAGAGACTCAGGCGAAATCCTCCATGATGCACTTGAGTCCCACTGTTGCGTTGAAAACTTCTTGAGGCAACCCAATGGTGTCAAAAAAAGAGAGAAAAAAGAGATAAAAAGATCTCTAGGTGAAAACCTCTTTTGAGGCACCCAAGGAAAGCAACTAGGATGAAAACCTCTTGGAGGTAGACTAGCTATTTTCAAAAAAAAAAAAAAGAGAAAAAGAAAACAAAAACAAAAAATATATAAAAAAGAAAGAAAAGAAAAACTTTGAAAAGGTTGTTTGTAGGTCAAAAGGAGGAGGATCAGAGCAATAAGAGAGGAGCAGAAGGACCTATACAGTTCATGTTTTCACTCCTCCATTCCATATTCTTCATCATCCCATCATTCCCTCCATTTATGAACTCATCTAGCTCAGTTTGCACAGTTTTTGTGTTTTCTACAGAATTCCCTATAAACCTACAAGATTCCATGAAAACCTACAAGATGATCCTGTAGGAATTACAGTGGCTTGGGAATCCCAAGGAAAGTGACCCTAGAGCAAGGGGATGACCTGCTTGTGTCAAAAAAATAAAATGTTTACTTCACCACCTCATCACCATGCCTCTCACCACCATGATTACCCCTGCATTCATCCAATAAGTCAGTTTCAAAAAGATTACAGTTTTCAGAAGAAAAAAACAAATAAAAGAGGGTAAAAACATAGGATGAGGAGACAATACTTGAAGGCTATACCTCTCACCTACCAATCACTAGACCCCTTCTCTACCCATGACAACAATCCTCATGCTCCAGAAGTGAAGGAAAGAATAAAAATTTAGGGGAGAGGCAACTACAGGACATCCTGTAGGTTTCCTATAGGAAATCCTGTAGCAGCCTGTCCCACAAAAAGAGATTTCATAGGTTGCAGTCATCTTCATCATGGAAATCCTATTGTCAAGGAAGCTCCTCCAGGTCTTAGAAGCAGCAGTAGGATCATCAACATCACCCTCCAGTACCTACACATCAAAGAAAAAGCATCAAAGGAGGCTAATAAAAAAAAAAATGCAACAAATACACAACAGGGACATCATTCTCCAACAAGCAACATCATCAAGTCATCTTACCCACAAGTATGCCATCTCACTTAAGCTCTCTTGTTAGCATAATATGATCAAAAATGTAGATTTGTGTAAGAGTTGGTTTTATAAGCAAAGATGGCCAGTTAACCTGGCCACCTTCGGCCAGTCAATGAGGAGAATACAGTTAGTTCACTACACATGTGGCAACAGTCAAATCAGGAGAAAGAGGAGATGAGGAAAAAATGGTTAAGTTATGGATGACAAAAGTGGGAGATGATTATGAGGTAAGGAGGAATTATGAAGTGGTAGTGGGACCAACAGTCCAAAAGTGGGTGCTTGTACTTTGGTCGCCAGCACACCATCCCACACAAATCACCCATATGAGGAAATAAAACATTGATTCCCATGCATAGGAGGAATTCACGATCTCGAGGATACATCGAAGCAAGGTTGCTCCCGGACCTTGAAGAAGTGTCTATAGGAAAGATAGTGAGCAGTTTTTCAATGCAGGAGCACCTACAAGATCCTACAAGAAAACCTAAAGGATCCTACAGGAGAACCTACATGTTACAAAGCAGTCATATACAGGACTAGCAGTGGGAATTTAGAGAGGGAAAAATCAAAGGTTGGCTTTTTCAGGTAGTAACCAGGAGGTAGGAGTTATACCTTCCCATATATTCCAAGTTAAAAAAATATAGAATCACCTTCCATTTGGTTAAGGAGATTGTAGTCTTGGGGAATTATATACATAATTGTCATTTAAAATCTCTCACCCACTATAATTTTGAATTAGACCCATACAAGCCTCCACAATCACTAGAGGAAAAATGACAGGGAGATTTAACAAGAGGGAATGCACAAACATAGTGACAATTCATCAACACCCTCTTGTAGTAGAGATCTTCACAAGGCACAATTGGATGGGTTTCTTTGAGAAAATGAGGGGATACGATAATGAAGTGGCTAGAGACTTTTTTCTCTCACTCATGCCACTAACTAGGACCCATGCCACTGTTGTGGTGAAATGCCTCTCAGTAGAAATCACCCCTGAAGTCATAGGCAAAATCACCACACTTCCTTTAGGGTTGCCTTGGAGAAAGGAAGATAAGGGTAACAACAAACTTGCAAAGAAGAAATTCTTTTTAGAAGGAGAGGAGGCAATGGAGGACAAAAATGGGGTCAAGAGAGAAAGCCTGCCATACCCTTGGAATGAAATTAGCTACTGCCTCATTAAGTATATATCATGTGAAGGAAGATACGGTGTGGTATATGGATACCATTTCAGGCTTTTCCAAGAAGTGAGGTTTGGAGCAGACACACCTCCTCAAAACAAACTAAGCATGCCCTACTTTCTTCTTCAATCAGTAATATATATGATCATCAAGGTCTAGGAAGGATAACATCAACAGCTAGCCCATCATAGGTTAATCAAAATTATCCTAGAATATGCCCTCCAAAACTTAAGACTCCTTATTACATGGACAACTTTCAAAGACATGTAGGAAGAGGGAGAAATAAAAGCTCTTGAATATGACAAAAGCCCCACTACTAGTGAGAGGGATGAAGAGGAAACAAAGGAGGAAAAAGAGGAAGAAAAGGAGGAGGAAAGTGATGAAGAGATAGAAGAAGATGCAAAAGAAGAAATTGATGAACATAGTGAGGAACTAGAGGGAGAAGAAGAAGAGAAAGACAAGGATGAAAATCAGAATGGAAAAGAGAAAGAAAAAGGCAAGGAAGAATAGGGGTCTACAATTCAAGGCAAAGAAGGGGAGGAATCACCAAGGGTATCTCCAGAACCTCACTGCCTTAAGTACACCTATCAAGCAAAAAGGGAAGAGTCAGAGACAAACCCCATGTACTTTAGGACAAGAAAAAGTACAAGGATCATGCAAGGAAAACCTCAAACACCCACCAAAGTTCCTATTGTTGTTGAAGACTCACCAAAGTAGCAAGAAAAGATAGCTCCTCCTGTGAAACATCAAGGAGAAGGATCATTAGGACAAGTCTCTCCCAAATCTCCCATCACTTATATTAGTAGGCCTGTCACCATGTCTGCCTCATCCAAAGGAAAAGGTCTCCTACAGGAGACACAGAAGGACCTACAGGAAACAGAGGACATCTGAGAGGAAACTCAGAAAATGGACGAAAAAGGGATAATTCAGCAAGAAACAAAGAAGGAAGATCCAAAATTGAGGGAACCTAGTCCTCAACCCAACCTTGACTCTTACTACAAGTTAATTGAAGGGGGGTAGGGTCATTCCACAAAAAATTTCCATTCCCTTATTCTTTGAGCTTGAAAACAAAGGGAAAGAACACAGGTGGATGCAAATTGCCAAATCTAAAGGAGTGGAGGATATAGGCCACATAGAGGAGAAAGTAAAGGAAATGGGCAGAGAACTGAGCAGCATAAGAGACAGAGAGGCAATGATGAAAGCTCAGTTGGAAGTAGAGAATGCATGGCTAAGGGGACAGTTACAAGAGAGAGAAAGTCAATTGGCATCCATGGCCAGTTTATCCTTAGAGGCAATCCAGTGCAGGATGCCAGCAAAGTCCTATGCATTGTATCTTAAGGAATAGTGGCTGCAGTTCCAAATTACGAATTTGGCACAGAGAGGCACTATGCCCTTCCAAGTTTATATACAATTCACTGATCTCTGTGATCAAAGCACCTTAGAGGATAGAGCTAAAATTTCTGAGTTTTACCTACACAACTTGGCCTTGACAGATCTGAATGTGTGGGACCCAAATTCAAAACTAGGGGACTTGCAATTGATGGCCTTGGCATCATGGATGAATCATGAGGAGGCAAGAGATGTGGATATGAAGAGAGTAATGGCAAGAGAACAGATATAACCCCTCATGATAAGAGCTGAGAAACCAAATCCAATGGCTGCCATCAACACTCACAACCTAATTGCAAATGACCCTAAGCTTGGACCTAGGTACCTTGCTTCCCAAGAGCAAGAAACCACACACTTTGAGGACATGTTTAGGTTGTTAGGGGATGAAAACATGCAAGCTTTCCAAAGGAGATGGAACACTTTTCCCTACAGCCTGAAAATCAAAGAGTACCATTCTCCTTAGAGAATGAGAGAGGCACTAAACAGAACACCCATGTACAAGCAATCTCTCCAAAGACTCAAAGTCAATTGGATTGGCTTGAGACTCAGTCCACCACTGCTCTTAAGAATTTTGGAAGGAAGGAAGGAAGAGGAAGAAAGAAAGAAGTGGGAGGAGATAGAGAGGAAGGCAGGATTCTATTCACAGGAAGAGGAAACTACAGCAGAAGCATGGGATGTCAGGGAAGCCACTAGAGAAATGAAGGACATGGATATAGATTGAGTTGATCAGAGGATGAGAAACACTTTCAATAGGGGGTGATGATGAGCCTCAACATTGGGTAACTATATGGACCTTAATACACCTCCAAGCTTATTTAAATAAACTATTCCCATAATTCCTTACATATTTGATTATATTTTTCTTAATGAGATGAGTAAAAGTGAGATGTTATGCCTTGTGGACTAATGTGCATTGATTGTGGGTTTTTGAGAGAATCATGGCAATTTTGGCTAATTAAGGGTAGAAACTCGAATGAGACAAGGAGGAGGATTGTAGGAGACAGATCCTCCTTATTTAATCCTCACTCATTCGAATATTCCTCCATCAAATCACACTAGCTCGGAGTTGCAAGCAACCGAGTCATGAAGATCAAAAGGTAGCCAAGCCAGTGACAGTTAAAGAGCCAGTTCATCCTAAGTTTGGGATCTGAGCCTCCCTAGATTTAAGGAAGTCGTTGGAGACTTCAGTTGTATAAATAAGGAGGCCTATAGTCTCATTAGGATTTGAATTTTTGATGTAAAAGCGCTACGAATTTTCGAGTTCAAGACTGGTGGAAGACATTGTTATGTAATTTTCTGATATGTTAATGAGAATGAGAATTTCCTTGATCCAACACTGAGTTGACTCAAAGGGCTGAAGCTCTTGGGTTAGGACCAAACCCTAGTAGAAAAGTCTCCTCTTCTTGTATTTGTATGCTTAGTTGATTTCATAGATTAATAGTTGAATTGTTTTTAGCATTATTTCATTTCAAGTAGTTGTGGATTTGATTAGTTTGCTTCAATTTGTGCATTGATTTAGCAGTAGCTTAGGAAGATAAAGGAATATCAAAAATATCATAGTGGGTAGCTTTGGCCTCACTCCTCCCTTCAGGGACCATGGTTTGAGGAAAGAACTCTTATGTAGCCCTAAAAAGACAGAATTCTGATTTCTCATGGAATTTAGGGTTTTCTGTTACTTAGGCCAACATTTTACCAGTTTTCAAGAATAGGATTTAGTTGTCATTTCTGATATCTTTAGCCTTGCATTAGATCTCATAAAGGTTTCACATTATTCTACAAGTTTTCCCATGCATGAAATAGGCAACTAGATAATGAAATTATGTTTTTCTTTAGTTAATTGAAAATCTTTCTTGTTTAACATGATTCATGGATAAATTTCAGTGATTGATGTAGTGCAAGAGTTTCAACAGTGCAGAGAGATTTCATGACCAACAAACCCATCCTAACCTCATCCATCCATGGTTATCACTTTTTCCACTAAATCCCTCACCAAATTCATCATTCCATAAGAACATTTCTCCAAGCTTGTTGAGCAAATCCAACCATCTCACAAACTCTATTTTGAGCTCTGAAGGAGTCCTAGCCACTCCCTTGCCTCATTTTGTAGAAATTCCCACTATAGATCAACAGATAATGTAATGTACTAAAGCAATATACTAGATCTACTTCTACAACAAACTTTGCAGAAGCTTAATCTAATTGAGCAAGATCAAGAGAACACATATAACTGAGAATGAGAAGTCAATCACACATAACATAGAAGAAATAACCCGGGGAAAGCCTCAGCCTAAAACCTCAATCTTTGTATTATCATACAAGTGGAAATCTTGTTCAAGTTACTAAAAGAATCAGATCTCAAGCTATCCTACTCTCTCTGTAATCAAACAATATTGCTCATAGACAGTCAAAGGCTCTCACAACCTTCTCCTCTGTCCTCCAAGCCTCCTATTTCCTTGCGCATTTTTCTTGGGGTCCAGTGCTTCCACTTGTGTGAATTCCCACCTCACACTTGTCACTTGGCTCAGAAATAACTGCACAAACTTGAAGGAGATGAATCCTTCTGCATGGATGAGTTTCCTTTATAGGAAAAATTCATCCAACTCATAATACACTATCCCTCTTCTAATCTCAACTGGGTCTCTGACAGAACTGACGTGCATGAGTTATTTATGAGAGAATATTCATTTATCTGAAGTGCAGTAGTTACATGCATGCAAGCATTAACTAACTGAACTCACAATAAATTCAACAAACTATTTGAATTAATCTAACTGGACTTGACTCATATAACTGAGCCAACTAATTACAACTCAATATTACAACTCATCCTTATCTCTTTAACTGATGGATAAATTTCTCAATCAATGGAGAAACTGTTGCATGTCCCCACATAGACTTCATGTTTGATTTTCTACAACTAATTAACTCAAGATGAATTAATTAATTATTTTACAAACAACTGCTACGATCAAGTTCGAATTATACTTCTCTATTTTAGTTCAGGGACTAACTAAAATAGGAATCCATCCTGAAATGCTATTTATAGGAATGCTATTTTTAGCACTTCCATTTTTCATTCCTTGTTGCTATGTCCAACACTGGTACCTGAACTACTATTTATAGTAGTGCTATTTTTAGCACTTCTATTTTTAGCATTTATTGTTGCTATTTTCAACACTCCCTCTCAACAAGAAAGGCATTCAACTCAAACCCAATCCTGAACATTTGGTATGTTCTGCATGCAACACTTCTTCCAAGTGTTGTTACTCCAGCAACTCTAGAAACAAAAAAAAACCTCCCAATTGACCTCTCTGTTGGGCTAGAAACATACTCTGATGCTGAAGCTCCATCCAACTCTAGAAACAAAAAAAAACCTCCCAATTGACCTCTCTGTTGGGCTAGAAACATACTCTGATGCTGAAGCTCCATCTATTACTGACAAGTGCTCCCTCTCTAATCTCTGAGCTTCTGCAACACTCCATGCATCTCGCACCATTGCACACCTCTCTGTGCCATCCTGCACTCGTTCAACACTCCTGTATCTCTCGAATTGTTGCATCTTTCTAGCTCTGCACTATCTTGGGACTCCTGCACTGTATCTCTCTCTTCCGCTCCATCCACATTTGTCTCTACCCACTCAGCCAGTCCTGCTACTCCTCCTCAGGGCTCCCATAGCAAGGTCTAATCAAAATGATTGGGTACCTCAATGATCCTGCCCCTATTCTAGCCTTCTTGGGGTTGTCACTCCACATCGCCCCACCTCCTACCTGGAGGTATGGATGCATGTGATACCTCTACCCACTTGGCTCGAAATTTTCCCCTACTGGAGGTCTCTGCATGAGTAGAGGCCTCCACTCAGTCTCCTCTCGGCTTCCCCAGTTGTGGCTGCTCCACAACCTCCTGAAGCTGCTTCACCAAGCATGGCTTCTCCACAATTGTCTGAGACTTTGTCTGGCGCTGCATGTTGACAGGTAATGTACTCTCCCTCTCAACCACCAAGTCTCCATCAACTTCCTTGCTCCTCAAGGTTTTTCATGCATCTTGAACCTCAAGATCATATAGGCTCTTGACTCATGAACCAATTTGCTTCACCTATCTCGTGGTGATGTGTCAAAGGAAAACCTTTCCCTTACTAAAGACTACATCATAGCCTTTGTCTTCCAGCATTGCAATCGACACCAAATTTTTCCCTAGTCCTAGGTCAAGGTAATGCGAGCTCCATGCTCCCTCTGAAAAATAGTTATGCCTACACCTGAGACACTATACTTTTCATCATTACCGATCGTTATGAGTATCTAGAGATCTTTCTCCTCCAAGGTACTTAACAAACTCTTGTTGTCGGTCATGTGGAAAGAAGCTCCACTATCAAGAAACCAACCACATCCCACCATGGATGAAACCATGCATGCGATGAGAGTGAAATCCAACTCGAACTATGAGGCAAGTGCCTCATCTTCTGATCCTTCCAAGAATCCCTTCTTGGATTTCTTCTACGGACAATTTGTAGAAAAATGGCCTACCTCATGACAACGAAAGCATCACACTTTCAATTTGTCAAACTTCTTCCCACCATGGGAAGAACTCGATTTGGGATGAGAATCCTTCTCATTCCCTTTCTTTTCCTTACTCGCTAAGGCGCAGTTTTCTTCATCCTCCATGGATGAAGAACCATCTCTAGTGCTTCTTCTTATCTCCTCCTGCATCAGATCCGACCAAAGTCATTCCCAATCTGGAAATTTCTCTCTTCCATTAACCGAGTCTTGGTAGCTATGCTAGCTCTTAGGAAGACGGAGGAGTGCAAGACTCAGCATGTCATCATCGGCTGTCGTGATCCCTACACTTCCAAGCTCATCCTTGTAGGTGGTGAGCTTGTTCAGATACGTAAAGGTCATGTCACCCTTTTCACACTTGATTTTCCGAAGCTTGTCTTTCAGTGCCAGCTTCCTTTTATCACTGCTATTCTGATATAGATATTTCAATGTTTTCCACATCGAAAAAGGTGTCTCCTTCCCATGGAGGCTCGAGACAATGTGGTCTCAAACTCCCTCCAGGAGGATTCTCCTTACTCTAGCCACACATTTCCTCCATTTTGCCAATTTTGTAACATTAGCTGCTGCGGAATTGGGGACTTCTTCATCAATGAAGTCCTTTATACTGTTATCCTCTAATATTTCTCCCATGTGATCCTTCCAGGCTATATAATTCGAGTTGCCATCAAGGGCATACTCGAGTCTTAAACCGTTGAATGTCATTGGTGAAATTGAGATGTGATAAGAACTCAATTTCTATATTCAGGAACCTTAAACTTCAAACTTCTCCCTTCTTAGATATTGTTCTTCGCTTTGATCACCTTTGCTCTGATACCATGTATAAAATCCCACTGTAGATCAACAGATAATGCAATGTACTAAAGCAATATACTAGATCTACTTCTACAACAAACTTTGCAGAAGCTTAATCGAATTGAGCAAGATCAAGAGAATGCATATAACTGAGAATGAGAAATCAATCACACATAGCACAAAAGAAATAACCCGGGGAAAGCCTCAGCCTAAAACCCCAATCTCTGTATTATCATACAGGTGGAAATCTTGCTCAAGTTACAAAAAGAATCAACTCTCAATCTATCCTGCTGTCTCTACAATCAAACAATACTGCTCATAGAGAGTCACAGGCTCTCACAACCTTCTCCTCTGCCCTCCAAGCCTCCTATTTCATTGTACATTTTTTCTTGGGGTCCAGTGCTTCCACTTGTATGAATTCCCACCTCACACTGCTCACTTGGCTCAGAAATAACTGCACAAACCTGAAGGAGATGAATCCTTCTGCATGGATGAGTTTCCTTTATAAGAAAAATTCATCCAACTGATAGTACATTTTCCCTCCTCTGATCTCAACTAGGTCTCTGACAGAGCTGACATGCATGAGTTATTTATGAGAGAATATTCAGTTATCTAAAGTGAAGCAGTTACATGCATGCAAGCATTAACTAACTGAACTCACAATTAATTCAACAAACTGTTTGAATTAATCTAACTAGACTTGACTTAGTTAACTGAGCCAACTTATTACAACTCATGCTTATCTCTTTAATTGATGGATAAATTCCTCAATCAATGGAGAAACTATTGCATGTCCCCACATAGATTTCATGTTTGATTTTCTACAACTAATTAACTCAAGATGAATTAATTAATTATTTCACAAACAACTACTTCAAACATATCATCTTGGAATTTTCATTGTCACCTTTTTTTTTTCTTTTTTTTCTGCGAGGCTTGACAAGCTGAATTTTCGACTACGTGGAGCCAACATCATGGTGAACATTGTGTAAAAACTTTAGATATTGGTTCTCTATATTATCAGAGGTATGATTCAAGGAAGTTATGATTTTTGTATGCTCCAAAATTCTATTCAAAATAGATGTCTTGGGGAAAACCGTCATAGCTTTTGTTTCAGGCATCCAAATAGAATTTCGTAACAAGTGGCTAAAAGTTCACAGGCTGTAGTTTCTTGGGTACCATTTTTAAGGAAAAAGGATGAAACAGTGACATGTGAAAATCCATACACGTTATTTTTATTTAACTAGTCCATAAGTTTGTCATCTTGGGAGATTTGGCCTAACTTTAGCTTGAAGAATCCAATCTCAATCGAACTAGTAGTGTTAGAAAGAGGACACAAAGGGCTACCACATAGCAAAATTTCACACCTATGAAGGTCGAAATTATAGATATACAATCGTTTCAAGATCAAGCTCTAAAAGGCAGGAGAAAAAGGTGTGTATTTTTTTTAAATTGCATAACTTTTGTTTGAAAAGCTAGTCTAAAGTGATTCAAAGGAAATAGTAAATCATAGATATCATTATTGGTTCCAATTTTCCTTGAAACAAGAAAATGGATTCTCCTAGTAAGAAAACATAAAGCTCTAGTATGATGTATGAAGAAGAGGAAGAAATGCAACATGATATATCAATATTACAAGAGAAAGTGCAACAAATTTCGCTCTTGCAAGGAGTAACCAAAAATGAAACGGAAGTGATGATGAATGTCAATATGGATGGTTTAGAAGCAAAAGTATAAAGATACATGGAAGGTTTGAAGGATGGATTTAAAGTATATGTGGAAGCGATGAATGTCAAATTGGAAGGATTGACGAAGTTGCTGCAAGAAAGGCTTCTTAGTGGTGACAAGGTAATCCATGAAAATTATGAAGAGGAAAAAATAAATGTGAATTATGATTTTAGATACTCCAATGTTGGGTTTAACAACAACCAAAATTTGAAGATCTACATGAGGAATTTTGATGACAAGTATTTAGTAACATGGATAGTATAGATGGAACAATTATTTTATCTACGTGATGTGCAACACACACAAAAGTTACACAGTGCAAATTTATATTTAGAACCCAATTAGTTTATGTGGTATCGATGGATTTTTTCTCGTAAATCACTTGTAACTTGGACAATTTTTATGGAGGAATTGATAGCATTATGAGGATACAAAGAGCAAAACTTTCTTTAAAAAATTGATAAATCTCAAATGAAAGGGTTTAATGGTGGAGCACATTGAGGATTTCCAAAGATTACATACCAAGATAACTGATATTCCTGAGGAGCATGTGATTAATGTCTTCATAGGGAATTTAAAGGATCATACCCAACCTGACGTTCTCCTTTGGGAACCTAACTCATTGGATAATGCATTTAGGGTGGCAAGCAAAGTTGAAAGAAAATTTATGGCAACAAGGAGGTATACCACTCACAACTATAAAGATTGAAGTGTTTTTGCTCCTATCCTTCTACAACCTACAAGGTTGACACCACAACAAGTCGAGGAAAAAATAACAAAAGGGCTTTGTTACAGTTGTGATATAAAATACACTAAAGGACATAAATGTGGTGAGAAACAAATATTTTAAATAGAGATTTGAAGAGGAGGAAGAAAAGGAACAAGAAACATAAAAAGAAGAAGATATACACTAGGAACCAACACTAGAGGATGAAAAAGAAGAAATGAATCCAAGTATATCTGTGATGCACTCAAGAGAATTACCACTCCTTAAATTCTCAATATAGAAGGATATATCAAGAAGAAAAAGGTAATAGTATTGATTGATTCAGGTATTACCCATAATTTTATTTATTGTAATATAGCCAAGGATTTGAATTGATTTCTGTCCCCAACACTAAAGTGTTAAGTGATGGCTGCAGATGGAGGAACTATAAATCTCTCAGGGAAATGCCATAATATTAATCTAACCACAGGGGAATATGTATTGAATAGTCCAATGATTTCCATTCCAATGGATGGTGTTTATGTTGTATTAGGAGTCCAATGGTTACAATCTTTGGGGACAATAGCTTTTAATTTTCAAGAAATCTTTTTAAAATTTTTCTGCAAAGGAAGGGAAATTGATTTAAGGGGTATCATTGGGAAACCTAGTAAGATAATCAACTCTAATGGCATGTAAAATCTTCTTAAGAAGCAACAATGAGGTGTAATTGCACAATTATTCTTACTAGATGTTAATTTGAACGTCTAAGTATCCCATTTCTCCAAATCTTCAAAGAGTCCTTGACAATCATTCCAAGGCATTTGAGGCTCCCAATGGTATCCCACCTATTCGTGATCATGATCAAGCTATTCACTTGATTCCGAGAAGTGTTCCTCCAAACATAACACCTTATAGAGTTCCATATGCCTAGAAAAGTGAAATTGAACGTATGGTTGTAGAAATGTTAGAGGTTGGTATAATTCAACATAGCCAAGGTTCTTTCTCTGCTCAAGTAGTATTGGTACACAAGAAGGATGGATGATGGCGTATGTGTCTGAATTATAGGGAGCTCAACAAGCTCACTATTAAAGATAAATTTCCAACTCCTCTTCATTGACGAATTGTTGGATGAATTACATGGAGAAATTTACTTCACGAAGGTGGATCTTCATTCAAGATATCATCAAATTAGAATGAATACTAAAGACATTTCGAAAAAAACATTCAAAACTCATGAAGATCATTATAAATTTTTGGTCCTGCCTTTTGGCCTTACTAATGCACCTTCCACATTTCAAGGTTTGATGAATTCCATTTTCAAACCCTTCCTTAGAAAATTCGTGTTAGTATTTTTTGATCATATACTAATCTACAACAAGTCTTGAGAGGATCATGTTAGACATGTTGACAGGGTACTCAAACTACTCGAAGAGAAACAATTGTATGAAAAAACCTCCAAATGTTTCTTTGGGGTACATGAGGTCAAATATTTGGGTCATATTATATCTCACGAGGGTGTTAAGTTAGACCCTAACAAAATTAAAGCCATCAAGGAATGGAAAATCCCCACAACATTAAGCCATATTCGAGGATTTCTCGAGTTGACAGGCCATTATCGCAAATATGTTAAGAATTATGAGAAAATAACAAGACTTCTAACAACATTACTAAAGAAAGATGTATTCTCTTGGACTCTAGAAGCAACTAAGGCCTTTGAACATCTTAAAGAGGCAGTGTGCCAAGCTCCGGTCTTAGCTTCACCAAACCTTAGAAAACCTTTATTGTGGAATGTGATGCTTCAAGAAATGGAATTGGTGTTGTTTTTTTTGGGTGTGGAATCCCCCCCAAGGCATGTTTTGGGGCTTAAAGCCCAAGTTTTGACTAAGTCCATTGTAAAGACTCCATGATTTGTGGGTGCAGAGTGCGAAGTCATAATAGAGTCATAGGGTTTTCCGCCCTTGATTTCATAATGTAATCTCAGTTTGAAAGATCCACCCATGGTCCGTAGACCATGGGATTGTATAAATAGAACGAGGCTCTAAGTGTAAGGGAAACATCTAATGGGATGAATCAATGGAATAGAAAGAAAAAGAAGCTTTGATTCGAAGTGTAAGTTGTGTATTTGGGTCGTAGAGTAGGAGAAGGCTCTGTAGCTGAATGCGTAGAGGCCTAGTAGTCTATAGTTGAGTGCGCGAACCCCTGCAATTAAGTGCGCAGGGTAGGCCGAGTCTGTAACCGTGGGAAGAATTAATAAAGGAGATGTTTTACCATATTTCTGTGTATCTTTTCCCGTTTTATGCATTATCGGGTATGAATAGCAAGTTTACTGTTTATTTACTGTGTGAAATCATATGAATGTTTTGAATAAGTAAATATAAAATAAGGCATCTGTTTACGTGAAGATAACTAACTAGTGTAAGAAGATACGTAAGAACTTAGGTGTGACTTATGGAATTAGTACAGATCGCTACTCTAGTAGTGCGGAAGCCCCATTGCCCCTAGTTAGGGCTATGTGAAGGTGAATATATTAGGGCACGAAGGCTAGGGAAGTGCACGAGGTAACCTACGTAAAGGGACTCACAGTTGGACTGAATCAACCCCTCAGACATCTCAAGGGTGCGGAAACCTAGTTCTAGCACCCCCCTTACTACTTCGGGTGAGACTTCAGTCCATGCTCTGCGGACTGTTGCCAAAAGCACCAATAGTACAGGGATTTGTTTGGTTAATTAACTTCGAACTTGGGTCACGCCCCTACAAGCCAACAAATGGTTCCGTTGCTGGGACCGTGATCTGCATAGAGATGTCTGATGTCGTGTCACTGGAATCCAACTAAGAAAGAAATTGAAGAGTAGTTGGAGAAGAAGATTCACGAGTTTGTGGTGTAGGAGAATAGGAATCCGTGACTATCAGAAGACGAGTGGTTGGATTGATACTTGTACACAGAGATGCACGAAAGTTTCTTCGCATCTTTCCCTATTGAGCTATACAAGTGAATTGCGAAGCTAGTAGATGGCCAAGGAAGGTGCAAGCTTGACATACCTATTGTGTGGACCCCAGAGTTGGTGCATAGATTGGAAGCATCGGAGGATACGATTGTGCGCATTGTTGATCACCGGCTCGATCAAATTATAAGAGGATTCATTACTGAGTTTGCAGTAGATACTTCAATTAGCTATAGTGAGGTAGAATGACGCTTCCTCAAAGGACCACGAGGTAAGTACATTAAGTCTTTGAACACTTGTATTAAAATGCTATTGTGTGAAAGGCAGGTTATGTGAATACATTGATGTTTTGGACTACGCGAAGTGGGAGAATTTACAGAAACAAAGGTAGTGAAGAACTAGAAACTAGCCCCTTGATTTCACCTCTGCGAGGGAACGAGGAAGAGATCGCGAAGGTCTCACCAAGAAGTATGATAAATTTGATAAGGCATAGGATTCCACGCATACCACCCCCACCCACACCGCCGCCAGTTTCACCATCTTCACCCCCATCTTCGCCCATACCACCTCCGCCACCACCGTGAGTTCATATGGAAAGCACGATAAAGTTGCCGGTGTTCAAGGGAGTAGGAAATGAAGATCCAGACTAGTTTTGGTTCATGATAAAAGATGTGTGGGAAGTGCAAGGAGTCACAGATGACAATATAAATAAAGCCACATTGGTAAACACTCTGCAGGATTGTGCACTGACATGGTACATTAAGCATTCTAATGACAATCCGAATGTAGGGATCACAGACATCTAAACTGCACTGAACAGAGAATTTTGCAGGCCAAAGTCAAAGGCACAATCGATCATTGGGTTCAAGGAGATCACGATGCTAATAGGCGAGACTCCTTGGGGGTTGGATCAGAGACTGAAGTGCACAATTCATGAAGGTAATATGACTTTGATGGATGGACAACGCCGCTAATGGTTTGTAGCATCGCTAACACCGCATTTAAGGAACGCGTTGTCACAATAGAGGCTAACAACTCAGGCCGAGGCCTTGGAGATCATGATGAGGTTGCATGAAACCCTAATACAGGATCCTAACCTGGGAGTTCAATAGATCCAGGCGTAGTTGAAAATCTTGTGCCTTGAGATGCAAAGTCTAAAACAAGGCAGGACAACTCACCCTGAAGTGCGTGACGAGGTATGGTGTGTTAAATGTAAGGGTCAGGGTCATGAAAAGGACCACTGCCCAGTGTTCGTGAATTACCTCACGGGAGGAGGACCAATGCCGTTAAGACCGGAGGCACAAGAAGGACCTAGCGCAGCACATGCATTATGGTGTGCAATTTTTCAAATAGCGAGAAAACATGCTACAGACAACTACCATTTATTGTAGAAGTACACGCAGAGTTCGCAACAATTGTTTTGTAATTTCTGTAGATCATTGGGACATGATGAGTGCACATGTAGAAGCTATGAACTGATGATGGATAGGACTCCCACCTACAGAGTTTAGGCCGAAACAAGGCCCCTTGACCAAAACGCAGGGATTGCGTGGACCAGATTTCAGGGGCGCGAATGAGGCTGAGGTGGAGGACCTAGAAGAGGTCGCAGACAGCTAATATGTTACAATTATGGAGGGCCATGAAATTATGCTCATGGTTGTATGAATCCAACGCATCCGTCATGTCTATATTTTACATTTTTTGATCATGAGACGGAGGATTGTCCCACACTAATAGTGAGGCTGTGTGACAAAGGAGCACTCCAACCTCCCCCGACTCAGAACTTGTAAATGATGAGATCTGAGCCGCACGAGGAAGAACCTAATGTGAACATTGTGCTTTGAAGTGGAATTATGATAGGGGATGATAAAGGAAAGCAACCTGAAGATAGTACTTGGGTTCACAGTGCTTTGACGAAAGAACCAGAATTTGATTTGGAACGTGCTAAGGAAACCTTCATGGAAGCTAGGAAGAGCTTCACTGATGCCTACACTTCAGGATGCAAAGATAGACCAGAGTCGGAAATGGACCCATCGATGCTCATGACGTTCCTCAAAACATGCATGAAGTTGTTGCATGACAGTAAGGATGTAAAGGGACTATAGGAACTCATCAATCGATGCGCCGAGACCGTGCCATGAGAACCGTGCGTATTCTGAAAGACTGGAAAGGACGTGACGAGGATGGGAAGAGAAATGAGGTTGACCACACAGATTGGGGAATACGAGATCGACCAAGTGATTCTGTACCTAGGATTGGATGCAAACATTCTGCTGAAGCAGACATGGGAGTGAATGGGAAGGCCTATGCTACAATGGTCTCCTATCCAAATGCAAATGGCAAACCAACAAAAGATCCTACCTATGGAGAGATTGCAGGGAATCACCATGGACATTGAAGGAGAAAGCGCACTGGTAGATTTCGAAGTGATAGAGATTTTTGATGACAACAATCCTTACCCTTTGCTATTATGGATCAATTGGGCCACTGATATGAACCGGGTGATAAACCTAAAGAAGCGTAAGATGATTTTTGAGAAAAAGTCCCTCCGCATAGTTGTACCTTTGGACCCTGTAGAAGGATCGCACTACACAGAGCCAATGCGCAACTATGAAAGTGATGATGACTTGGATTGCATCTACAAGATAATCATGTGAGAGAAAGACTGGGTAAATCCCACTGTGGATGGATGAATCTCATGGTAGCACGAAAGCTCTTGTACATCAAATTCTGACAAAGAGATAGAGCAATGGTAGAACCCGTTAAATGAGGTAACCACGTTGAACTATAACATTATGAAGAGATCGTTGTGCTATGTATCAACAAAGGTAAGGGATTTGCCTACGTATGATGGGTTAAGCGAGGTAGATGACTTCCTGAACAGATTCGAAAGAGAGGTGTCGGAATAGCAACGTTTCGAGTCTTTTAAATGGGTACTAGGCGCTACGCCTGTGAGGTGGTGGGGCACGCACCAAGGAAGCATTGAGGACTAGTGCGAATGCAAGAGAATGATGCACATGCGGTTTGGGAAGCCTCAGGTGCAATTAAAAGACAAGTATGACAGATGGAACGATCCGTGCACGCACCTTTCCAGATGGGTACATGCCTATGTAACAAAACCTGCCTAGATGCACACAGAATTCACGTTAGGAGACACAGGAAATAAGCATGTGCGGACCAGACAATTGCACGAATGACCCCTCTAGTTGGAACGATGGAGTATGGAAAGAACAAGTGCGTAGAAGTTTATCCACGTGGATGCATTTAACGAAGTATGTGAAGCGCTGAACAAGATATATAATGTGCAACAGAGAAATTGGGACCTGCGTGTACTAGCAGTTCTATGGGCTTATAGTACAATGTGCAAGAAACTGACAGAGAAGACACCTTCGAGGCTGGAGTATGGAGCGAATGCTCTAATCCCCATAGACTATGATATTCCTAGTTCGCGCATAGTACCACCGGTAGAGATGATGGCTCGCAAAGCTTTGGAAGGAGGGATAATGTAGTTAAACAAAGAAGAACGCTTGAGAACCAAAGAAGAAATCTGATAGGGTGATCTTAGGCTCCAAGAACTTATGACAGAAAGGGTGCAATTAAGGGAGAAAAGCACTCTGGTGGAAGTGGAAGTCAAGAAGTGGGAGGACGAAATAAAGAAAGATTTTCTCGATAAGAAAACCAGAGTGATAAAACAAGGTGCGCACGATTATGCTGATGAATTTGGGGACTAACTCCAAGAGTTGATCAACCTGTTGCCTTGGATTGGACCGCATATTACTAAAGGGATAACCCATGGTAGCACAACACCGATGGTAAAGTGCGTGACGTAGCCAATAACAATAAAAGGTGGATGTTTTCCAGGGAAAGTGAGGGATGACCTGTTGAAACCCCATACATGTGGCGCAACCACCTGACTAGTCGTGGGAAGTATAGTCTTAACGCTCCACGCCGTTGAAAGGAGGTGCGGGACTATAAACTACTCTGCCCAGGAGTTTCACGATGTTGGAGCTGTGCACAGGAGCAAGGTGTCACAAGGTCCACGACCGCGCAAGGGGGCTATGCTGCCACGCAGGTTGGCTAGAAAGTGACTGTTGTAGTCATTATTCATGATGTGATGCTTGACTTGAGACCCAATGGAGCGGGCGACAAGGATTTATGATGTGCTTTATGGGCATGATTTGGGAAAATCTGCCACTAAGGGAGCATTAATGAACTAGGATTGGGGAGAATGGTTGAATTCAAATTCAAAAGGCATTATAAATTACAAAGGGTTTCCTAGCAAAAAAAGCTTGGTCATTTGCGAATTGAGTTATTTTGTGCCCTGAGTATCCCGAATTGAGACCTGTTTTCCCTATGCAGAGTGTTGATTGAGCCCCTAATTGAGCGATTGAGAGATTTCTGGACAAGCAAGATGGCAGCATCTGAGGAAGCTAGGGAAATTGTAGAGATGACCATCAAAGAGGCTGCGCAGGCCCTTACTGTAGAAGATCCCCCTCAAGGCGCTGGGATTGGTGCAGAAATCCCTAAATCACCACATGCACCGAGGCCAAAGAAAGATAAACAACCAATGATTCTGGTGCGTGTGTCCCCACGAAACCCGCTGTGCACTAGATTAACGATGGAGGAGAAAGGGAAAGTAGTTAACCTGGAAACAGACAAGGAGGAAGACCTTGAGGACTTTATAATTGAAGAAGATGAGGATGAGGGCATGGAAGTAGAAACAGAGGTTGTGCACCCTCCAACAAAGCTTCCCGCGTATATCCCCTTGCAGAAGGGGAAGGAAAAAGTACCCAAGGACCTCGATGAGAGAAAGAGCTCTCTGCAGACTCTGTTCCTCCCTAAGGATATCATCTTTTAGGGCACGCACCTGGGACAGTTACCGAACTTGAAATTTGAAAATTGGGATCTTGTTGACCATGAGAAATTCCCTCACCTAGAGACCGCTCATCTCATGAAGCCCAACTAGAACACTGCAACGGGTGTTATGGAATTGGAGCCACGAAAGTGGTTATGCAGAGTTGAAAAGGTAGGGTTATTAAACCTGCTTTGGGTGCCGAATTACCACCGCACCCCAGTGGTGATCTTCATCATCAGGCAGCTGCTCTGCCTAGTGCATGATGGGTGTTTTTGTCTGGAGGAGCCCATCCCCATCATGGACCGATTAATCCATTGCATTACCCGGCTCCCATGCAAAGGAGAGGACCCCGCAGACATCTCAGAGGGGAAAAGCAGCGATTTGGCCATCGCGGTGGCCATGAAGAAGAAATACAAGTTTGGGGAAAGAAGAAGAGGGGTTATGTGATCTCTAGTATCAACAACAAAGCAGTCAGGGTGGTGACTCAGATACTAGTGGGTAAGGTCATGCAAAAGTGCCGCATAGAGGAGGTACCTGCACCAGTGGTGGCACTTGCTGAGTAGTGCGCGGAAGGGGTCCAATTTAACTCGTCTGAATTCTTTTGCAAAGAATTCTTGGAGAATTGCCATGAGGCATGGAAATAAGGAAAAACGTTCCACTATGCATAGCTTCTGCTGTCCATAGTGCTGGTGGCGAGGGAATTACCAGAGGACAGTCAGTTCCCCACAATTGCAAGGGATCTGCCAGAGGCCACGAACTATTCTTCGCTATGGGCCACTAAGGACGCAAACTGGATCTGTGATAGTAAGATATTTTGGGTGTTCATGGAGATGAACATCAGAATGGGGATTAACCACAAGTCGCAGTTATCACCCACAGTCTACAATATCCTGCAAAGTTTTGCAGAATTTAAAGCGGAATTTCACCACATATATCTCAGAGCACACACGATCCTTGCGAAGAAGTGGAGTGAGCTACCCTTCATCACCATCGATGATGTGATTTTCGATGTACTAGAGACATGGCTACCAAAGTGATGTGCCCCAGACATCACCGCGGTAGATAAATTTGCTACGCAGAGGAAGAAAGAGGAGGCCACACTGCGCATGACATAGTTGGTAGAAAAGAGAAGGCAAGAAGCAGCAGCAGCAAAAATGCAGAAGGCACAAGATGTTGTGCAGACAACATCAAAATAGAAAAAGGCCATAGTAGCAGCAGCACAGGAGGCAACCGAGAAGGCGCGCGAGGGCCAGAAGTCGCCTTCGCATGGGCAGGAGAAAGAGATGGGAACAGAGGAAGAGGATGGCGCTGTAGACCCATAAACAATGTCAACATAGTTGAAGCACTAGCGCCCAAGTGAATGAATGGGGCTGTGTAAGAAGGTGAAAGCATCCAAGCTGTCGATCGACTTGATCACCCTTACTGAGGGTGATCTGCATGACATAGGTGAGACAGTGCGCGATGTCACCATAGAGGCCCTCCAGAACTTTGCGGAAGAGAATTAGATTGTGTTGGGGGACCTCCAAGCGTAGATTTAGGAGTTGTAGGTGCGCACTCCTCAGGCTGGTACTCTTTTGACCAGCCTCGCAATAGGGAGAGTTGCAGTCAAGCAAATGCTATGCACTCAGACAACCAACACAATAGTGTTGCCAGAAGGGACACTGGTTACAACAAATGAGGCCAACAGGCCTATGGTTAGTGCACTAAAAGGGATAGGGATTTACATGGCTGTGCTCCTGCGGGAGACACTCTATGTTCTGCAAGATGGGATTACTGCAAAACTACGGGCTAGGGAGAGCTGCGCGTTGCAAGTGCTGAGCAAGCAAAAGATCAACATGGAGTAGTTGAGCTTGCAGCGAGATGAGGTTGCATCGTAGAATAGGCAGATGGTACAGGTACTGGAAGAAGCTTGCCAAATGGTCCCTGAGCTGGCCATCCCAGCAAATGCACCAGTAGAGGCACGCATCCTCATATTAGCAGTAGGGGTGTACGAGGCCCAAGAAGAAATGGCTAAGGTTTAGCTGGAGCTGAACCTTCAGATAGTAGAGCTGTGGTTGAAGGCGCAATTTTCCATCCCTCTAGAGGTAAGAAAACAGCACACCAACGCTATTACATTGGGGATAGAAGAGATCAGTAGTGCAGTAAGGGATTGTACTAGAATGTTGGAAGATTCCTTAGAGGTCCTCATCAATCTGCAGGAGGACCCTAACATCCAGCGCTTAGAGACAGAGGTGCATGAGCTCCAGCAGCAGTATGACAATGTCAAATGGACCGTGCAAACAGTGTCCCTCACTCAGAGGCTCGTGCGAATGCAACAGGACAAAGCGCTGAAAGAGCAAGTGGATGCATCATGACATAGAGAAGCAGTTTTGAAGGCGTGCGTTCAGCCTTGGATCGACGAGGCCTTCACCATTATAGCAACAATTGAAGGCAAGCTCACGCAAATGCAGGGGACGCAAGAACAGATCCAAGGAAGTAGTTCCGACAGAATGGTCTTAGAACAATGTGTACAGGAGATTCAGCAGGCAGCTGCTCAGTGCACTATTGACCTTGCAGTCATTCAAGCAGAGTTGGAGGGTCTCCCTGCAAAGATCTCTACACCAATAGAGTGACTTGAGGGTGAGTCATGATGTTTTTTTTGGTGACCTGTTGGGTGTGGAATCCCCCCAAGGCATGTTTTGGGGCTTAAAGCCTAAGTTTTGACTAAGTCCATTGTAAAGACTCCGCGATTTGTGGGCGTGGAGCACGAAGTCATAATAATGTCATAGGTTTGTCTGCCCTTGTTTTTGTAATGTAATTTCAGTTTGAAAGATCTACCCATGGTCCCTGGACCATGGGATTGTATAAATAGATAGAGGCTCTAAGTGTAAGGGAAACATCTAATGGGATGAATCGATGGAATAGAAAGAAAAGGAAGCATTGATTCGAAGTGTAAGTCATGTCTTTGGGTCGTAGAGTAGGAGAAGGCTCTACAGCTGAGTGTGTAGAGGCCTAATAGTCTGCAACTGAGTGTGTGGACCCCTGCAATTGAGTGCGCAGGGCAAGTCGAGTCTATAACCGTGGGAAGGATTAATAAAGGAGAGGTTTTACCATATTTCTGTGTATCTTTTCCTGTTTTATGCATTATTGGGTATGAATAGCAAGTTTACTGTTTATTTACTATGCAAACTCATATGAATGTGCTGAATAAGTAAATATAAAATAAGGAATTTGTTTACCTGAAGATAACTAACTAGTGTAAGAAGATAAGTAAGAACTCAGGTGTGACTTAGGGAATTAGTACAGATCGCTGCTCCAACAGCGTGGAAGCCCCACAACCCCTGGTTAGGGCTACGTGAAGGCAAATATATCAGGGCGTGAAGGCTAGGGAAGTGCACGAGGTAACCTACATGAAGGGACTCACAGCTGGACCGAATCAACCCCTCAAACATCTCAAGGGTGTGGAAACCTGGTTCCATCTCCCCCCCATACTACTTCAGGTGAGACCTCACTCTGTGCTCCACAGACTATTGCCAAAAGGGCCAGTAGTACAGGGATTTTTTTGGCTAATGAGCTCCGAACCTGGATCAGACCCCTACAAGCCAATAATTTTAATGCATGAAGGAAGACCCATTTCCTTTGAAAGTCATACAATCAAAGATAAGAATTTACACAAACTCATTTATGAGAAGGAAAGGCTAGAAATTATACATGCCTAGAAGAAATGATGATGTAGTAGCATTAGAGCTTCCAAGTCATCAAGCTTTTTGGATATAAATCTTTAAACCAAGTTTCAATATGGAAAAGGAATTTTATTTCCCTACTATAAATAATTTTAATTTCTTCATTTCTTAAAGAACTATATATAGAGATAAGATTTAGTATATAAGATTTTTAAGAAGAAAATCAACATTTATAGGCATGAAAAAATTAGGAAATAAATCATGAGAGGTTGTAGGAGAAAAAAATCTTGGTAGAAATTAGCAAGTTGTTAGGATAAGAAAAAGTTTAGAAATATTAGTAACTATTGGGGTGCTTTTAGGAATTAGAAAAGCTATGGATAGGCAAGATTTTGTCAATGAGGAAAAAACAAGTATACCTTGAAAAACATGAGTTATTTGTGGATTGATTTATGGATCTAGGAAAATTTATTTTGTTTGTATATGTTATTATAAATATTATAAGCATAAGGGGAAAACTAATGGCTAAATGAATGTGAGATTAGTGCAAGAGAGGAATGAATAATTTTGTAATTGTTTTGTAATTGTATGGACATGATTTTATTAATGAAAGGAATTTTAATTTTATTCAAAAATCATCTGGTATATCTATGTGATTGATAATAGTTCTAATTTGTGCATGTTCTAGAATTCACAGTAAGTGAAGTAGGATTGATTAGGTGCTCAGTATTTGGCTCAAAATTCAAAGTTCTTGTATTGGCTCAAAAGCTATTTGGATGCGTCCGTCTCATCAATACGATCGAAACGCAATTTGTTTAGTCGAAAATGGAGTTTGGATGAAGGAGAAAAGGCCCATTGTTCGTTTTCCTAAACAGCTAAAAAAAATTACAGAATGGGACAGAATGATGAAATGGCAGTCCAGTCAGCAAGGAGAATCTTCTTCAGTTTTTTCCCAATGGTGCTGTGATAAGTCTCACCTCTGGATTCGCTAGTGTGGTTGTGTGCAAGGGAAATCGCCTAATTGGCCTCTAAGGTGAAATTCAAATTTATTTTTATTTAAATATTATTATATATTATATATATATATATAATATTATTTATATTACATAGTTGTTTTTACTATATATATATATATATATATAATATTATTTATATTACATAGTTGTTTTTACTATATATATATATATATATATATATATATATATATATATCTTAAATAATAATCATTAAACCCACATGCAATATAAACCAAAGTCTGAAAGCATACATATATATTAAATATATTTCGAATGGCCTAAACCAAAGTTCGGAGGTGTATGTTAAAGTTCGGTGGTGCATATATGTGTTAACAAAATGTGATGGGGCGAGGGTGGGTTTGAACCCGTGACCTGCCCCTCCTATTCCTGTGCTTTACCAACGAGCTGCAGACACCATATTTGAAAGGAGGGTGCTGGAGCCATATTTAAATGCGTACAACAATTTGCTGCTGGGAGAGGAAGTAGCTAGCCCCACGGGGTCAACCCCCTCTCCATCTGATCACATTTTAAAAACCAAGGGCCCACGCCAACTATAAGCATGATTAGCACCATTAACTTTGTTTAGAATTAATTAAACTGATTTTAAGATGGCTATAGTTTTGGAGGCCCACCAAATTATGTGGAAACTGCCAGGTTTGGCGGTCTTAATGGATGTCTCTCCAGATACCGGAGGTTTTCTAGGAAAAATTGAAAGACACATAACTTACTCAATTTTCGACCAAATTGAGATTAGAAAGAAGTGTTCTCAGCTAATATGGACCTTCTGAACACATTGGTGCAGGTATCAAGAGCCATAGAGCTTTGTAAACAACATTGTTTCCACATTGAGCTAATACAAATGAGCAAGCCATGGAAGTTGGACCAAGGAGATGTAGCCCAGGAGGGGTGAAATCCTTCATCAAAACAACATGTTAGTGTGTCTCTTTGATGGTTTGTTGTACTATACATGTTTTTTGTTCATTATTAGTTTCTGAAGCTATTTTTCTCATGAATGTCTTGTTTAACTTAAGGAAATTTACATGTTTGTAAGCACTAACAACTAAGGAAACATCAACATCAAAAGCAAGAAGCAAGCACATGTTTATTAATCTGTAATTGTTATTAGCACAACAAAACTAATTATACAAATACAGATCAAGTTGGTATTAGAGCACAAGGTTGAATTTCTAATTTTCTTGAGTTTGTGCAATTAGGATTTTAATGGTTGCAAAATTGTGATGCTTACAAGGTTAAAGTTGCAGAGAGGAGAAGGGAAGCTATTGGTTGCAACTCCTGACATAATGACCAGAAGAAAGAGAGCCATAAGGCCACAATCTCCATCACCCAAAGTTCCAATTCCAGTTGCACTTGAAACTCCTCAAGTTTTTCCTTCAATTGAGATTGAAGAGGTACAATCAGTACAAATTTCTGAGCCTAAATCCATAGCCATTTTGTCTAAAGAAAAAGAGCCTGGAGGTCCCTCTTTAGAAGAGGAAGAATTAAAGAAATCTTTATATACTTTGACTGAGATGGTTAAAATACTCCATGAAGAGAGGAACACTAGAATGGTTGGAGAGAGTTCTAAACCTCCACACGGAGAATGAAGCTCAGAGGACAAAAAGGATGAGAATAAGGATTTCAAAGGGAATTGTGGAAAGCCACCTCCATCTCCACCATCCTCATCATCTTCACCATCTCACATAACATCATCTTCCACTACCACCACTACAACTGCCCATACTCATTCCAAAACCCCAAAAGGAAAGACTCCATTATTGAAATTGGACATAAAATTCAAACTTCCCATGTACAATGGAGAGGTGAATGCAAAAAAGTTAGACAATTGGATTCGACAATTGGAGGTGTACTGCAAAATTCAGAACCTTCAAGAAGATGACATAAAGATCCAGTTGGCTTCCTTGAGGCTAGAAGGAGCTGCCCTATTTTGCTGGGAAGAAAAGGCTCAGGAGGAAATGTGAATCCAGAGTAAGATATCCATCACTTGAGTTGAATTTGTTTCTGTAATTAAAAGATAGTTTTATCCTTTAGCCTATATGAAAAAAGGCATTATGAGTTGGTAGAACTTTAGGTAGCTTAAAGGCCAAATGGTCCAAGATTATACACATGATTCTAGAAAAAGGGCTTTGTTATTAGGAGTGAATTTCAATTCTCAAGATACACTGTTGAAATATATTGGGGGTTTACGTTCCTATCTTAAACATACTATTCTTATGTTCAATCCAACTACTTTAGATGAAGTATGTGTGCAAGCCACTCATCTGGAATCTAGACGAAAGAACACTTATGAAGAGGATAGTAATAAAAATCCACCTAAGGGTAAGGAGAAAGAGAAGGGAGGAAAATGGAAGGGAAAGAAGAATGCAAGTGTGAAGAAAGAAGAGGAGAAAATCACATGCAAACATTACTCCAAAGAGGGGCATGATGAAGGCCACAACTGGAAATTGCATCCAGAAATAAGATCAAATAAGTTAAACAATAAAGGGAAACAGAAAACCACTACTATCACTCAAGAAGATTTAGGTTCTAAATCAGGTGATGAAAACAAAATCACTATCATGGGAATCAAAGGAAAACAAGATATTGCAAGCACTAGTTCACAAAACTGTAATACTACTACTACTCCAGATGAAAAGAGACGAATTGAGTTATTTCATGTTAGGGCCATATTTGAACACACCAATATTGACACACTCTTCGATAGTGGGTCACAAGCGAATCTAATCTCTGAAGACTTAGTCAATAGATTGAATCTTGAAACTCTACCTCACCATAAACCATAGCCTTTGGGATGGATAACAAGAGACAAAAGTTTACAGGTTACAAGAGAATGTTTGTTTAAGTTTGCAATCACTGGAAATTTTGTTGACAAAGTAGAGTTAGATGTGGTACCACTTGCTATTTCAGGTGTGGTGTTGGGTAGTCCTTATTTGTATGACTAGAAAGCAGTCTTTTATCGCCATGAAAAAAAGTATCACTTGTTCAAGGATGGTGTGGAGTACATAGTGAGAGCCCATCGCAAAAAGCTGAACATTTCTTTGGTTAATGCAGGGGAGGCAAAAAGACTAGTGAATTCAAGTTAAATTTTAGTACTTCTCATGTTCAATCCAAATGATGATATTGTTTATGAAAATATTGTTGCATGTAATGCAAATTTCAATTTTGATTTGGTTGGTTTAGTTCATCAGAGTGACGAAGTATTTCAGGTTGGGAATGAATCGTCCTTCAAGAAGAAAGAAAATTCACATGAAATATCTTTGCAGTAAGAGGTTTCTCTTTCTGATGTTAGCATGCAAGGGTTGACAAAATTGCAAAGTGTAGAGACACCAATGTAATGCAAAAGTTTGTTGAACAAAGGGCTCATTCAATCATCCCTTACGCCATGTTGTGCACTGATGGTTATGGTGCCAAAGAGGAATGGTAAGTATTTCAAGAAAGAGGACAAAAGGAGTAGTTTTCGCCAAAGCAAAGTTGTAAAAAGAGGTCAGTGCAAGAATATACATAACACCAAACAAGAATGGTTTGTATGGATTTTAATGTTATATGTTCTTTGTAGCACTTCTACTACATACATGTATTTGAATTATGGCAAAAAAGAGTCCTTTCTTGAATAAATTGTCCACTTGTATGACATACACATGTTTAGAAAGTTTTCTTATGCACATGTCATCTATGAAGGGAAACTATTTGATGTTTTGAAGATATCAAAGTACAATTTGGGTTTCACTTCTTTGATGCATTTCGGCCATGATATTGGAGGAGGTAAGTTGAAGGCAAGCCTCTCCAAGTTGGATGCCATTTTTGATTGGTTAATGCCCAAGATCATCATTTTGGTAAGTGTGGAGTACTGAAGAAGGTATGTTATTATCGTTTATTTTGTCATCTTTTCTTTAAAACTCATAACCTCTTTGCATCATGAACTAGGTAGATAATAAGAAATTATGACAAAATCTATGGGATTTGTATGCAACGCAAAACAACTAATAATTGCCCTTTTCTTATGTAGGAAAAGGAGAAAGCGAAAGATTGTTGTCCCAAAGGAAAAGACAGGACAAAGTTAACTGCTATCCCTTTGGCAGGGAACCGCATGCAAACAAGGTGATCCAAATTGGAGCGTATCAGCCAGGAAAGGGAAAAGGAGATATCAAATCGGCACAAGAGAACAAGAGGATAACTGAGAATTAACAGTCTGGTGAATCCCTTAGGATCCTTTGATCCTGAGGGATCTCTATATTAACGATTTTTGCATCATTGATATCTCCGATCGACTGTTATAAGAAGGGGCAGCACTGCTAGCCCGGGGGATGACCTGTTGTTACTTTTATGTAATTATCCTTTGTATTTGAAACTTTGATCATCGACTCTCATTGAAGAGTGATCCACTGTAACTCTGTTTTGATGTTTTAATATAAATCTGGTTGCCATTCCATCTTTGATTCTGGAGTAATCTCAAGTGGTTTGTCCCTAGAGGCTAAGGGCCCGGCCCTAGTGGAACACTTGCTCCTATACCATTATGTCTAATTCATGTATGGTTTTCATTATTAGCTCTGTTCGGTAATCTGATGTGTTTTGCTATTTAATATCACGGTTCTGTTATATTTTGTTTATGCTCAACTAAGTAATGTTGTTCTCTGTAACAAGAATTCTGTGTTGCTCATTCTGACTTTGTAACGCATTGATGTTCCTTTAACCATTGATATAACATTGCTGTTCCTTATAGAATGATATTGCTTTTCAATTACCAAGTAACCGTGCTATAACATTCATAAGTTGGTATTACTATATTTATCTACGGTTTACGCTTAATCGCGATTGTTGTTCAACTGGTGTTGTTGTTCCATTACGAACTGTTTCTTCTAAATATTAAGCATGCTGCGTGTGATATTTGTTTTGGTTCACTATACATTTATATTTGACTCTAGTTGCTGTTCCATATTTCATTTTTGTCTATTTCCGTTCCATTTCCATTGCTGTCCAATTTACCTTTAGAGAAAATATTGTTATCTAACTCCTGTAGGATACAATTGTTGCATTTATTTCCGTAGACTAAGGTTTTGCTGTTCAATCTTGTTCATAAGACTAGTTGTTGTTCCATTTCCTGTCATTTGTATTATCATTGCTTTGGTGTGTAGAACGATATGAGACTATAGTGAGCGTTGACATTTGTTGTCTAGTTCCCAGATTGATGATCTCTTCGTTGATTTTCTTTAATTACATCAATTTACAGAGGGATGAGTTATCATTACTATACCCTTGACTGATAAATTGTTGTAGTTTTCTGAGTGCATGAATTGAGTTTTCAAGGTTCTTTTCTGTAAGTAGATCTTATTTCAACCATCCGTTTACTCTTGTATTTAGAGAACTATACTACTAGCATTACTATGACAAATGACCGCCTCAAACTGAATACACTCTTTGAAATAAAAAAACGTTCTTGGATTGATAAGTTAATGTAGGGTAAATAGAGGTGAAAAAGACCCTATTTACTGCTCGACATTTTGGCGAGCTGTCCTTGGGCAGAAAGAAGATAAAAAACCATATGCAATTTATTATATTAGCAAGAATTTATCTCCTGTTGAATCGAACTAAATTGTTATTGAAAAGGAATTTTTGGCTGTAATAAATGCTGTCAATAAATTCAGGCATTATATTACTGGATATCCCGTTATCTTGTATACAGATCACTCTGCCATAAAATATTTAGAAAATAAACCAATCGCAAATGGTAGAGTAACCAGATGGACGATTTTATTGTAGGAATTCGATATCACAATAAAGGACTGACCTGGAAAAGAAAATCCTGTAGCTAAATTTCTCTCACGAATGCAAAAACCAGTGGACGCAGTAGCACTTGAAGATCAATTTCCAGATGAGCATTTGTTTGTTGTCACTGTTAAAACACACTGGTATGCTGATGTTGCAAATTATTTAGCAGTAGGAAAATTACTAAAACATCTCACCCCCAATGAACGAAAACAGATTGTCTAGTGAAGTACTTGATTTTCTTGGATTGGGGGCTACCTATTCCATACAGGGGTAGATATGCACATTAGGAGATGCGTCCGTGAAGATGAAGTTTTTGACATTTTGAAAGCTTGTCATGACGGACCGTGTGGCGGACGTTTCGCCGATCGAAGAACTAGTCACATGGTGCTGCAAATAGGGTATTATTGGCCCACAATCTTGAAAGATGCAAAGAAGTTCATTCAAGCTTGTGATAGCTGCCAAAGAGTAGGACACCTTGGACAGTCTGATGAAATGTCCCTGAAACCACAACTAGTTATTGAACCATTTGAGCGATGGGCTTTTGATTTTGTTGGTCCAATTAACCCATCATCGAACCAGAAAACGTATATTTTGGTAGCAATAGAATATGTCACCAAATGGGTTGAAGCAGAGGCATTGCCGAGAGCTATAGAGGATTCTTTCATACAGTTCCTCTTCCATATATTTGTGCAATATGGGCTCCCAAGAGATATAATTACAGATGGTGGACCACAGTTTGTAAGTAACAAGATTGCTGCAACACTAAAAAACTATCATATCCAGCATAAAATTACTACTCCATACCACCCATAGGCAAATGGTCAAGTAGAAAGCAACAATAAAATAATAGAAGCAATCCTGACAAAAACCATCGCATCACATAGACGCGATTGGGTTGCAAGATTGCCAGAAGCCTTGTGGGCTTATAGAACAACATGGAGAAGCACTACCAGCTATTCACCATACCAACTAGTATTTGGAAAGGAACCCATCTTTCCGATAGAATTCGAGATACAAACACTACAAACAACACAAGAAGTCGGTCTAGATCTAAACGAGGCACATATTAATAGATTACAGTAGATGAATGAGCTAGATGAAGTCAGGCTCTCTGCCCTTCAACACACTGCATTAATCCAACAACAGCGAGCTAAATGGCATGACGCTCTCATTAAAAAGAAAGTTTTCTGTGAAGGACATTGGGCACTCCTATACGAATCCAGGTTTCAGGATTTTCTTGGGAAGCTTTAGACTCATTGGCTAGGGCCATATGAAATCCAGAAGGTACATGAGAATGGCACCCTTACTCTAACCACCATTGATGGATCTGGACATACCTTCAAGGCAAACGGTCATGGAGTTCGACTATACCGCAAACCACTTACTCGAGAATCCTTCTACTAGCAACTCCGTGAAGACTCCGACATGCAAATTTTGGTGGAGGAAGAGAAATCTTCCTCACCTCTAGTTCATTAAGTGATTAAACTGTTCGTACATTCTGTATATAATTCTTTTCTTTTGTTAGCGTAAAACTGTTCTCTGTACATATTTTTTTTTTGTATTTGCACTTTGCTGTTCCTTTTAGGAAGCAACAACACTTTTGCATGCACCTCTGCATTTTGCTATTCCTTTTTGAAGGAACATGTTTCATCGTTTTGTTGTTCCTTTTCCAAAGGAACAACACTTGCATTTTTCTTCTATTCCTTTTTCCGAAGGAACAACACTGTGGTTTTGCTATTCCTTTTCCAAAGGAACAACATGTGTGTGCACTTTTGTTTTCTGTTGTTCCTTTTTCCAAAGGAACAACACTTTCGTTTTTGCTGTTTTTTTTTTCCAAAGGAACAACACTTTCGTTTTCTGCTGTTCCTTTTTTGAAGGAACAACACTTGCATTTTCTGCTGTTCCTTTTCCGAAGGAACAACACTTTCGTTTTGATATTCCTTTTCCAAAGGAACAGCACTTTCGTTTTTGCTGTTTCTTTTCTGAAGAAACAAAATAGCACTTTCGTTTTGCTGTTTCTTTTCTGAAAAAACAACACTTTTTTTTTTGCTGTTCTTTTTTCCGAAGGAACATCACTTTCATTTTGCTATTCCTTTTATGAAGGAACACCACTTTTGTTTTTCTGCTGTTCCTTTTTGTTTTTCTGTTGTTCCTTTTTCTAAAGGAACAACACTCTCATTTTTGCCGTTCCTTTCCCAAAGGAACAACACTTTTGGTTTCTGCTATTCCTTTTTTTCCGAAGGAACAGAACTTGCATTTTCTGCTGTTCCTTTTCCGAAGGAACAACACTTGTGTTCTTTGCTATCCCTTTTTGAAAAGACAACATTTTCATATTCCTTTTACTTACACTTGTTCTCCTTGTTGTTCCAATTAAAGGACAAGTGCTGTTCCTTTCAACATACATCAGTTTCGAGTTTTTTTGTGATTTAGAGGACAACTATACACTTATGCAATAGATACAAAACTAGAGCATACTAAAATCAACAAAATACATAAAATTGCCATATTTTTTAGAAATTTCTTTGAATTGGTAGCAGAAAAGAGGAAAGGACACAACTATTCATCACTTTGTTGTCATTATTCTACTAATACTGATATGATTGGTTATCTTTATCATGGTGGTTCTTTTTAAATTCCCATAATCTTCTTTGATCATTATTAAGGAATAAGAACAAAGGGTATACTTTTCTATTGAGATGTTAAGACTTCTTCCACCATTCCTACTCTTAAAGACTGTTGAACCACCCCTTGTGTATAAATAGGAAAGTACTTTATAAAAAAGAAAAAAAGAAAAAATATTTATATGATTTGCTAATATGGGTTGTCAAATGAAGGATTGGGGGTCTCATCAAGAGCTAGCCCACCATGATCATAAGGAAGAAAGTGAAGTGGCATTCCCACTATGGCCACCACACTAGGGATATGATCCAACAGGCACATTAGAAAAAATAAAGAGTCCTTGGAATAGGAGGTCTCATCACGAGTTGGCCTGCCCACCTTTCACTCCTTCCTGATGAATGGCATTATGGTTTATCTGGTTACCAAGCCAGCATAATGACCTCCATTTTGACATTGCACAGCACTTCTTAAGCATACACAAAGGATCATGGTTCCATGGGTGAAGCAAACAACTATGTCAAGGTTATGGACACCTGTAGGCAACAGAGCTCTATTGATGGTATTAAAGTCACATTCCTTATACACAAATAGCAATTATCAAGACCCTTCTTTGTCTTATACCTTTGTAATAGGTCAAATAAGATTATGTATATAACTTCCCCGAACCTTTAAACACATGAAAATCTATTACAACCAATCATGATGGAAAAAGTTGATAATGACCGCATCAGACTTTTTATGCACGTCAACTGTCCTATCCTCCTAGCCTTGCATCATATCATGGCATTCTCTTATTTATTAAGCAATTCTATTATACACCTCGATTTCGGCAACCTGCTCCTTTTGTAAACATGGCATCTCGGTATATGCTGTTCCTTTATGACTCTGTACCATGGCAGTTCGGCACGCTGCTCCCTCATTTGATGGCCGAGGACAGCCTATCACATTGCAGGGGGGAAGCAGGTGACCTCATAATTTTTTGTGTACGTGCCAGACCATTATTCGAAGAATTTTCACTTGGGAATAGCAAGGCTTAACGGCATATTGTTTTCCAATTTGCATGGCTTGCCGTTCCTAAGCTATTTCTGTATTATGCTCTGCAGCAATTAGTAAGTGACTCGGGAATTTGAACAAGCTTGCTATTTCATTATTTTCTCTGTATTTTCTAACAGTTTGAATAGCTTGCTATTCCATTGTCATCTCTGCATTTTTACAGTGTGCTAAAGCATGGGAGGAAGATCAATTCAAAGAGAACCACAGGTATTGACAGTTTCTAATGCTGCACGGGAAATCCTAACAAGGGCAGGATGGATAGTTTATCTCAATCGTTTACAAGAATCCAATGAGACCGTAGCAATAGAATTCTTGCAGAACTTGCAAGAATATCACTCCACAGTAAGAGGGAGACACATAGCAGTCACCGATGACATAATTGCAGAGGTCTCGGGACTGCCAGCCATTGGACCTGTGTGGACTCTAAATAAGGAGAGACTACGAAAAATCATAAAAATCTTCCAAGATGAAGGCCAGAACCTAACTGTAAGAGGAAAGGGAGTTCTACCAGCAGCATTAGGAGAGCCGTGGGAAGAATTGGCAAGAGTCATCCAGAGCTACATCACCTGTGAAGGTAGGAAAGACATGGTAAGAACACACCACCTTAAACTTTTAACTATATTAAAACAGAAATGCTTTGTGAATTTTCCTGCATTTTTAAATTCTTTACTACATGATGTTGCCCGAAGCATGAAAAAATCACGACACATGGAATCGGTAGTATGTCACCATGGGTTGATACGACTAATAGTTAGCTATAGTCTTGCTCAGCAACAGAGCAGTTGGGAAGAACTAATTGTCACAATAGATGGGGGACTAACTCTGCTAGCCCCAAAACGAAAACATGCTACCAGTACACTGAATAGACCATTGAACGAAGGAAATCAATTAGATTGTCATGGATCAGAGGGAGGCTGGAAAATTCCCAATGGAATACCAGCCAACCGGTAGAGATAGATGATTTAGGGGATGAGAAACTCCCGCAATTGGAAGGAGAGGAGAATGAGAAAGAGTTGGAGGAAACTGAGGAAGGAGAAACAGAGGAAGAGACTGAGCAGTCTGGGCAGGTGGAGGAAGAGATAGAGCAACACGAAGAAAGCCCATTACAAAATCCATTGTAGGAGGACAAATTGGCCCAAATTATGGTCAATATCGGCGAATATGCTCAACCTCTTAGCCCACCAAACCTCCACATCAAAGAGGAACCAAAGGAGCATTCTACTCATGACAAAGATGCATCCAAAGAATTGTGCGATGAGGAAGAAGAAGAAGAGAACACTCTGTTCATGATGGAAGTATATCTAGAGAGAAAAGTGATGAAGATATAGAAGAGGAAAAATCTGTTCCCAGCCAGACTACACTGGAAGAATTTCATGGAGGAGAAGGGGTGGAAGAAGAAGTCACCCAGGAAGTAACAGAACAAGCTAGGGTTTTTACTCCTGAACAACCCGATCAAAACAAAGAAGAAGCACCCCAAGAAGAGAACCATGAAATTGGCCAAGACAATAGTCCAGGCTCGAGTAAACAGACATCTATTCTTTCTAAGAGAACAGAAGAAATTAAAAGATTACGAAATGAACAACAAATACTATTGAATGTGATAGCATGACTTCGACAACAAATCAGGGTTTTGAAAATGGGAAAGAGAGAAAAAAGGACCTCGAGGGTAACACATGCAACCACTCCAGCAAAACCCCTCAAGAACAAGATTAGGAGGACTCAAGTCCAGCCTATCATTCAAAACCAAAAGGAACAGCATTCAGTTGTTGCCAATGTTGAAGTACAAACAGATGATATATTAGCCCGTGACAAAGAGTTCAGACAGAGACACACCCCTCTGAAGGAATGCGAACCATAAACACGAAACGATGCAATAAGAAGATTCAAGTAAACCTTCCGCTTACAACTACCATGTGGGACGGTAATCCGAGGATAGTAACTCTATGAAAGGAATTGGTGCAAACCCAGCAAACAGTAGAGAAATTGATAGAATAGACTGTCACTCGAGAAAAGTATGAAAAATTACAACAGCAGCTGAGGAATGTCAACTTATCCGAAAGCCAAGCCTTTGAAGGATGGCGAAAGGAAGAAGAAAGGGTCAAAAAGGTAACTCATAGACTAGATGTATTCATCAAAAAAATGGATACCTTATGCTCTTTGTATGCTGACATCCTAGCGTGTAGAGCACCTGCTAGGAATTATGCCTTGTTTTTAATGGAATGATATTTGCAATTAAAAATTAAAGCTGTCAAAGCAGGAGCCCCAATATAAATAAATACTATTGACAATTTCATAAATTGTTGTAAGCACTATGGGGTGAAGGTTCAAAGATTATTATGTGAATTCTATCTACATAACCTTGTGTTAGATCAAGAGAGAGAGCAGAACCTCGACCCTTTTGTTAGGGATATCCAATTGCAGGCATTCATTTCTTTTGATGTTATGGCTTAAAGCCTATAATGCCTTTCAAAGACAAGACAATGGATCAGACTTATGGGTGTGAGCTGAGCCTAGAGACCCATTATAGTTTCGGAATAAGCATAGGAGCCTCATGAGGACTCCAAGCATGATTGAGGCATTAGGACCTATTCATACAACAATCAATCGGCAAGGGATAGAATATTTCTTTACCATTACGGACCTTTCCATTGCAGCTGCCAAATTACAATATCAGACTTCTAATCCAAACATCCAACTCAGGGAACCATTTAACTATGAGAACTTTAAGCTAGCTGTTGATCGCTAGGGTCTTTATGGTGACCTTATTTTGAGAGAAGGACCATCATGGTTAGGCTATAGGTTCCGCAGTCCGGTTATTTGGCACCCTGCACCTAGATACCAAGCCTTGTATGAAATGCCTGAGGGTTAGACAGGATACCTTTTTGAACACCTAGCTAGGCATCATGGTTGTAGACCACCTCATGAGATCCCGTCTCTAGCCTACTCTCTCACTGCCTTGCATGTCAACTACAATGTTTTCATGAGGGCATGAAAAAGGGTAAGCAGGGGGGTGTGTGGAGTACTGAAGAAGGTATGTTATTATCGTTTATTTTGTCATCTTTTCTTTAAAACTCATAACCTCTTTGCATCATGAACTAGGTAGATAATAAGAAATTATGACAAAATCTATGGGATTTGTATGCAATGCAAAACAACTAATAATTTCCCTTTTCTTATGTAGGAAAAAGAGAAAATGGAAGATTGTTGTCGCAAAGGAAAAGAAAGGACAAATTTAACTACTGTCGCTTTGGCAGGGAACCACATGCAAACAAGGCAATCCAAATTGGAGCGTATCAGCCAGGAAAGGAAAAAGGAGATATCAAATCAACGCAAGAGAACAAGAGGATAACTAAGAATTAACAGTCTGGTGAATCCCTCAGGATCCTTTTATCTTGAGGGATCGCTATCTTAACAATTTTTGCATCATTGATATCTCCGCTTAGCTGTTATAAGAAGGGGAAGCACTGCTAGCCCGGGGGACGACTTATTGTTACTTTTATGTAATTATCCTTTGTATTTTAAACTTTGATCATCGACTCTCGTTGAAGAGTGATCCACTGTGACTCTGTTTTGATGTTTTAATATAAATATGGTTGCTGTTCCATCTTTGATTCTAGAGTAATCTCAAGCGGTGTGTCCTTGGAGGCTAAGGGCCTGGCCCTGGTGGAACACTTGTTCCTGTACCATTATTTCTAATTCATGTGTGGTTTTCCTTATTAGCTTTTTTCAGTAATTTGATGTGTTTTTCTATTTTATATCACGGTTCTACTATATTTTGTTTATGCTCAACTAAGTAATGTTGTTCTCTGTAACAGGAATGCTGTGTTGCTCATTCTAACATTGTAATGCATTGCTGTTCCTTTAACCACTGATATAACATTGTTGTTCCTTACAGAATGCTATTGTTGTTCAATTACCAAGTAACCGTGTTGTAACATTCATAAGTTGGTATTACTGTATTTATCTACAGTTTATGCTTAATCGCGATTATTGTTCAACTGGTGTTGCTGTTCCATTACGAATTACAATCATTATTCTTTATAACTAAGATTTATACTTGTTGTATCAAAGTCAGATTATTGTTTCTTCTAAATATTAAGCATGCCATGTGTGATATTTCTTTTGGTTCACTGTACATTTATATTTGACTCTAGTTTCTGTTCCATATTTCATCTCTGTCCGTTGCCATTCCATTTCCGTTGCCGTCTAATTTACCTTTAGAGCAAATATTGTTATCTAACTCCTGTAGGATACAATTGCTTCATTTATTTCCGTAGACTAAGGTTTTGTTGTTCAATCTTGTTCATAAGACTAGTTGCTGTTCCATTTCCTGTCATTTGTATTATCATTGCTTTGGTGTGCAGAATGATCTGAGACTGTAGTGAGCAATGACATTTTTTGTCTAGTTCCTAGATTGATGATCTTTTCCTTGATTGTATTTAATTACATTAGTTTACAGTCATTACTATACCCTTGACTGATAAATTGATGTAGTTTTCTGAGTGCATGAATTGAGTTTTCAAGGTTCTTTTATGTAAGTAGATCTTATTTCAAGCATCCGTTTACTCTTGTATTTAGAGCACTATACTACTAGCAGTACTCTGACAAATGACCACCTCAAACTGAGTACACTATTTGAAATAACAAATCGTTCCTGGATTGATAAGTTAATGTAGGGTAAATAGAGGTGAAAAAGACCCTGTTTACTGCTCGATAGTAAAAGGTTTGTTGGGAGTAGTCCAATGTTGGAGGAGAGTTGTTGTTGACATTTCTTCTTTCAAATCTCCTTGGCATGCATTGTCATGTGTGTGCAAAGTCTTCCAATGGGGAGGAAAACATCAAGAGGCATGTGTTGCTTCAAACCAAAAGATCAGTTCGATTCTTTTTTATGCTCTTTCAAACTTGAAAGGTTCATTTGAGTTTCAGGTTTATGCAAGCAAATTCACCATCTTATATAATTTAGAATATTTCCATGGTGTAAATATTAAGTTGCAGCAATCCAATCACTTTCATTGGATGGATACTTTTCAAAAAATTCACTTGGTTCAAAGGTACAAAAGAGGTATAAGTAGCAAGTTCATTGTTATGCCTTTCAGGCCTATTGGTTATATAACCATTGTACTCGGGTGCCATTATGTTTTACATGAAATTTATGTTCATAAAATTTCATACTTTCAAGATGTACAATCGGGCTTGAGTCATGAAAACCAAGTAGTGAAATTTGTCATCCATTTGCATTATATTTTGTTATGTCGACATAGTAAGAGGGATGTTGATGTTGATGGTGACATGGGAAAAACCAAGAGTTTTTATGAATGAATGAAAGTGGTGCAAAAAATAGTGAAAGATCAGCTTGAGAAGGGAAAAGACAAGTACAGGTATAGATGGGGTCCTCAAGGCAAGTGAATGTTGATTTCCTTAGAGAGGAGCTCAAGGAAACAAATTCGTCAAAATCCAATTGCATCGAGCTTGGAAAGGTGAGGGGGATGTACCCTCATCTTCTTGTCAGATAATAGTATCTTTTGGGGTCCAAAAATTCTTCTAGTGGGGAGGAATGATTAGGTGCTTAGTATTTAGCTCAAAATTCAAAGTTCTCAGATTGGCTCAAAAACATTATGGCTGTGTCCATCTCGTCAAGATGATTGCAACACAATTCATTTCATTGAAAACAGAGTCCGGATGAAGGAGAAAATTCCTGCTGTTCGTTTTCCTAAATAACTAAAAAAATTGTAGAATGGGACAAAATGATGACATGGCAGTCCAATCAGCAAGGGGAATCTTCTTTAGTTTTCATCCAATGGGGTTGTGACGAGTGTCACCTCCGAATTCACCAGTTTGTTTGTGTTCAAGGGAAATTGCTTAATTGGCCTCTAAGGTGGAATTCGAATTTATTATATATATATATATATATTAAATAATAATTATTAAACGCACATGCAATATAAACCAAATTCCGAAAGCATACATATATATTAAATATATTTTGAATGGCATAAACCAAAGTTTAGAGGCGTATGTTAAAGTTTGGTGGCGATTATATGTGTTAAAAAAATGTGATGGGGGGAGGGTGGGTGACCTCCCCCCTCCTATTCTTATGCTTTACCAACTAGTGCAGACACCAGATTTAAAAGGAGGGCATGGCAACCATATTTAAATGAGTACAACAATCTGCCGACAGGAGAGGAGGGAGCCAGTCCCGCGGGACCAGCCCCATCTCCATACGACCACATTTTAAAAACCAAGGGCCAGCTCCAACCATTAAGCATGATTAGAGCCATTAACCTCGTTTAGCATTAATTAACCCGAGTTTAAGATGGCGGAAGTTTTGGAGGCCCGCCAAATTAGGTGGAAACTGTCAGTTTTGGCAGACTTAACTGGAGTCTCTCTAGATTTAGTGGAGGTTTTCTAGGAAAAATTGAAAGAGGCATAACTTACTCAATTTTCGACCAAATTAAGATAAAAAAGAAGTGTTCTTAGCTAATTTGGACCTTCTTACCACATTGGTGTAGGTATCAAGAGCCATATAGCTTTGTAAACAATATTGTTTCTACATTGAGCTAATACAAAGGCCCAAGCCATGGAAGATGGACCAAGGAAATGTAGCCCAAAAGGGGTGAACTCCTTCATCAAAACACTGTGTTAATGTGTCTCTTTGATGGTTTGCTGTACTACACATGTTTTTTTTTCATTATTAGTTTCAAAAGCTATTTTTCTCATGAATTTCTTGTTTAACTTAAGGAAATTTACCTGTTTGTAAGCACTAACAACTAAGGAAACCTCATCATCAAAAGAAAGAAGCGAGCACATGTTTATTAATCTGTAATTGTTATTAGCACAACAAAACTAATCATACAAATAAAAATCAAGGATTTTGATATGAAATACTTCTGTAGAAAAAATTAAGGACTTAATGATGAAGTGATTTATTGTGTGATCTAGAGAATGTGAATTTGAGGGAAAAATGATTTTTTTCCTGCATCAAGTGGTATCAGAGCAGGATATCTAGAGACAACAAAAGACCTTTTCGCAACAATATGGAGAAAAAATTAGAATGAAATTAAGATGATGAAAAGTAAACTGATTTTGGGTTTTTTATAATTTGTGGATATTGGTGACATGTAGGAGCGATTGAGGAGGAGGATGTGGTGAGAAGTGTAACAACTAGTGTAGTTTTGATGGAGGAAAAAGAGTGACTACAAAAAACTGAAGGGCAAGGAGTGCTCGAAAAAGGTTCTAAAGGAGGGGACCAAGAATGCCAATAGTCTAAGCTTGGAGGAGAAGCTTGGTGAGGCATGTGTAACAAGAAAGAGGTATTCTACTGCAAAGGTGATTTGCAGGTCACAGTGGCCACCAGGAAGCTCAAGAAAGGGAAAGATGAATAATGGGAATTCATTTGAATAATTAAGAGGGAAATCACAGAGATGGTAAAGAAGTTGGCATAAGGAACATGAGTGATGAAGAATATGAGAGGGAGCCCTTTGAGATAAAAACACAGTTGAATGTTCTTACAGAGTCGCTACGACAGAATGAGGAGAACCAAAGGTATGGGTGGAACCTAAGAAAAATGGTTAAGTGGCATGTTGAAATATTATGGGCTAAGAAGTAGGGACAAAAACTAAGACATGATTTAAAGGAAGAACTCAAATCTACTGAGCGTGAGGAGGAAATTCACAAAGGTGAACTTGAGAAAGGATAAATCCATGGAGACGATAAAAATGTTGGTGCAGATTTGATGTTGATTGATACATCAAATGAGGCTTGAAAGCCTTATGTTTTTCTTGATGGTCTTTATCTGGTTGCAAGTGTTATTGATGATGAACAAACCTTTGAAGTTGTCATGAAGAAAGAGGAAGATAGAGGGGAACACAATTCAAATTTTGTTCTTAGCATAGAGGAGTTGCCATACTTCAATGGGATGCTCATAAGGAATTATGAGCCAAAGGTAGAGAAAAATTTCAGTATTCACACTTATTATGTTCAAGTAGGTGCGGAAAAAGTGATTATCAGTTTTCAAACTGATGCAAATGGAACACAAAATGAGGGTGAACAACTTGGAAAAGTTGTTGTGAAGAGGATGCAACGAAGTCAAAGGAGGAAGAGTTTGTTGGTAGCATGGAGACAAAGATAGATAAATATATTTAAGTGAGACAAAGAGTTTAGAGAGAAACTTTACAAGTGTGGAATGAGGTTAAAAGTATGCTTGGATGGCTGTATATTTTGGCTGGAATTTTTCAATTAAAATAGTTAGCAACAACATGGTGAAAACTACTAGTTTGTAGCAAGGAAGGAAAAAGAAAAAGTATAGTGGAATTCAAGATGTTGCAGCAGTAGTAGCACAACAACATGGCAAAGAAAATTATCAACAACAAAACTATGTATGAGATTGAGGAGGACGTCAACAACAACAACTCATGGTGAGGAGACCATGCATTTTTTTCTACCTTCGAAGTCTGATGCAGGAGCATTAGAGCTTCCAAGTCATCAAGATTTATGAAGACAAAACTCTAAAATGGGTTTCAACATGGAAAAGGAATTTATTTCCTTACTGTAAATAATTTTTATTTATTTATTTCTTAAAGAACTATAGATAGACATAGAATTTTGTAAATAAGATTTTTAAGAAGAAAAATAGTTTTTTAAGGGATGAAAAATTTAGGAAATAAATCATGAGATGTTGTAGGAGAAAAAATATTGGAAGAAATTAGAAAGTTTTTAGGATAAGAAAAAGTTTAGAAAAATTAGTAACTATTGGGGTGCTTTTAGGATTTAGAAAAACTATGGATAGGCAAGATTTTGTCAATAAGGAAAAATCAAGTCACACCTTGAAAAGCATGAGTGATTTGTGGATTGATTTATGGATATAGGAAAATTTATTTTGTTTGTATATTTTATTATAAATATTACAATCATAAGGGGAAAACTAATGGCCAAATGAATGTGAGATCAGGCCAAGAGAGGAATGAATACTTTTGTAATTTTATGGACATGATTTTATTAATGAAAGGAATTTTCATTATATTCAAAAATTATCTAGTGTATCTATGTGATTGATAATAGTTATAATTTGTGCATGCTCTAGAATTCATAAAAAGTGAAGTAGGATTTTTATATGAAACCCTTATGCAGAACAAATTAAGGACTTGATGATGAAGTGATTTGTTGTGTGATCTAGAGAAGGTGAATTTGCAGAAAAATTAAATTTTTTCTTGCATCAAATGATGCCCTTACCTAATTGAAAGACACTTCAACGCAAAAATAGATCATGATAATATTAAATAATTCTTGGAGAAAATATTACTTTCAGAAGAGTAGAAAAAATGGGTCACAAAGACACTGGGTTATGACTTTGAAATCATTTACAAGAAAGGCAAGCAATATGTTGTTACATATGCACTCTCAATAAACGATGAGGATGTGGAGGAACTTCTTTATGCCATTTATATTATCCAACCTAATTAGATAAATGAAGCAAGGGATGGATGGAAGAATGAAAAATAGGTGTGGACACTCATTCAAAAGTTGCAGCAAGATCCCAGTGCATCTGATACTTTTATCTAGAAAAATGATTCACTATGGTACAAGGATCACTTATATCTATGTAATAATTTCAAACTAAAACTAAAAGTTATTTTGGAATTGCACACCTCTCCTATAGGAGGGCACTCAAGATTTTTTAAAAACTTACCACAAGGCCAAGAACGATTTTTTTGGGATAGCCTTAAATATGATGTTCAGTTTTTTGTGGCTGAATGTTTGGTCTTCCAACAAAATAAAGTCGAGACAATTAAAACTCTAGGTCTTTTACAAAAATGAGCCATTCCAAGTCAGCGTTGGGTGGAGGTATCAATGGATTTTATCACATGTCTACCCAAGTCTAAAGGAAATAGTGTCATCTTGGTGGTAATTGATACACTTACCAAGTATGCACACTTTTGTGCTCTATCTCATCCTTTCAAATGCAGTATAGTTGCTTCTGAATTTGTTGAAATAGTTCAAAAGTTACATGGAAATCCAAAGATTATTGTAAGTGACAAAGATCCCATTTTCACTGGAATTTTTTGGACAAAATTATTACTTTGTCTTGGTACTCAATTGGCTCATAACTCGTCTTATCATCCTCAATATGATGGGAAAACTGAGATAGTGAACAAATGTTTGGAAGGATATCTTCATTTCTTTGTGTCTAAAAAAAAAAACAATGGGTCAAGTGGTTACCTCTGGTAGAATGGTGGTATAACACTTCCTTCCATACCGTAAAAAAAAAGACCACATTTATGGAACTTTACAAATATCATCCAATGTCCATCACATCCTCTCTAAAAAAAGTGATAAGGTTCAAGCAATGGAATATCATGTCAAGGATTAACAACAAGTTCTCCAACTCTTAAATGATAATCTGACTGTAGTGAAAAATCGAATGAAGCAACAATCTAATTAACATCCAGTGAAAGAATATTTGATGTGGGCTTTTGGGTATTTTTAGGGCGACAATCATACAAGAAAATGTCACTCAAGAAATCTAAGAAGGATAGTAAATTATAACCCAAGTACTATGGAACTTATAAGGTATTGCAAAATATTGGTACTATGGCATACAAATTGGAGTTACCTGCATCTTCATGAATACACCTAGTTTTCCATGTTTCATGTTTAAAGAAGGTTATAAGTGACAAGCTTCTAGTTCAAACTATATTGTTAAAACTTGACGAGGAAGGACAAATCACATTAGAACCTAAAGCAATCACAAAAACAATAATCTAGTAGCTACGAAATCAATCAATTTCAGAATATCTAATTAAGTGGAGGAGCTTACCTATGAAATATTCCACATGGGAGGATGAATGTTTTATACAAAAGCATCCAGAACTACTCAAGCATTGAGGACAACACTTTTTTGAAGGAGAGGGGCATGTTAGGTCCCTATAATACTAGTGTATCCCCTATATTTTTATTTTTATGTCCCATAGAAGCTCACTATTGTTATTATTTTTCCCTTACATTATTATTGTTATATAGGCCCTAATTATATTATGACCCTTTAGAAGCATATATATGCAAAGGCGGTCTTTTCATTTGCATAATCTAAGAATTTTTCATTTATGTGATGTAAAGGGAGGTTTCCCCCTCAAATATGCTTATTTTCAAGTCACTGATCTATCTTTTATTCTTTTTTTTGATCTTGTTACATTAAAATTTCTTAGGATGTCCAAATCAAAACAATTGAGGAATTTTTTTAGTCAAATATAAAGGCCATTAGAGAAGGTACAACTATTAAATATATGTTTGAGACTTTTAGAGTGGAGGAGACAAAGGGGGCATCTAGAGGGTCCTTGATGGTTACACTTTTGGATACTATCCCACATTAAGGTTCAGTTTTGAACCAAGAGCCTTAGGAAGAAGGTGTTGAGGGCCCGGAAATCGGGTCAACAACAAGGGGGATACCCACCCGGTCCGGAACTTGGTTGGCAGCTCCTTGTCCGTTTGGTATAGCGGGTCCGACTGGGGATAATGGGACCAGTTTCCCAATGTAAGAGGATGTGTGTGTGTGTAGAGTTTGATGATGCTGATCTAGAAATAATTTAAGCTAATTTAATTCTAACTTCTAAACTGACTCTATGCTACTGTAATCTAACAAAAAAAACAACACATCTAATCTACGCTAACCCGGGGTAGATTTCCTATATTATGCGATCTAAAAAGATTTCGAACAATAACTGGTAATAAAGATCATTCAGCTATCATAAGAATAGAAATCAATTAAGATAAACCATTCTACATAAAAATTTAGGCAAAACAGTTGTGAACAGCATATCGCATAATAAGTTATTCATATGTCAAGCATAAACAAATGACTCCACCGTACAGAAGTGCCAAATGGTAACCCACACATTCATACATTAACATATAAACAACTCAGCTGCATATCACTCTAAGAATATAAGCAGAAATTAGTCAAGAGATAAAAGTACCATTTATGACTGATTTCACTCACAAACTTCAAGCAATAACGATTTATCTCTACTTGTTCTAATATCTACTAAGAGTACAGAAGTGCAACATCAATAGCAGACATTAAAATGCAAACATAAATAAATCTCGATCCATCCATTCATCAAAAACCCCCTCCGAGGGTGCAAAAGTGCATGTTCTGAGGACAAGTTTTTTGACAAATTTCCGGACCCTTCTCCAAATGCCATGAGAAGGGTTAAATACTACTAACTAATTAATCTTAATTACACAAATTTAGGAAACGGCTTCAAATGACCGCCCTTTTACTAAAACAAATTTATTTCTAAAAATTGAATCTAATTTCTAACCGTTTCTGTATCTGCTCCTTAGTGCTATAAGCGATGCAACATTCGCCTGGAAAGAGTCGGCTGGTTGTCTTTTCCTTTCGTTCGAGCGATAAAAGTATAAATAACAAAAGCTGGCACCTCTTTCTGACAAACTAGAAGATATTTTCGAAAATCTTCCTCTGGCTGGGTGTATTCACTGTGTGTATACTTAGTATAACCCAGATTTCTTTCAAACTGATTGTGCTGTTGCTATTTCGGTTTCCGGCCGTGCGAATGACTCAATGAGTTAGGGATTTCGTTGCCTGAACAATCTTCCATATTGAAAATTGCTTCCGTTCTTTGTTCCAGGCTTTTCGGGAGCGTCCTCCCTCTTTAGCGTTTTTCTTTTTGCTTTACCCAGTCTGAGCTTCAGGATCTTTTGCAAACATTCTGCTTTTGTGCGCCTTTGACTCTGAGTCTTGGATAGTCTATTTTCATCAGTGTCTGTTGAATGATACTCTGGAATCTGTGGTCCTGCTGCATGCGGCATCCATTTGCGAAGGCATCTCCTCTCTGTTCTCCAAGTATTGGCGCTTTCCTCTTTTCCTTAGATGTTTCCTGCATATTGATTTATATTAGTTGCTGCCTTACAGTCTACGCAAGGGAAAAGAGAAATGACGAAAAGATTGACATGAAAGCCTTAAGTTCTAATGAATGCATAATCATGACACTCATAATGACTTGACTCTTCGAAAAACGCAACACACTCATTCTTGGATATTTTGGTGTACAATCATTAATTTCCCTTAAGGTGCGCGCTCAATTTTGGGTTTACAGACCATGTCGAGGAAATCTCGCGATGAGTGGTTCCTGCGATTCGCATCGCAGTATCGAGGATTGCAATGTTAAGAAGTGTCGTCGCGGGAATTGATAGTCTCATTCATCGCAGATCGCAGATCGCAGATTGTAAGATCGCAAATCGCGTTTTCATTTACTGTGTGTTGTTTATGCGATGCTGCGATATGCGACGTCGCATATCAGCCGTCGACAATTCTTTAAGTTTTTCATTTAAGGGCGCTTTCAATATACGCGATGCGATGAATTTCACGTCGCTTCTTCTCAGCTCATTTATGCGCATAGGAAACGCTTCATTCTCTCTTCGCAATGCGATCTAGCTTTAGGGAGTAGAAATACAAAAATTTTGATAAAAAAAATTTTGTATTTTTTGTTAAGGGTCCCCCTTTGCTTGGTGTTGTTGCTAATATCAAACAAAGAGTGGGGTTGTTGGTGACCACAACAATGGCGATTCATTGTGAAGAACCAGTTATCTCTGCTTTTCTATTGAATTTTCACTTCCGAAACAGAAAAATTTTCATATGCCTAAATTTTGTTATGGACAGATAGAGTACATTACTCCTTATCCCGTCAATGATACTTTGTCACAACCTTTTCATATTCCAATTGTCTGCTTCCTCAGGCTTAATTCTTGCATTCATACCAGACATTACTCGGTTTTTTTTTTTTAAGATAAAATAAGGTCTTCTCTGCGTACTGGCTTTTAAAATATGCTCATTTGTCGTAGGTAGAGCCTCTGCTGCCCGCAAGCGTCCATAGCCTCGACAGGGTTACCTGTTATCCAGCAATGATCCTTTATCCTGCTTGAGGTTATTTACAACATTTCAGAGAAAAATCCTTTTTGACACTCTTTCCTTTTTTATTCTCTAAAGAAAAATGTCTTGGTTTGGTGGCCAAATTATGACACAATCATTCACTTGATTAATACTTTTGTTGAACAAGCAAGCTCGTGATGAGACCCCTTGTCTTTTGATTGCAACAATCTTGAGTCGTTGCCCTGTTTTGATAGACAGTATTGGCAAAGTCAACAAGTTATAATATCCGTGATCATGATAAGCCAGCTCGTGATGAGACCTCTTATTCTTTGAGATATAGTGTTTTCTCGGATTGTTTCTCTGAATGCTGCGGTTTCCTTTAGCAGGGAGGAAGTCATTATTTTTCCTTAAGAAAGCTCTGGACGACAATAATAGAGTTTGAAAACAGCAGCTTTACAGAGAATATTTATTTTATTATTGATGATACCTTTCATTGTGCTGTCATAAAACAATTTTTTACCAAAGGTTGCTTTCATCAAAGTTTTTTGAGGTTGAAACTAACATCATATTTAGGCTAAAGTTAACTCTATTTGTCAATAATAAAAATCATATTTTTCGAAAAGTTTTGCTACTTGTACAAGCGAAATCAAAATCTGATAGAGAATTGGTGTGCTCTTTCATGAATCCTTTTTGATGATCATTTACAACCGGTTTTATTTATAAGAAAGAGAAAAACAAATAATAAAAGAAAAACTAAAACTATCCTACAAAAATAGAAGAATGATCTTCTATGGAAAATACATTTTAAGAATCTGTCCATTCACAGGCAAAGAATCTCTTCTACTTGCCAAATCCTGCAACACAAACGTCGATGGGCCTATGACTTCTACAATCTGAAAAGGACCAAGCCACAGCCAGGGAAAATTTTAAGAACCCCCCCCTAAAAGTATAAATATAATAAATGGGCGAATCTCCATGGTATATAGGAAAAATGGAAGGCGATTTTATCAATCATATAATATGTATATATAATTTTTTGGCGAATCTCTCACCAGGCATGGCGAATATTTTACTCAATTATAAAATCTTGTAAGATCTTCGTGAGTCTTTCACTAAATAATAAAACTTTGTAAAGTCCTAGTGAATCTTAGCATAGGCTACATGCTGGTTTAATTCCCCCATTTAAAGAGGCTACATTCCAGGTGAATACCATGGGTCAATACCATGTGCCATTTTGGTGAATACCATGGGTCAATACCATGTGCCATTTTTATTTTTATTAATTCTAATATTAGGGTTAATAATGGTTTTTTGCATGGTATTAATAACAATCTAGTCCATGGTATTTGTCCCATAGTATTTTGGCCATAGGTTTCACCTAAATATAACCCATGTTTTGAGTGTTCGTAAATATAAGGTGACTTATGGAGTAAATATAAAAAAATGTTTTATTTTTTTACCATACCTCTCGTTTATTTATATTTTTATTAATTTACCATACCTCTTTTACAAATATGGTATTTGGCCCATAGGATTCACTTAAATAAAACATCTTTCTTGATCCTTCATAAATAGAACGAGGGTTATGGACTAAATATAAAAAGAGGTTTTATTTATTTACGATACGTCTAGTTTATTTATATTTTTATTTATTTACCATACCGTTTGAGTAAGTATAAAAATACGTTTTATTTATTTACCATACCTCCACTTTACTTATATTTTTATTTGTTTACACCGTTACATGTATATAAGGTGACTTATGGAGTAAATATAAAAAATGTTTTATTTATTTACCATACCTCTCATTTATTTATATTTTTATTAATTTACCATACCTCTTTTATAAATATGGTATTTGGCCCATAGGATTCACTTAAATAAAACCTATTCTTGAAAATGGGCGAATGGATTCACTTAAATAAAACCTATTCTTGAAAATGGGCGAATGGAAGGTTGTAAGTCCTAGTTTCAAGGGCTAAATTTACCTTTTTTACCCTCTCCCTTAAAATAAGGTGGGCTATTTGAGGTGATTTGTAAAAATGTACTATGATACAAAATATTCGCCCACTAAAAATTTAAAACCCCTTAATTTTGCCAAAGGGCGAACATTCGCCCCTAAAATTATCCTTGGCCACAACTTCTGAAATTTCGTATGTTTGCCCTTTTCTTCATGAGCCGTATCCCATTTTAAAACTAAATCTCCCATCTGAAAGATTTTTCTGGTCATTATGCTTGAGTCAAAAGAGGATTTTATTAGCGCTTGGTGGTGAGCATGGGTTTTCTTAGCTTGTTTTCGTCGTTCTTCTAGTTTGATTATTTCCTTTTGTCTCAATTGTAAGAAGTAGATACTTCATCGATGTATTGTACTAAAGACAAAGAGGGAATGACTAAGTGAGTTGGAAGAACCACTTCTTTCCCATAAACTAAACTAAAGGGAGAAGTGCCGATTGAAGCTTTCTTCGTAATTCTATCTTCCCATAAAGCATTTACCAGCGCTTTGTGCCAATTCTTTTGGTTTTGGTCGATTGTTCTTTTAATAATCCTGATTAGGTTTTTGTTTATTGATTCAGCCAACCCATTACCTTGCGGATAGTAGTTGGCAGAATACTTCAGCTTGAACCCTCTTTTAAGTGCAAACTCAGTCATTGTATTTCCAGAAAAGTATGATGCATTATCAAACATTAAGGCCGTTGGCAATCCAAACCTAGTGATGATAAATTGATCTATGAATTCAATACTTTTTTCAGAATTAGCTGTCTTGAGAGGAACTGCTTCTACCCATTTAGTAAAATAATCTGTTGTCGTGAGGATATACCTATGTTTCTTAGAAGAGTGAGGAATGATCTCACCTATTATGTCCAAGCCCCATTGGCTGAATGGTTGCTCGATGTTAACCGACTGTAGTGGCATGGACGATTTCTTTTATTTCCCTGCAGCAGTCTGGCAGATTTGGCATTTCCTTACGTAATTGTATGAGTCTTTGAACAGCGTGGGCCAATAATATCCTGCACGTAAGATTTTATGTGCAGTAGCTTCTCCAGCATAGTGTCCACCTGCTGGTCCATCGTGGAGTTCCTGCAAAACCTTTTCGGCTTCAGTTTTCTCAAGACACCTAAGAAGTACAGAATCATAATTCCTTTTAAACAGAACATCATTTATGAGCTGGTATTGTTTAGCTTTCAATCTCAGAGCTCTTTTCTTGGTGTGGTCCAGGTGTTATGGAGCATACCCGTTCTTAAGATAATAAATGGTGTCCACATATAATGATTCTGCGTCGTTTAGGCTTACCTCATATGTATGTACCTCCTCAGATGAGTTCTCAGGAATTTGCGATGCTCCAGCTAACATCTTGCAGAAGCCTTGACCTCTTACGATGTTTGCTGGCTTGATCTCAAGATCATATTCTTGTAAGGCGGTAATCCAATTTGCTCTTTTTTCGCCCACATCCTTCTGTATCAGAAGGTTTCTTACCGCTGGAAACGGTACTACGACTTTGGTATGGGCTTTAAGTAAGAAAGGTCTGAAATATTTGATTGCTTTGAAAACAGCATATGCCTGTTTCTCCATGTCTGAATAATTGAGTTCAGCACCTTGTAAGTTCGAGATAAAAAATGCGATTGGAGCTTCCGCCTTTTCTTGATTTGCTTGAGTTAAAATCGCGGCATAAGATTTCTCTGAGGCAAATGTGTATAAGATAAAAGATTCTGAAAAATTTGGGGTTGCTAAAGATGGAGCGTTGATGATAGCTTGCTTGATTAAGTTGAATGCTTCATGCTCATCTTGACCCCATTTAAAATTTGAATCTTTTTTTTATCATATTTTGTGGAAGAGAAATAATACGTGAAAAATCTGGGACAAACCTCTTTACAAAATTGATTTGACCAAGGAAAGATTGCATGGCCTTTTTGTTATGGGGCACGGATATTTTGGAAATTTCTTTGATTCTGTCAGGTTCAATGTGAATACCAGACTTTGACACTATGAATCCTAGCAATTTCCCTTCACTTAATGCGAAAAAAGATTTCTTTGGGTTAAGTGAAATCCCATACCTTAAACATCTTTGAAAGATTTGTTTCAAGTCTTTGAGATGGTCACTTCGCTTCTTGGAGTACACTGTTATATCATCCAGGTAAATCACTACTGATTTATTAACCAGACCTTTAAACGCGATGTCCATGGCTCTCTGAAAGGTAGCGCCGGCATTGATCAGACCAAATGGCATCTTCCGATATGCGTATGTGCCCCATTTAGTTCGGAATGTGGTTTTTAACTGATCATCGGGATGTACCAGCACTTGATTGTATCCTGAAAATCCATCCAGAAAAGACATTAATTCTGAGCCTGCTACTACCTGTAATATTTGCTCCATAGGTGGGAGGGGAAAATTGTCTTTTTCACAGGCTTTGTTGAGATTCCAGAAGTCGATACAGATCCTGATATCTCCGTTTTTCTTTCTAACGGGCACCATATTGGATACCCATTTGGAATGTCTGACGGGGAAAATTATAGCTGGCTCTCAACAACTTGTTTAGCTCAGTCTTTATCTGATTTTCTAAGTTGGGGTGGATTTTTCTGAGCTTCTGCTGGACAGGTTTTTCATTGTCAATCATAGGGATAGTGTGTTGAAGGATAGAAGTGTTGTATGTCTTCAGCTCATCGTAATTCCATGCAAAAACGTTTTTGTATTGTCTCAGAAGACGGATATATGCTGATTTTTCTTCAGGGGCTAGGCCATGGCCTAGATTAACGTTTTGTGGCTTCTCATCGGTTCCTAGGTTCACTAATTCATAATTCAGAGTTGAACTGTAGAGTTTAGAATTGGCAAACCTTTTAAACCGAATTTTTAAATCATATAAATCTTCTAACTTAACCACCGATTTAGGTATAGCATTATCAGTGCTATTTTGCTGTATTTGGTGATCATGATGGTCTTCGTCAATTATTTGATTTGAGTAGGATCCTTCAGAAGTGAGGAAATTTACAATGTCAGGATCGTCATTGAATACTCTCCAGTTGGTGATGTTGTCAGGGATGGATGGTCTAAAGATTAATTCTATTGAGAATCTATCTGGACTAAAATCTTCAGAGGGAATAAGTCTAGAGGCTACGTTAGCTAACAGGTCTGCGCTCGCATTTTGGAGTCTTGGGATTGAAGAAATATCGAATGCTATGAAATGTGCAGTCAGATCTTGTACTAAAGATTGATAGTGCTTTAAATGGCTTGACAGGCAATGTATGGTGTTACGTGCCTGTTTGACGACAATCTCAGAATCTCCAAAAACTTGGAGATACTTAACGTTCAGTCCGATTTCTTTGTATAGGCCTTGCACCAAGGCCTCGTATTCTGCTGTATTGTTTGTGCAATCGAACTCAAGTCTGCACGTAAGCATGGTCTTATTTCCGTCTGGGCTAATCAGAACGCATCCTGCTCCTGCTCCCTCGTTAGATTTAGAGCCATCAAAATATAATTTCCAAAACAAAGATGTATTTACAGGGTCATCTAAAAAATTAACACATTTTGAATTATCAGTTTGAGAAAAAATTTCAACTTGGGACAAAACTGAATTTTCTAAGTAAGGTTGAATATGAGCATTGAAATTGCCGAGGAAAGAATCTACCGAGTAATTGCCTATGATACTGCTGTTGTATGCTATTGCTTCATTCTCTCCTTCCAATTCAGTCACTATCTACTTTTGGTGCAACTCTCGTTCAACCTTTATTTGATTTGGTTTACAGTTGTACGGTAACCACATGTGCGACCAGTCGGTTGAGAAATATCCGTGGAGTTTTTCAGACCAATCCCTGCTAAGAATTAAACCATAGAATTCAGGGATATCAGCTACTATAATGTCGATAACCTGGCATACTTTCGGGTTAGACGACAATCTTATGGTCACCTGATTAAGTTCACCAATCACTTCAACTTGAGATCGATCAAGTTGAACTATGCGCACTGCGGATTTTTGTGGTTGAACATTCAATTTGGCACATATTGATCGGGGTAAAATATTCGTTGAAGCACCAGAATCAACCAAGCAATTGTGCACGTTTTTATTGAAAATTTCATAAGTGAGAAGAAAAGGAGGAGTATGAGATCTTGATCTTCCTCCAATCAAGGCAATGTCGTTTGGATCAATCTTATTGATCATGTTGGTTGGAGGTCTTCCCATGTTGTGGGAAGCTATAGCTGTAGGTAAAGATGTAGTAGGCATGGCATGCAATTGTTTCATCATTATTTTCTGTTGATGTTTCAATTTGCTCAATTCGTAAAGAGTGATATTAGCCCTAGTCTTTTTCATGTCATCGATAATGTTATACTCCATTTCATCCGACACTATCAGTGTCTTTGATGGAGGTGCTTGATCTGATTGGACTGGGCTAAATTGGGTCGCTCTAGCGGTTGTTTTCTTTGTTGCGACCTTATCTTTTGTTGCAGGGCTTGCGCCCTTCTGTTTAGGGGTAGTTTGGGGAGGATCAAGTTGATTTTTTCTTCGTGTGCTAACCGGAAATGCTTCTTGATCTTCTTCTTGTGGGAGGATGAAATCCCACATTCCTTGTAGTTCCAAAACTTCTTCATCATCGGTCTGCCCTTCAATGGTATTCTCTTCTTCTTCTTCTTCTTCAGATTCGACGTTTGAGACAGCATTGGGTGGTTTCACCTCCATGGGAGGATTTCTTTTAAAAGCTCTGTGTTAGGATATTTCGACACATAGGATATAGTTAAGTTCAACTTGGTCTAGTGTAGAGTTAGGTAAAGTGTGTTTCTTTACCGTTGTACATTTTGTAACTTACAATCCGACGGTCACGATATGTAGTGATCCGACGGTTCACTCTCTCCTCGGTATTACCGACACTTGATCTGTGGCTTGACACCCGATTGGTCCATGAGTTCTATTTAAAGCACATGGAGGGTCATTGTTCAGGTAATCCGTGCATGAGAGAAGCTTATGTAAATTTTCATTCTTTGATTAATAAATTGCCTGTAGTAGCCACGTTGGCGCAGGCCGTGGACTGTTTCCCTCTTTGAGGGTTTTAACCACGTCAAAAATACTGGTGTATTGATCTGTGATCTGGTTGTGAGCGGTGTCCTTTTGGTGTTCTTTCTGAGGAACTTACCCTGTAAATTCCTACATGGTATCAGAGCTATTTGAGGGCCGCGTCCGTTGGTGATCCAAATCTGAAGCCGGTAGAACTGCATCTGACTGTTGTTTCCTAGATCTGCTGTTTTTGACTACTTTCGGGCCGAGAGGATTGCTCTGTTGTGTTCGGAGCATCTGTTCCAGTGAGGAACCCCTTTCGTTTCACGCGAAAAGGTTTCCGGTAGCCCTAGCTGCGTCTTTTTTAAGATCTGGAGGTATACAGTGTTTATTTGCAGTTTACTGTTATTTGCAGTTTTCTCTCTGCTTATTTCGGTTTCAGTTTATTTAGTTTTTTTTTTAACCGGATCTATACCTTTCATTTCTATGTATGCTCTTTGCCCTGCGACTCTGTGCGATCTAGGCAAATCAGAAACAGAAAGGAAGGATTTTTCTCATGCGTATGCTCTTTTCCCTGCACCTTAGTGTGATCTCGGAAAATCAGAAACATTGAGAAAAATATTTAGTTTTTCGGCTAAAGCTAACTTTGAGCCGCAAGGTTCATTTTTTAAAATATCTAGTTTTTTGGCTAAAGCTAACTTCGAGTCATAAGGTTCGTTTTCTTTGCATGTCCGTGTTGGGTTTTGTGTTTTGTGTTTTGTAGGGAAAATGAGCTTTCTCAAGGCAAGCACGCAAACCAAGGCCTTGCTCTCTCTCTCTCTCTCTCTCTCTCTTTCAAATTTTTTGTATAGATCAATTGGTTCAAAGCTATTTTAAGAGAGTAGAGGTCTTGGGTTTAAGTCTCCATTTTGTGGGGGTGGATTTTTTTCATTTCCGCACATTCGCGCACTTTTCCGGCAACTTCAACAATTTTTTTTCAAAAAGCCATAACTTCTTCATCCGGAAGCCTTTTTCAAAGCCATTTTTTTTAAAACCGCCTAATTTTTCGAGATCTATCAATTGGAACAGTTACTTTCAGCATCTTCAGCTTCAGTTTTTTTTAAAATGGAAAGTCCATGCCATGTCATTCTTGACAGCACTAACTACTTCCAATGGATATCCTACATCGAAGATTTACTTAGAAGTAAAGGTCTCTACAGAATAGCCACAGACCAAGAGAAGAAACCAAAAGATGAAGACAAGGCTACAAAATGGGAAAATAGACAAGATCAAGCACGTGGTTTGATAGGGATGTCTATTTCTCTTGATCTTAGATTCCATATTGCAGAACTTGAGACTCCTCATGAAGCATTGGAACAACTCACTAAAGTTTTTGGGATTAAAAATGAAATTAGAGCCCATCAACTTGAAAATGAGTTGCTTACATTGGATCCTAATAATTTTTCTTGCATTGAAGATTTCTTGTCCAAATCAAGACCCTTAGATATCTCTTGGAAGGTGTTAAGGTTAAGAAAGAAGATAGTAACCTTATTTATTCCATCCTTACTAAGTTGGGACCAGCCTACTCTGTATTTGTTTCCACCTTCCATTCTACAAGGGAAGCTTTCATTTGTCAGGGAAAAGACTACAAGGCCCCTTCCTTTGACTCTTTTTGTGATTCTTTAATAAGAGAACAAGAAAAAATCTTACACCTTGGTCTTCTTAATCTTGGAAACTCTTCCAAGAAAACGTTAGCCGCCCAGCAGCAACCAAATTCAAAGAATCCTAAGAAGTCATTTCCTAAAAAGAATGGTCCTAAACCAAACAAGGGTCCTAAGCAAACTCAGCCTCAAAATGAAAGATCATTTCAGCAAAATGATAGGACCAATAAAAACAAATGGAAGAAGACTGATAGACATTGTAACTTTTGTAATCGAGATGGCCACTTAGAATCTAAATGCTTTAAGAAGATGGAAGCCTTGGAAGCCGCAATGAAGAAACATAACATCCATGTGGAGCATTCTTCAACTTCAACTTCAACTTCATCTTCAGGAATGGCACTTTCTGCATGTCGTTGTCAATCATCTCAGTCTGGTTATGCATTAAATGTGTCTTCTTCTTCTCATTCTCATGAGTGGCTCATTGATTCTGGAGCCTCTTATCACATGGCCAAAAACCAAGCCATGTTTTCTTCTTTAAATGATTGTAACACCAAAAATATATATGTTGGTGATGATAGATCTCTTAATGTTGTAGGGACTGGAACTGTTCATCTAGACAATGGTCAGTTTAATGATGTATTATGTGTTCCAACCTTATCCTGCAACCTTCTATCTGTTTATCAGATAACTCATTCAGGTGAAGGTAAAACCGATGAATTTTCACCTCATGATGTTGTAATCAAGGATCTAAAAGATCCTAAACAGATTCTAGCTACTGGTCTTGCTGATGATTCCACAAGGTTGTATAAGTTTCACAACTTTGGGTCATCAAATCTTCCCTCAGTATTTGTTGCTCATAATGATGAAGTGAGCAAACTTTGGCATGAGCGATTTGGTCACTTAAACTATCGCTCCCTTCAGCATCTATGTAAAGAAAATATGGTGACAGGTCTTCCTGTTAGGATATTCCGACACATAGGATATAGTTAAGTTCAACTTGGTCTAGTGTAGAGTTAGGTATAGAGTTAGGTAAAGTGTGTTTCTTTATCGTTGTACATTTTTTAACTTACAATCCGACGGTCACGATATGTAGTGATCCGATGGTTCACTCTCTCCTCGGTATTACCGACACTTGATCCATGGCTTGACACCCGATTGGTCCATGAGTTCTATTTAAAGCGCATGGAGGGTCATTGTTCGGGTAATCCGTGCATGAGAGAAGCTTATGTAAATTTTCATTCTTTGATTAATAAATTGCCTGTAGTAGCCACGTTGGCGCAGGCCGTGGACTGTTTCCCTCTTTGAGGGTTTTAACCACGTCAAAAATACTGGTGTATTGATCTGTGATCTGGTTGTGAGCGGTGTCCTTTTGGTGTTCTTTCTGAGGAACTTACCCTGTAAATTCCTTGTTCTGGATGTGTACTCGGAAAACATCATCGGGACAGTTTTGAAAAACGTGCCTCTTGGCACGCCTCAGCCCCTTTACAACTTGTGCACAGTGATTTATGTGGTCCACTTCCTGTTGCTTCATTCTCTGGCTGCAAGTATTTCTTAACTTTCATTGATGATTTCTCCAGACGCACTTGGGTATACTTCTTAAAACTCAAGAGCGAAGTATTTAACACTTTTTTGGCCTTCAAAGCCTTTGTTGAAAAACAATCTGGACATCAAATTCTTAAGCTAAGAACTGATAATGGTGGAGAATATGTTAAAAACACATTCATCAACTTTTGCACTGATAATGGAATTCAAATGCAACATACTGTTCCATACACTCCACAACAAAATGGTGTAGCTGAAAGGAAAAATCGCACCTTAAAGGAAATGGCTAATTCTATGTTGCAATCTAAAGGACTCAGTCTTAGTTTTTGGGCCGAAGCAATTAATTGTGCAAATTATATAATCAATCGCACCCCTACTAAGGTTCTAAAGAATATCACTCCAGAAGAAGCTTGGAGTTCCATTAAACTAGATGTAAGTCACTTTCGTGTTTTTGGAAGTGAAGCATGGGCCCATATTCCAGATGAAAAGCATAAAGCTTTAGAACCTAAGAGTGAGAAATGTACTTTTGTTGGATATTCTGAAGATGTAAAAGGTTATAGACTTATTCCATTTAAGTCCAAAAATGTTATCATTAGAAGAGATGTAAAATTTGATGAAAATAAATCGGCCTGCGAGCCTAGTCCGGCGGATGTGCCACCTCTTCCTATCTCTTCTACTTTTGAAAACATTTCTTCTTCAGATGATGAAAGTGAGGATGACAATCCTCCCCCACCTTCTCAGGATCCTCAACTTCCAAGATGGGTCCGTGCTACTCGGGATGCAGTAGGTGATCTTGCCGGTGATCCTACAGATCAGCGACGTACACGTTCTCAGTTTGAAAGAGCCTCTTCTTTACTGGCTCAAGCTCTAGTAAATCATGATCCTGACACTTTTGCAGAAGCTTCAGGCCATCCACATTAGGAAGAAGCTATGAATGAAGAATATCATTCATTGTTGACAAATGATACATGGGATCTTGTTCCTCTACCAAAGGGACGCAAACTTGTTAGATGTAAATGGGTTTACAGAACCAAGTATGGACCAAATGGGAAAGTTGATAAACATAAAGCTCGTCTTGTTGCTAAGGGCTTTTCACAGGTTGAAGGCATTGACTACACTGAAACCTTCTCCCCTGTTGCCAAAATGAACTCTATCCGCCTTGTTCTTTCCCTTGCTGCCTCTTTAAAATGGGAAGTCCATCAGATGGATGTTAAATCTGCTTTCTTGCATGGCGACTTGCATGAAGAAATCTATATGGAACAACCCATTGGCTTCATCCAAACAGACTCCAGCCTTGTATGTCGACTTAAGAAATATCTTTATGGTCTCAAGCAAGCTCCTCGGGCTTGGTATGCCAAAATGGATAGCTTTCTTTTAGAATTTGGCTTTTCTAGGTGTTATTCTGACAATACTGTCTACACCAAGAAAGTGGGCAGCTCTCTTATCATCCTTGTTCTTTGTGTTGATGATCTTATTCTTACTGGTAGTGATCCCAACCTTATAAACCATGTGAAGTCCAGCCTTAAAAAGAAATTTGAAATGACAGACTTAGGACACTTACACTATTTTCTCGGTCTTCAAGTCTTGCAATCCAAGGAGGGTATTTCCCTCTCCCAGTCCAAGTATGCTTGTGATATTCTTCGTCATTTTCACATGGAAGACTGTAAGCCAGCCCCTTCTCCCTTTCAGTCTGGAGTCAAACTTTCAGTCTCTTGTACTTCTCCTGAAGTTGATGCTACCTTATACCGTCAACTTGTAGGAAAACTCTTGTATTTAACCCATACTCGTCCTGACCTTTCCTTTGCTGTTGGCCTTGTTGCTCGTTTTATGTAAAACCCCCGTGAAAGTCATTGGAAAGCAGCTAAAAGAATACTTCGTTATGTTCGAGGTACAGTACAGTTTGGGATTCATTACAGTGCCAAAGCAGCTCCTCTATTAGTTGGTTTCACTGATTCTGATTGGGCTGGTGACCCTGATGATCGGAAGTCTACTGCCGGTTATGTCTTCACTCTTGGTTCAGGACCTATTACATGGGCTTGTAAGAAACAGGCTGCCATTTCTCTTTCGTCAGCAGAAGCAGAGTATCGTGGTGCCATGGAAGCTAGTAAGGAAGCCTTCTGGCTTCGTCAGATCCTATCAGAGTTTGGCTTTGAGCAGCAGCATCCAACCACACTTTGGTGTGATAATCAAAGTGCCATTCAGCTATGCAAAGATCCAGTCTAGCATCAGCGCAGCAAACACATTGAACTACACATGCACTTCATCAGAAAGCTCATTCATGACCATGTTCTTGAAGTTCAATATTGTTCAACAGATGATCAGGTTGCAGACATCTTCACAAAGGCTCTCACAGAGGCGAAGTTCACTAAACTTCGATATATGCTTGGAGTTCAGGAAGTTGTCACTAAGGGGGGATAGGCTCTAGTGCCTCCTTCCTTCTCCTATTGTGTCATATTTGTAAATCCTTCAATCCTATCCCAAGTTGTTCTTAAGGGGGGATGTTAGGATATTCCGACACATAGGATATAGTTAAGTTCAACTTGGTCTAGTGTAGAGTTAGGTAAAGTGTGTTTCTTTACCGTTGTACATTTTGTAACTTACAATCTGACGGTCACGATATGTAGTGATCCAACGGTTCACTCTCTCCTCGGTATTACCGACACTTGATCCGTGGCTTGACACCCGATTGGTCCATGAGTTCTATTTAAAGCGCATGGAGGGTCATTGTTCGGGTAATCCGTGCATGAGAGAAGCTTATGTAAATTTTCATTCTTTGATTAATAAATTGCCTGTAGTAGCCACGTTGGCGCAGGCCGTGGACTGTTTCCCTCTTTGAGGGTTTTAACCACGTCAAAAATACTGGTGTATTGATCTGTGATCTGGTTGTGAGCGGTGTCCTTTTGGTGTTCTTTCTGAGGAACTGACCCTGTAAATTCCTACACTCTGTAGGGATTTTTTGAAGAAGTTTCTGCTACTTGTTTTCTTATGTCAATCATCTCATTGGACATGGCCTTTAACACTTTTTGTAATCCTTCAATATCGAAAGGATCTTTCGTTTGTTTCTTCTTGGTGTCTTCTTTGAAAGAGATTTTCTTAGATTTGCGTTCCTCTATTGCAGATCTCTTTTCTAGGGCTACTACACGCTTTTCTACTGCTAACGCCTCTGTCAAGTTTTCAACTAAGGTCATCTTGTTTTCCCTATCTACGAAGATAGCCAAGTTTGATGGTAAGGCCGTGATATACCATTCACATCTTACTTCCTCGCTGGGTTGAGAAGCATCGGGAATTTTGTTGAGGATCTTATTGAACCGTAAATTGAAATCTTTAATGGGTTCTCTAGCCTCAGCTTTAAGATTGGATAGGTCATTGATAAATGTTGCTGTTGATCTGTCATCACCGAACTTGGTAAGGAATTGACTTTGAAAAATGTCCCAAATTGTGATGGACCCGGAAGGTAACGAAAAGTACCATGACCCGGCTGTTCCTTGCATTGTATAGGGAAAAAGCCGGACAACATCATCTTCGTTGGTAACTCCATTGAGATTAACAGAAAGCATGAAATTATTGATATGTTCTTCAGCTAGCATGCCTATTTCTGGATTGAATTTAGGTAGCCATTTCTCAGGATGGGCCGGTATTGGGCTCAGGGGTGGAGGCATTAAAACCGCCCCAGGATTGTTCCATGGAGACTGGGCCATCGTTGAGCCGCTAGTTAATGAAAGTGCAGAGGATGGTCCTTGATGCTGAGAAGATGAAGATATTGTGATCTTTGATGATTGAAGAGGAAGGGTTGTGGAAGATGGATGAGTGATTTGGGATGAGGATGCGGGTGGTTGACTTCGCGGTGAGGGGGTTGAAATGGACGAAGTAGATGAAAGAGTCTCACTGTCAGACTCTGGTGGTGTTTTCCTTGCTCTTTTCCTAGTAGGGAGAGGGAGTTCACTTGGTTGAATGCCAAATTTTTCACTCTTCAATCTGGTCAGGGGATGAGCAGGATTGTACTGCGAAGTCACGCTGCTGTGAGATATATCAGACCTCTGAGTAAAAATAGAGAATCCCTGGAGTTTACGAATCAAAGTTTGAATTTCAGGGGGTTCAATGATAAGTTGGTCTGATATATTAAGGTAGGTAGCAGCGGTGGATACTCGAGCGACTTCTAACTCCGGGTTTAACCGTACTGGAGAAGTCGGGGGAGTTGATGAGGGTGATTTACTCTCAGAATGGTATTTAGATTTTGATTTAGGTGCCATTCATAGTTCGAGCCCTCCTTCTAGCGCCAAATATGTTGAGGGCCCGGAAATCGGGTCAACAACAAGGGGGATACCCACCCGGTCCCGAACTTGGTTGGCATCCCCTTGTCCGTTTGGTATAGCGGGTCCGACTGGGGATAATGGGACTAGTTTCCCAATGTAAGAGGATGTGTGTGTGTTTGTAGAGTTTGATGATGCTGATCTAGAAATAATTTAAGCTAATTTAATTCTAACTTCTAAACTGACTCTATGCTACTGTAATCTAACAAAAAAAAAACAACACATCTAATCTACGCTAACCCGGGGTAGATTTCCTCTATTATGCGATCTAAAAATATTTCGAACAATAACTGGTAATAAAGATCATTCAGCTATCATAAGAATAGAAATTAATTAAGATAAACCATTCTGCATAAAAAGTTAGGCAAAACAGTTGTGAACAGCATATCGCATAATAAGTTATTCATATGTCAAGCATAAATAAATGATTACACCGTATAGAAGTGCCAAATGGTAACCCACACATTCATACATTAACATATAAACAACTCAGCTGCATATCACTCTAAGAATATAAGCATAAATTAGTCAAGAGATAAAAGTACCATTTATGACTGATTTCACTCACAAACTTCAAGCAATAACGATTTATCTCTACTTGTTCTAATATCTACTAAGAGTACAGAAGTGCAACATCAGTAGCAGACATTAAAATGCAAACATAAATAAATCTCGATCCATCCATTCATCAAAAATCCCCTCCGAGGGTGCAAAAGTGCATGTTCTAAGGACAAGTTTTTTGACAAATTTCCAGACCCTTCTCCAAATGCCATGAGAAGGGTTAAATACTACTAACTAATTAATCTTAATTACACAAATTTAGGAAACGGCTTCAAATGACCGCCCTTTTACTAAAACAAATTTATTTCTAAAAATTGAATCTAATTTCTAACCGTTTCTGTATCTGCTCCTTAGTGCTGTAAGCGATGCAACGTTCGCCTGGAAAGAGTCAACTGGTTGTCTTTTCCTTTCGTTCGAGCGATAAAAGTAGAAATAACAAAAGCTGGCACCTCTTTCTGACAAAATAGAAGATATTTTCGAAAATCTTCCTCTGGTTGGGTGTATTCGATGTGTGTATACTTAGTATAACCCAGATTTCTTTCAAACTGATTGTGCTATTTCTATTTCGGTTCCGTCCGTGCGAATGACTCAATGAGTTAGGGATTTCGTTGCCTGAACAATCTTCCGTATTGAAAATTGCTTCCGTTCTTTGTTCCAGGCTTTTCTGGAGCGTCCTCCCTCTTTAGCGTTTTTCTTTTTGCTTTACCCAGTCTGAGCTTCAGGATCTTTTGCAAACATGATGCTTTTGTGCGCCTTTGACTCTGAGTCTTGGATAGTCTATTTTCATCAGTGTCTGTTGAGTGATACTCTGGAATCCGCGGTCCTGCTGCATGCAGCATCCATTTGCGAAGGCATCTCCTCCCTGTTCTCCTAGTATTGGCGCTTTCCCCTTTTCCTTAGATGTTTCCTGCATATTGATTTATATTAGTTGCTGCCTTACAGTCCACGCAAGGGAAAAGAGAAATGACGAAAAGATTGACATGAAAGCTTTAAGTTCTAATGAATGCATAATCATGACACTCATAATGACTTGACTCTTCGAAAAACGCAACACAATCATTCTTGGATATTTTGGCATACAACCATTAATTTCCCTTAAGGTGCGCGCTCAATTTTGGTTTTACAGACCATGTCGAGGAAATCTCGTGATGAGTGGTTCCTGTGATTCGCATCACAGTATCGAGGATTGCGATGTCAAGAAGTTTCGTCGTGGGAATTGATAGTCTCATTCATCGCAGATCGCAGATTGTAAGATCGCAGATCGCGTTTTCATTTACTATGTGCTGTTTATGCGATGCTGCGATATGCGACGTCACATATCGGCCGTCGGCGATTCTTTAAGTTTTTCATTTAAGGGCGCTTCCAATATACGCGATGCGATGAGTTTCGCGTCACTTATTCTCATCTCATTTATGCGCATAGGAAACGCTTCATTCTCTCTTCGCAATGCGATCTAGCTTTAGGGAGTAGAAATACAAAAATTTTGATAAAAATATTTTTGGATTTTTTGTTAAGGGTCCCCCTTTGCTTGGTGTTGTTGCTAATATCAAACAAAGAGGGGGGTTTTTGGTGACCACAACAGAAGGATATTTTTTTCCAAATATTATGTTTCTAAATGTTAATCCAAACCTCATCCCTTAGTAATAATTGATTTTGTTCTTCTAGATGTTGTGGTTGTCAAATGGTAAAGGAGTATTTTGAGTTGTATCCCCATCACAGTTTTATCTTGCTGGGAGGAGAATGGAATTAATCATTGTTAGAGGTTGCACCAAAACTAAATCCATGCTTCCCCTTCTAGCTTGGTATTGTAGAAAATCTGATGGTAGGTTAACTTGATGATGCAATATAAATCAAAGAAGAATACTATAACCTACTTCTACTATCAATTTGTGGAAGCTTAAAGATCGAGCTGAACAATATAACCAGAAGAAGAAGAATCAATGCACTATACACATGAAGTCTCAACTAAAAAGCCCACTATTTGTATTATCATACAAGGTGGAAATACATAGGAATGATACAAAGCCTTAGCTCTCACAACTAGCCAGCTCTCAGTACAATCCTCATAGATGCTCACAGGCAATCTTGGCTTCTCTCTAGCCTTCCTCTCTGCCCTCCAAGCTCCCATTTCCTTGTGTTGTTCCTCTGGGATTATTCTCCTTCAACCAAGTAGAACAATCCTCTCACACACCTGAAAACTGCGCAATCCTCAAGGAATTGCCTTGACTGCATGCATGAGTTTTCTTTATAAGAAAACACATGCAACTGATAGTACACTGTCCTTGACTTTAATCTCAACTGGCTCTTTCTCACAATAGGCATGCATGAGTTTCTGATGAGGGAATCTTCAGTTAACTGGAGTAGCACTAGTTGAGTGCATGCATGCATCAACTAACTATTAAATCTCTATTAGTTCCTCAAACAATTTGGAACTAATTTAACTAGACTTAACTTAGTAAACTAAGTTAACTAATTACAACTCAAATATAAATCAATCTTATCTCCTTAATTTAAGGCATAACTCTTGCATGACTTCAGAAAGACTTCTAACTTGAATTTCTCCAACTAATTAATTCAAAATGAATTAATTAACTATTTCCAAGTAGCTGTTAAGACTAGATTTAATTTTAATTCACAATTTAATTCAAGGACAAATTAAATTGGAATATTCTTGTTGCCATATTTCAACACTCCCTCTCAACAAGAAATGGACTATCTGCCACCCCAATCCTATCTCTATGGAACTCAAATTTATGCTTTGACAATGCCTTTGTCAAAATGTCAGCATCTTGCTCCTCTGTCGAAATATACTGCAGCAACATGATCCTCCTATCAGCAGCTTGCTTTACCTTGTAAAGCTAATGGGAACTCACAACTGACTTGTTCTCTGGTCTCAGAACAACATCCCAAACACTATTACGAACTATGGAGTCATACTCCTCCACCATAGCATCAACCCAAATCAGCAGCTGCACTGCTTCCTCAAAGAAAGATGGCTCGGTCTCAACAAATTCCCTAGCAAGGGCCATGTATCCAATGTACCTCTCAGGTGACCTCCTCTGTCTGGGCTGAGAAAATGGTGCTCCCACATTCTCTCTCGCATCCTCCAACAATCTATCAGCTTCTCTTGTGCGCTTCCATCCATCTCTGGAAGACTTTGCTTGAGTGGATGTCTCCACTCTTGGAACCTCTGCATGTGGTTGCTCCGCATTAGTTTGAGGCTCCTCCTCCTTAGGAACCAACATTTCCTCCATAGCCTATAGTTGGATCTCCCTCTCAACGGAAACTCACATGGCCTTCTGCTCATCAAAATTGAGATCTTTGTGAACCACTGTCCTCCGACTAGTAGGAAATTGCACCCGATAGTTGTGAGGTGTACCAGTGTACCCAACAAATATCCCCAACTTTGTTGTCGGCTCAAGCTTCTTCTATGCATTCTTTGTCACATGGAAATATACCGATGAGCCAAAGATCCTGAAGTGACCCACATATAGTCTCTTACCAAAGAAAGCTTCTTTTGGTGTCTTCATCTCAAGTATGCAATGCAGGCTTATATTCGGCAAATAGACCATTGTGTTGCATGCCTCAGCCCACAAGTGAAGTGGTAGGCCTTGGTCATGCATCATTGCCCACACTGCCCCTACAATAGTTATGTTCTTCCTCTCGACCACCCCATTCTGCTGTGGGTTATGAGGTGCCGTCAACTCTTGTTTAATTTATTCTACTGCACAGAAGTCCTTAAACTCTTGAGAGACATATTCTCCATCGTTATCACTTCTCAAGGCCTTGATCTTCTTCCCTAACTCTTTCTCGACCAAAGCTTTGAACTCACAAAAGTTTGTGAAATTTTGGTCCTCCTTCTGCATGAAATAAATCCAGCATTTACAAGAATAGTCATCAATGAAAATCACATAATACCTTTGCTTCACTGTGGATGCCATCGAGAATGGTCCACACACATCAGTATGAACTCGATCTAAGATAGCCTTTGCTCGACTCTCTCGATCATGAAAGGAATACTTGGTGTACTTTCCCAAGGTACAAAATTTGCATGTGTCAACTTGCTCAAGTTTACCTTTGGGAAGTCCTGTAGATATCTGTTTCATTATCTTCAAAGCCCCATGATGCAAATGGCCCAACCGCTTGTACCTCAACTTGCCAATTTCTTGGCTTTGCACCAATTCTTCTTCCATACTCAATGCTACACAATCATCTACCTGTAGTTTATAGAGATTCTTCACCTGAATCCCTATCCTCTAGGTCTGACCCATGGCTATGTGTCTTAGGAACACCTTTCCTTTACTGAAGACAACATCGTAGCCCTTTTCCTCCAACGTCATGATTGATACCAAGTTCTTCTTCAGTCCAAGCACATACTTCACATTTGTCAAGGTGATAAGAGCTCCATGCTCCCTCTGAAAAGCAACCGTGCCCACTCCTGAAACACTGTACCTTTCATCATCACCCATCTCTATGCGCATCTTTAGGTCTTTCTCCTCTAAGGCATTGATTAAATTTTTATCACCGGTCATGTGGAATGAGGCTCCACTGTCAAGATACCATCGATGACACCATGCATGCGATGAGGGTAAATTCCATTTTGAACTGAGAGTCTAATGCCTTACTTTCTGATCTTTTCGAGGATCCCTTCTTGGACTTATTCAATGGGCAATTAGTCGTATAATGTCCCATCTCATGAAAATTATAGAATATTACTTTAGACATGTCACCCTTCTTCCCTCCATGAGAAGAATTTGATTTGGGATGAGAATCCTTCCCCTTCCCTTTCCTTTCCTTACTTTCTAAGGCCAGATTTTCTTCATCATCATTCTTGGATGAAGAACCATCTCGTGTGCTCTTCCTGATCTCCTTTTTCATAAGATCTGACCATAGTCGTTCCCAATTTGGTAGTTTCTCCCTTCCATTTATAGAGTCCTGGTAGCTATTCCAACTCTTTGGAAGTCCAAGGAGAGGGAGGCTCACCATATCATCATTGGCAGTAGGTATTCCCATGCTGCCAAGCTCATCTCTGTAGGTGGTGAGCTTGTTCGGATATGTGGAAATAGTATCGCCCTTCTCCATCTTGATTCTTCGAAGTTTATCCTTGAGCGCCAATTTCCTCTAGTTTCTATTGTTCTGCTAGAGGTCCTTCAATGTCTTCCACATTGAAAATGGAGTATCCTTCCCATGAAGACTCGAGATAATATGGTCTCGAACTCCCTCAAGGATTATCCGTCTCACCTTCGCCAGACACTTCTTCCACTTAGCCAGCTCTTGTGCATTAGTTGAAGCTGGCTTTGGGATTTCTTGATCAATGAATTCCTTCAATCCATTGTCTTCTAATACAACCTCCATTCTAGCTTTCCATGCTATGTAATTAGAGCTACCTTCCAAGGCATACTCGAGTCTGAATCCATACAACACCATTGGCCAACCTTGAAGTATGATATGAATTCGATTTGCACCTGCAACCCCAAACTTTAAACTTCGAATTCTCTTCTCAGTATAATGTTCACAACTCTAATTCCATGTAGAAAATTCTCTACAAATCTCGCTCTGCTGCCATTTAGAAAATTTCTACAAATCTATCTTCGATACCATGTAGAAAATTTGATGGTAGGTTAACCCGATAATGAAATATAAATCAAAGCAGAATACTATAACCTACTTTTACTATCAATTTACGGAAGCTTAAAGATCGAGCTGAACAATATAACCAGAAGAAGAAGAATCAATGCACGATACACATGAAAATACTTTGGGGAAAGCCTCAACTAAAAACCCCACTATCTGTATTATCATACAAGGTGGAAATACATAGGAATTATACAAAGCCTTAGCTCTCACAGCTAGCCAGCTCTCATTACAATCCTCACAGATGCTCATAGGCGATCTTGGCTTCTCTCAGCCTTCCTCTCTACCCTCCAAGCTCCTATTTCCTTGTGATGTTCCTCTAGGATTATTCTCCTTCAACCAAGTGGAACACTCCTCTCACACACTTTGAAACTGTGCAATCCTCAAGGAATTGCCTTGACTGCATGCATGAGTTTTCTTTATAAGAAAACACATGAAATTGATAGTACACTATGCTTAACTTTAATATCAACCGGGTCTTTCTTGAAATAGACATGCATGATTTTATGATGAGGGAATCTTCAGTTAACTGGAGTAGCACTAGTTGAGTGCATGCATGCATCAACTGACTATTAACTCTCTATTGGTTCCTCAAACAGTTTGGAACTAATTTAACTCGACTTAACTTAGTAAATTGAGTTAACTAATTACAACTCAAATATAACTCAATCTTATCTCCTTAATTTAAGGGATAACTCTTGCATGACTTCAGAAAGACTTCTAACTTGAATTTCTCCAACTAATTAGTTCAAAATGAATTAATTAATTATTTCCAAGTAGCTGTTAAGACTAAATTTGATTTTAATTCACAATTTAATTCAAGGAAAAATTAAATTGGAATATTCTTGTTGCCATATTTCAACAGGTATGTCAATCTTCTTGTGGTAGATATTTTCTCCACTTTTGATTTGTGCCTGTATTGTTCCAGTATTTAGTAATCCTTATTAGGCCACGAGTTGTCATCTATAGGAAAATATTGTATAGCTGCACTTGATTTCATAATTTATGGAGTTGCTTCCATCAGTCATCCTAAAATAGAGCAAAACATACATCCTTTACTTCCCAAAAACAATGTTATTGAATTAGATGAATTCCTCTTTTGGTTGGTATCCATAGGGATGATGCAGAATAAGGAGATTGCATTCATATTAGTTGCTAAGGGTTGGGGAGTGGTGAGGGGCATATTTTTTATGATGAATACATTTCCATAGTCTAACCCTCCTTGTATGCATATCCACCATGTTTTGGATCCTAGGACTATTTCCATCATGGAAGGATCATGAAATCCAAATCCTCATTTTAGTTTGGAACATAGAGTTTGTCCCATGCTACGAGGGGCCATTTATTTTCCAAGTTGACTGCCCCCTAAAGGAAGGAGAGTTGTAGCCAATGGATTTCCTGTAATATTGAGGCCTATGCCATCAGAGAAGTGTAGAGGTAAATAGGGAGGTCCCAAAAGAATGCCTTTAAAAGTACTAAGAATCCAACAACATTAATTGAGAAAAATGTCTAGTTTCCCAACTTATTGGTTATTTTGTTTTAAAGTTCCTTCCATAAAATCCACATGATAGAACTATTCACCAACAAAGTACCCAAGTATTTTAAGGGAGTTAGAATATTTGGACACCAATTATTTTTTCTATATGTCTTTGAACTAGGAGAAAAATATTAAAAACAAAAACTTGATATTTCATTGGTTTTCATACTTGAAGCTTGGGTGAAGTCATCCATAATGTGCATTGATCTCCTTTGCTTGTGAATGGTGGGATTTTCTATTCCCATTAAATCACCAACAAATTGTTAATGAGTTAATGGTCTTGGGTTGTGTTATATTCCTTCCACGACTAACCCACACACGAGGGCAGTAGTCCCCCTGCACAGGGTCCGAGGTGCGTCTGGGGCAGCGGCTCAGGAAATTTGTTTTGACCCTATATTAGTTGGGTGAGCCTACCTATGGTTTTGTGGGTGGATTTAACACATGGTTTTCAACATGATGTTTTTTTTTCCATGGTATTTTGTAGATCCGATCAAGGGAACTACGGTTATGTTCTAATACAGGCTTAATGGAGTGGGGTTTATGGATGCTTAAACATGTATATGTATGTATTGTAACATTGAAAGGAACATAATGAAGAATCAATCTGGTAGTCCCAGTTTTGGATCCAAGGGAAAACCACTGTGTTTATTTATTTTATGTTTTGTGATCTCGCCATTGTTTATTTTCTATTTTTAGAATTTGTATGCAGGTAATTTCTGTACAGGGTTAAAACCTACATTTGGTATGAGAGCCGTTTTGGTTTCAAGGGGATACTTTTACTATTGAGGGGTTTTTTCTCAGGCCCGTTGTAGACCCTGTTCAGTGGGAGATATGCGAGATTGATTCTTGTGGTGAAAGAAGATGGCGAGGAGTGGAAAGATAGATATCGAGAAATTTAATGGTCATAGTTTTGTTTTGTGGAAACTCAAGATGGACGATCTGCTAGTGGATTAAGATCAGTGGATTATGGTAGATCCAAGCACTAAACCAACAAAAATGTTAGCTAAGGACTCGGAGAATTTGGATTGGAAGCCAAAGAGCACAATACGATTGTGTGTCTCAGATTTAGTATTACTGAATGTATTAGGGGAAGCTTCAATGAAGGCTTTGTGGGGCAAGTTAGGGACTTTGTACCAATCTAAGTCTCTGATGAATAAAATGTTCCTATGGAAAAAGCCATATAACCTGAGGATGAAAGATGGAGATTCGGTGACAGAGTATGAGAATGCATTTAGTATTGTGTAAGCTAGTTATTATTTGTTGATATTCAATTTTTGGATGAAGATAAGTGCATCAGTTTGTTGTGTTCTCTACCAGATTCGTGGGTTATTTTGGTTGTTGCAATAAGTAGCAATGTAACCTCCTTGCAGTTTGATGAAAGAGTCTCCTCATTGCTGTTGGAGGAGATGAGACAGAAAAATATGGAGGGCCAGAATGGTGATGCCTTGTCTATATGAGGACAGTCCCAGAATAGATATAAAAATAAGTCCTTGAGTGGGAGATCTAAATCTAGAGGGAGATCTAAATCTCCAGGAAAACCTGTAAAGGTGTGCTGGAAATGTTGAAAGGAAGGGCACTTCAAAAGGGACTGTAAATCTAAAGCTCTTGAGAAAGGAAAGGGATCATATGATGCTCCTTCTATAGAGGCGAAAACCACCTTAGATGAAGGTGGGGATGTGTACTTGGCTTCTTCCTCAAGTACACATGTAGATCATGAGGCATGGTTGATTGACTCAGGTGCATCCTTTCACTTCACTCCCCATAGAGAGTGGTTCTACGAGTATGAGAAATATGATGGTGGTGATGTCTTCTTAGGGAATGATAGGAAGGCTAGAATTGTTGGTCGCAGAAAGGTCAAGTTGAAGTTGAAGTTGCAAGGTGGACGATCATGCAAAGATGTGTTCACAAACGGAAAAATGATCGAACGTGCAAGATGCGTTTACAGACGGGCGAACATGCACTTTTCACGAACGTGCGAACTTGTCAAGCATGCCAACATGCAAGCAAGGAGAAACATACAAATGAAACATCAAGCGAGCCCCAACGACCATCGGAGATTCCACACACTTTGGCATGCGGATGATATGAAATGGAGCACTAAAGGCTTCTTGTTAGCCTACACGAACCTCTCCCACTCCAAATCTTAAACAATTTCCAAGATCTATTCTTATGATTGATAAATGCAGAATTAAAAGAACTTAAAGTAGGTGTATGTCTTTGTTGGCCTTTAATTGTTAAGTGCTTTAAGTTGATTTTCTTAAACTGAAATAAAACACATAACAGTAAAATAGTGCAGCAAATAAGCAAACCACAAGACAACAAGCTTAATATGGAGTTCACCCTGATATCTTGGGCTACATCTCCTTGAGCTCTAATCAACTCGATTAGGCTCTTTGGGATTATGGCTTCAACTCTTTTACAAGTGCTACACTTAACTCCATTGGGTTACAATGGAACCAATGTGCTAAGAATTCCATCTTACCCTTGGTTGTCCTTACTCTGCAGACAGATCTAGGCTTCTCTGGACTAGACTCCTTGAATTAGTGCTTTGAGTTATCTTGAGCTCTAGCTTGCACCAACTCCCTCAGAACTCTCTTAACTATCTTTGGAACTCATTATTTTGTCTTTAGCACACTTTGGACATCAACAATAGCTTGATCATTTGATCTCTTTGCTGTTTTGTAACTTCACTATAGCATCATGGCTCTTAGAAGTCTGCTTTGAGCTCTTTGGCTCCGAGGCTCTGCCTCCAACCTCTGGTGGCTATGCCTCTATCAAGCCTCCAACCTTTGGTGGCTCTCTTTGTCAAGTGCTCTGGCTCTGCGGCTCTCGGGCTCTCTGTTTGACTCTGATCAACTCTTACGATGTACTGAACCTTCCTCACTCCACAGACTACCTCTGCGCATCACTCAAAATTATCTTACTCTTCCTAAGTATTCACTAAGCATCCCTGGGCTTCTCGAGCTTCTCTAAGCTCTCTCTAAGCATTCCTCTGTCTGTGCCTCAGGGAATCCTATTTCTCTGTGCTTTCTGTGTTTTGTAACCATTTGGTGATAGTAGCCTAACGTATGGAAGACCGATCGTTCCATAAAAGAAGTAGTTTGCAATTGGAATGAACTGGCGGGCATAGGCAACCCGGTCGTTTGGCCTTCCCCTACCATTAATCCTGAAATAGCAATATAACGGAAACACACAGGCAAATGCACGAAAACACGTTCATTAACTGTGAGCCGGAACACAAAATATATGTAATCACCCCTATAATCCTCTTAGGTCCATTGTTCTATCGCAATATCTCAAATCGCATTGTCTATGGCCAAAAACCCAAATACACGGAAATACAAAGAAATTCTGTAAATCTGGATTTCAAATTATATGAAATCGCACTTATAAACTTATCGGGTCAGTGCTCTTTATCGCATATCGCAATCGCATATGTCAACGGCCCTTTATATTGGGGATCCACTAATCGTCGATCACCGATCACCGATATCGGTGCATCACATATCGCTATCAGCCCCATCATATCAATGTATCGCTATCGACCCCCTCGAATCAGTGCTATCGCTGATTAGTGCCATCGCATATCACAATCGCAACAGCCCGAGACCTATACAACATCCCATGGACTGCTTTGATGTGATATATATATCGCCGATCACCGATCCACTTCGTCGCAATCACCCTATCGGCTCGCCTGGGTTCTGATATCTCATGGCAGCCTACCTCCAATCCGATATGTCAGAGATCGTAATTGGGGATTTGTAAGGCCTGCGGTTAAGTCCTCCCTTTGAACCCTTTCCGATGCAACATTTACATAGAACTTCACCTTTGACCCTTTTCTTTATCCGACTCAGATTTACAAAGGATTTGTGCCATTTAGCAACTTGTACCTCTTATATGAAGTCTCTTAGACTTAGAGGTTTATCCAAGATCCATTTTGGATCATGCCTTGCCACTAAAAATCTTTTGGAGTCCAAAAGACTGATATACTGATCTGAACAGTAAGTGAGAGTACATCACCCTCTTCTTTCAGCCTCCATACACTTGCTTTGTATAGTGCCTCTGAACTAAAGCCTTTGAACACTCCCTTCCTAGATGTTCTTGTCCTCTTGGGAAGAACTGTCTTCCTCCTTGAATTCCTGCAGCTGAGAAGGTCACAGAAGGTAGTTTGAACTTCTCTTCCTTGGTCATTGATCCAAGGTGGCTCAAACAGATGTGAAGTTACATCTTCTTCACAAAAATTTTCATTTGTACTTGTTTGACATACTGTCAACAACAAATGTTAACAACAACAGAAATACAGGCAAAAATTGGATGGCCTAAACTCTTGCTTCAACAGAAGAAACAGTTTTCACATCTTGTGAATTACCTCCATGTCTTATATCTACATACAAATGATTGACTAGATAACAAGCCAACGAAACATGCCTTTAAAACAATTGACCCTTCAATTCAAGCATGTAGAAAAAGAACTAGGATTCCTTTTCAAAGATGAAACACTTCATCATTATCTCCATCTTGGAGACCAACTCAACGTTTTCCAAGTCAAAATTAACATTACATGCATGTTTACAACAAAGTAATCAACCCTTCAATTTAATATCACATACATGTTCAAATACAAGGAAATCATCAACATCCCTGTGTTTATGCATATCATGCTTATGCATGCATTTCACCTTTCAATTTTCACTTAAGTACACTGTATTTTTGAAGCTAAAATGAATATAATGTTGTAGCAATAAAGTGAGTCTGTCTACTCAACTTTTTCCATTCACCTTCTTGGTAAAAACCTGCAACTTGCATCTCATTAACAAAGAAATGCAAATAGATTTATTATATCAATAGTCATGAAATCTTAATTGGATAAGAAATCTAACCTTTTCTTACCAATCCATTTCAAAGATCCTTCCTTTGTCTGCACATCATCATCAACATGTGAATTATCTTGAAACACATCATTCATGGAATCTTTCTTTCCATTCTTGCCATTATCTCTTTCCACCTTCTTCAAGTTTTGCAGAAGCATTGTTGGATTCAGAGTCCAACATTTTGCAGCAATATGTCCTTGCTTATGGCAGTAAGTGCAATGCATGTGCATCTTCTTGATAGCATGATTTTCCTTGTCCAATGGACCTTTGGCTTCTTGCTTCCTTTCCTTCAAAAGTTCCTATATGTGGCCATTCTCTTCCAACATCTAGAAACATTATGGTTAGCCAAACCACAAAAGGAACATGCAATTATTTTCCCATGTTTATATGGAAATTTATCATGCTTTACATAATCAAAAGGAATATGGTTAGAACCATATTTATACCTTTCCTTTTCACCTTTATTACCTTCTTGAGGAGGTGAATTGAATGAAGAAGTAGCTCCCTTTGGAACACCATCAACCTCTTCAATGGTTTCAGAGTTTCCACAACTCTTTGGTTCAAGCGTATGCTTATGAACACCTTCTTCCTGAAAATGATGTTTCAAGCTATTGCATTCCCCAAGAATACAATATTTACACTCTTGAGGTAGAGGACCTGAAACTCCTTCTTGGGATTGTTTCAATGGCCTTCTTAGCAGCTTTGGAACTTTCTCCATAAGCTTGTCCATAGCCAAGACCCAAATACTTAGGCCTTTCCTCAACTATTATTGGCTCAACAATACCTTGTGCATGTTTTCCCAAGCCTTTTCCTTCATAGCCCATCTTGGACATTAACTTGGACCCTATGCCTCTGGTATGTTTTTCAAAAGAACCAATATAAACATTCTTAGAGGAAATTGAAGACAAACTGGAATTATTTACCTCTTCTTCAAGCTGATACTTGACTAAGGCTTCTTTGGCAACAAAGAGCTGTGTCTCCAACTCATGCATCCTTTCCAGGTTCATATTTGCAATATGAAGTTGTCTCTCCATTTCCTGCAATTTGTCAGAAAGCAACTACTTCTCTTCCTTCATGGAATTCAACTGCTCTCTAAGTCTGGTGCTCTTCCTTTCATCCTCATACATCTCTCTCACCATATCTATCATGGTGAAAAAGTATTGCTTCATGTCTTCATCATAGAATCTTGTGAAGAAAGAATAATTTGAGGACTCACTTGTAGACGTTGTCATTATCAAAATGAACAAAAGAAATTCAAACAAGATTAACAAAGAGCTTATTCAAGCAACCTTTTACAACAAACATCTTGTGCTTCAAGGATTGCTTTGAGGTCCTTTGGGAAAAGAAGAATGCCTTCTGCCCTTCTTCCTTCTTGTCCTCTCTTGGACTTAGCTATCAATAGCTTTCCCTTCTGCAAACTCAAACAATAGTCAGTTTACAAACAATCAAACAATCAATCCTCGACTGTTTAAACACCTTTCAAGTTAAGCAAGCAAATAGATTGCTCTGTCAATCAAGCATTCTGATCTGATACCACTTGCATCATGCTACCATCTGATTGATGATACCACCTTCTCCATGATACCACCTACTCTAGTATAACTTGGGCTCTGATATAACCAGCTCCGATACCACCTGATCTGAAATGGAGCACTAAAGGCTTCTTGTCAGCTTACAAGAACCTCTCCCACTCCAAAGCTTAAACAATTTCTAAGATCTATGCTTATGATTGATAAATGTGGAATTAAAAGAACTTGAAGTAGGTGTATGTCTTTGTTTTCCTTTAACTGTTAAGTGCTTTAAGTTGATTTTCTTAAACTGAAATAAAACACATAACAGTAAAACAGTGCAGCAAATAAGCAAACCACATGACAACAAGCTTAATATGGAGTTCACCCTGATATCTTGGGCTACATCTCCTTGAGCTCTAATCAACTCGATTAGGCTCTTTGGGATTATGGCTTCAATTATTTTACAAGTGCTACACTTAACTCCATTAGGTTACAATGGAACCAATGGGCTTAGAATGCCATCTTACCCCTGGTTGTCCTTACTCTGCAGACAGATCTAGGCTTCTCTGGACTGGACTCCTTCAATTAGTGCTCTGAGCTATCTTGAGCTCTAGCTTACACCAACTCCCTCAAAACTCTCTTAACTATCTCTGGAACTCCTTCTTTTGTCTTCAGCACACTTTGGACATCAACAATAGCTTGATCATTTGATCTCTTTGCTGTTTTGCAACTTCACTACAACATCATGGCTCTTAGAAGTCTACTTTGAGCTCTTTGGCTCTGAGGCTCTACCTCCAACCTCTGGTGGCTATGCCTCTATCAAGCCTCCAACCTATAGTGGCTCTCTCTGTCAAGTGCTCTGTCTCTGTGGCTCTTAGGCACTCTGTTTGGCTCTGATCAACTCTTACACTGCACCGAACCTTCCTCACTCTGCAGACTGCCTCTACGCATCACTCAACATTCTCTTACTCTTCCTGAGTATTCACTGAGCATCCCTGGGCTTCTCGAGCTTCTCTGAGCTCTCTCTGAGCGTTCCTCTACCTGTGCCTCTAGGAATCCTCTTTCTCTGTGATTTCTGTGTTTTTGTAACCATTTGGTTACAATCGCCTAATGCATGGAAGACTGATCATTCCATAAAAGAAGCAGTTTGCAATTGGAATGAACCAGTGGGCATGGGAAACCCAATCTTTTGGCCTCCTCCCTACCATTAATCCCGAAATAGCAATATAACAGAAATACATAGGCAAACGCATGAAAACATGTTCATTAGCCATGAGATGGAACTCAGAATATATGCAATCACCCCTATAATCCTCTTGGGTCCATCATTCTATCGCAATATCACAAATTGCATTGTGTATGGCTAAAAACCCAAATACATGAAAATACAAAGAAATCCCATAAATCCAGTTTTCAAATTATATGAAATCATGCTTATAAACTTATCGGGTCCACGCTTTTTATCACATATCACAATCGCATATGTCAATGGCCCTTTATATTGGGGATCCACTGATCATTGATCGCCGATATCGGCGCATCGCATATCGCTATCAGCCCCATCACATCAGCGTATCGCTATTGGCCCCAGCACATCGGCGCTATCGCTGATCAGCGCCATCGCATATCGTAATCGCAATGACCCGAGGCCTATACAACATCCCATGGACTACTCCGATGAGATATATATATCGTCGATCGCCGATTCGCTTCATCGCAATCGCTCTAACGGCTCACCTGGGTTATGATATCGTATGGCAGCCTACCTCTGATGCGATATGTCAGAGATCGCAATCGGGGATTCGTAGGGCCTGTGGTTAAGTCTTCCCTTTGAACCCTTTCCGATGTGACATTTACATAGAACCCCACCTTTGACCCTTTTCTTTATCTGACTTGGATTTACAAAGGATTTGTGCCATTTAGCACCTTTTACTTCTTATATGAAGTCTCTTAGACTTAGAGGTTTATCCAAGATCCATTTTGGATCAGTGGAGGTGAAGTTGTGACACACCATGATGACATCCATCACCGAACAACACTGCAGCTCGACATGCACCTTAGCAGCAGCACGAATGTACCAACATTGTCATGTCGAGTCTTTTCATGAGTCATGTCGTCCATATCTCTACTATGGGCCACACTTTCAATCAATGTAATGTAACGTGGAAGTCCAAGAGACCCACTTGTCATATGAAGAGTCATGTAAAAGTCGAAAGGTCATGGAAGTCAAACAGTCATGAGGGAAGTCAAACAACCATAAGGGCTCAGTTTCACCCTTGGCTATAAATACCCCCTCATTTGTACATGCAAAGGACTTTTCACCTCGGCTCCTCCCACATTGCCTTGAGAGTCTGTAATATTTTCTTTGAGGAGTAAGTTGTGGCTCCAACGCCCCATCCATGGGGTTAGTGATGTATGGTGTAATGATGTTTCATGGACCTTTTGCTTAATTCAAAAACCTGCTAATAGGCCAACATGTTTTTACACATGTATTGTAAATGTTGTAAGACTGATATTGAACACTTGTAATGCATGTTTCTTTAACCTGTGTTTAACACTTGAACTCATTCAATTGTTGTAATACATATATATTAATGAAAATGTGTTGTATGAGTTGTTAACATTGTCCTGCTCGTGTTGGTTACCTCCTCGGACATCAGACAAACCTTTCACGTAAACTTTCTATAATAACCGTCGCACTCATGTGGACTCCTCTGTTGTGTGTTGTATGTGTTATCTTTCCTTGTGTGTTGTGATTGCCGCATCCATGTGGACTTCTCTTCCGGAAGCTATGCATGTCCTGTTGTGTTGTGTGTTCCTAATAGAGTTGGGGCATCCTCCCATCTGACTTGGGACTCACTCCCACCCTCTCCCTCTACAGTGAAAGAACCATTAACACAAGTAACGCTAGAAATCACCAGGCACACGAACGTCACGACTTGAAGACAAAGCAGACCACTCTCCTATGTTGACAAGCAAGAGCTAAGGAAAATCTTTAAGATAATGGCAACTGGGCCATCATACCAGATGGGACTTCCACACCGAGGTCTAGTTGGGACATCATACTGGGGTGATCCCTTGAATTTTAGTGGGTCCAACACCATCAACAAATTCATATGTACATGTTCCAGAGGAAAAAAGAACAAAGTTGGATAGTAAATCTGAAAAGTGCATCTTTATTAGGTATAAGGATGGTTTAAAAGGTTATAATATTTGGGACCCAGAAACAAGGAAGGTTGTGTACAACCGAGATTTGGTGTTTAGAGAGGTGAAAGATGTTATTAAAAATGAAGTCTGTTATGAAACCAGCTCAAGAAAAGATAGAAAAGATAGATCAACGCCTTAGAATTCAGCCTCTTCGAGGGGGCAACCTCCTTTACATTACATAAATGAACAATTATTCAATGATACAAATGACAAAACCTCCTTTCTATATATAGGAGTCTAAGGAGTCACAATATAATCTAGCCGACCAAACAATAATAATATAAAGCCACAAAAATAACAATAGAGGGATTCTATGGGCACAGAAATAACAAAATGGGGGTAATAGGGGCACACCAATATAAATAAGGGGTATAACTACAATAGTAATGGGGTAATCACTAGTATTATAAGGACCCAACATGCCCCTCTCCTTCAAAAAAGTGTTGTCCTCAACACTTGAGTAGTTCTGGATACTTCTGCATAAAATTCTCATCCTCCCATGTGGAATCTTCAGCGGATAAGTTCTTCCACTTGATAAGATACTCTGAAATTGATCGATTTCGTAGCTGTCGAGTTCTTGTTTCTGTGACTGCTTCTGGTTCCAATATAATTTTTCCTTCCTCGTCAAGTTCTGGCAATATTGTTTGAATTGGGAGCTTGTCGCCTATAACCTTCTTTAAACATGAAACATGGAAAACTGGGTGCAATCGAGAAGCTGCAGGAAGCTCCAATTTGTATGCCATAGTACCAATCTTTTGCAACACCTTGTACGGACCATAATACTTTGGTGATAATTTATTATCCTTCTTAGCTTGCTTTAGGGACATTTGCTTATATGGTTGTAGCCATAGGAATACCCAATCACCTACATCAAAACTTCTTTCACTGCGATGTTGATCTGCTTGTTGTTTCATTCTATTTTGTGCCAACACGAGGTTATGCTTTAAGAGGTTGAGGACTTGTTGTTGATGTTTGATGTGATGTTCCACTGCCCGAACCTTAGAATTTTCTCTTAAATATGATGTGATGGATGGTGGTTGATACCCATAAAGTGCCATAAATGGGGTCATTTTTGTTGCTGTATGGAAGGAAGTGTTATACCACCATTCAACCAGAGGCAACCATTTGACCCATTGTGTCTGTTTATCAGATACAAAGCAATGAAGATATCCTTCCAAACATTTGTTTACTATCTCAGTTTTCCCATCAGATTGAGGATGATAAGATGAGCTATGAGCTAACTAAGTACCAAGACAAGAAAATAATTCTGTCCAAAAATTTCCAGTGAAAATGGGATCTCTATCACTTACAATAATCTTTGGGTTTCCATGTAGCTTTTGAACTGTTTCCATAAATGCAGTAGAAACTGTACTGGCTTTAAATGGATGTGATAATGCACAAAAGTGTGCATACTTGGTAAGTCTGTCAACTACCACCATGATGACACTCTTTCCCTCAGACTTGGTTAAACCTGTGATAAAATCCATTGAAACCTCCTCCCAACGTTGGCTTGGAATGGATAAAGGTTGTAATAGACCTGGTGTCTTAATTGTTTCAACTTTATTTTGTTGGCAAACCAAACATTCTGCCACAAAATTTTGAATATCTGATTTAAGGCCATCCCAAAAAAATTCCTTCTTAACCCTGTGGTAATTTTTTAAAAATCCTGAGTGCCCTCCTAAGGGAGAAGTGTGCAATTCCATAAGAATCTTTTGTTTTAGCTGGGAATTCTTACAGAGGTATAAGCGATCTTTGTACCATAACGAATCATTTTGCCAGCTAAATGTATCAGAAGTACTGGAATCTTGTTGTAGCTTTTGAATAAGTGCCCACACTTCTTTGTCATTCTTCCATTCCTCGCTTGCTTCGTTTATCCAATATGGTTGGATAATAGAAATGGCACACAACAATGCTTCCACATCCTCATCCTTTCTTGAGAGTGCATCTGCCACCACATTTTGCTTCCCTTTTTTGTAGATGATTTCAAAGTCATAACCCAACATCTTTGTGACCCACTTTTGTTGCTCTTCAGAGGATAATCTTTGTTCTAAAAAGTATTTAAGGCTATCATGATCCGTTTTTACCTTGAAGTGTCTTCCCATTAGGTAGGGTCGCCATTTCTTAAGTGCATGGAGTATTGCCAACATTTCCTTCTCATAAATAGCTTTGCTTAAAAACTTTCCCTTGATTGGACGACTTTCAAAAGCAATGGGTCTTTCATCTTGCATTAGAACAGCACCATTCCATTTCCTGAAGCATCACATTCCACAATAAAGGTTTTTGTGAAGTCCGGTGTAGCTAAGACCGGTGCTTGGCACATTGCCTCTTTAAGATGTTCAAAGGCCTTTGTTGCTTCCAGAGTCCATGAAAATGAATCTTTCTTCAATAATGTTGTTAGAGGTGCTGCTATTCTCCCATAATTCTTAACAAACTTGCGATAATACCCTGTCAACCCAAGAAATCCTCGCAGATGCTTTATGGATGTGGGGATTTTCCATTCCTTAATGGCTTTAATTTTGCTAGGGTCTACCTTAACTCCTTCATGAGATACAATATGACCCAAATATTCCACCTCTTGGACTCCAAAGAAAAATTTGGATCTTTTTGCATATAATTGTTTCTCCTCCAATAGTTGTAGCACCCTGTCAACATGTTCAACATGATCCTTCCAAGACTTGCTGTAGATTAGTATATCATCAAAAAATACTAACACAAATTTTCTAAGGAATGGTTTGAAAATTGAATTCATCAAACCTTGAAATGTTGAAGGTGCATTGGTAAGGCCAAAAGGCATGACCAAAAATTCATAATGACCCTCATGAGTTCTAAATGCCGTTTTCGAAATGTCTTCAATCTTCATTCTGATTTGATGATATCCTGAACGAAGATCCAACTTGGTGAAGTAAATTGATCCATGCAATTCATCCAGTAATTCATCAATGACAGGAATGGGGAACTTATCTTTAATAGTGAGCTTGTTGAGCTCCCTATAATCCGGACACATGCGCCATGATCCATCCTTCTTGTGCACCAATACTACTGGAGCTGAGAAAGAACTTTGACTCGGTTGAATTATACCAGCCTCTAGCATTTCTGCAACCATACGTTCAATTTCACTTTTTTGGACATAGGGATATCTGTACGGCCTGATGTTTGGAGGAACACTTCCTGGAATCAGATGAATAGCATGATCATGATCACGCATAGGTGGGAGACCTTTGGGAGTCTCAAATACCTTGGAATGATTGTCCAGGACTTTTTGGAGATCTGGAGAAATAGATGATTCCAATGTGGAAACATCTAGCGAACATAATTGTGCAATTACACCTCTTTGCTCCTTTTTTAGAAGCTTTGTCATGCCATTAGAGCTGATTATCTTTCCTGGTTTCCCTGCAATACCCCTTAATTCAACTTCCTTTCCTTCCGTAGAAAATTTGATGAAAAGTTCTTGAAAATTAAAAGCTATTGTACCCAAGGATTGTAGCCATTGGACTCCTAGTACAACATCAACACCTCCCATTGGAATGGAAAGCATTGGGCTAGTCAATACATATTCTCCCATGGATAGCTTGATATTATGGCACTTTCCAGAGCAATTTATTGTTCCTCCATTTGCAATCATCACTTGACACTCTGGTGCTGGATATAGGAAGCAATTCAATTCTTTTGCTACCCTACAATGAATAAAATTGTGGGTGCTTCCTGAATCAATCAACACTATTACCTTTTTCTTCTTGATTTGTCCTTCTATCTTGATGGTTTGAGGAGTGGTAATTCCCGCCAATGCATTACAAGATATGGTCGGATTTATTTGTTCTTCATCTAGGCTTTGTTCCTGGAGTATATCCTCTTCTTTTGACCTTTCTTGCTCCTTTTCTTCTTCCTCTTCACAATCTATGTAGAATAATTTCTTCTCAGCACACTTATGACCTTTTGTGTATTTTCTATCACAATTGTAACAAAGCCCTTTTGCTCTTTTTTCTTCCAATTGTTGTGGTGTCAACCTTGTAGGTTGTGGAAGACTAGGGGAAACAACACTTCCGTCTTTATAGTTGTGAATGGTATGCTTCCTAGTTGCCATAATTTTGCTTTCCATTTTTCTTGCTAACCTGAATGCCTTCTCTAATGAATCAGGTTCCCAAAGGCGAACATCATGTTGGATATTATCCTTTAAAGACCCTATGAACACATCAATCCTATGCTCCTCTGGAATATCTTTTACCCTTATGTTCAATTTTTGGAACTCCTCAATGTGCTCCATTATTGAACCCTTTTGTTTGAGACTTATCAATTGGCTAAAAAAAATGTTGCTTTTTGTATCCTCATAATGTGCTATCAATTCTTCCGTAAAAATTGCCCAAGTGATAAATTGTTTACGAGAACAAAGCCATTGATACCATACAAACTGATTTGGTTCCAAATATACAGTTTCCATACGTACCTTTTGTGCGTTTTGCACATTATTGAGATCGAAAAATTGCTCCATCTGTAATATCCATGTGGCGGGATCCTTGCCATCAAACTTCCTCATATCGATTTTTGGAATATGGTGAGTCTTCGATCCAACATTAGCATCTATGGAATCATGATTAACATTTCTTTTGTTCTCATCATGAGTTTCCTTTAGTACCCTTTCACCCTTAGGGACCATTTCTTGTAGCAACTTATTCATATTTATCTTCAATTCGTCCATGTCTGTCTTCAAATCTATCTTCAAATCATCCATCTTAGCTTCCACGTCAATCATCTTAGCTTCTACGCCTTTCTTTAAATAGTCCATCTTAGATTCTACACCTTTCTTTAAACCATCCATCTTAGCTTCTACATCTTTCTTTAAACCATCCATCTTAGATTCTGTTCCTTTTTGTGCAAGGGACAGTTGTTGCACTTGGTCTTGTAATTTTGATATATCATGTTGCATTTCTTCCTCTTATTCATGAGTCATGCTAGAGATTTCAGGTTCCTTACTAGGTGTTTGCATTTTCTTTCCTTGGGGCATCAGTTACCGATAATAATTCTCTACTATGCCCTTTGAATTCCTTCAAAATAAATTTTCAAACCAAGCTTAAGCAAAAATTTAAGAAAATCTACACACCTTTTTTCACTTTGTAGGAGCTCAATATTGCCTCTGATTTATCTCTGTACTTTCCAATCATCTAGTTCTAAATTTGTGATTTGTCGTAGCCCTCTGTGTCCTCTTTCCAATGCCACAAGTCTGACCCAAATTGGATTCTCCAAGAAAGAGTTATGTGAACTCTCCCACAGTGACTTGCTTATAGACTAGTTCAGTAGAGCGAACTTGTAAGACGTGCCACGAGTCACTGTTTCGACCTTTGGATCTGAAACATGCATACAAGAAACTACATTCCGTCCTCTTTCTATACCGTTTTATGAAATTTCAATCCGATCCCCAGAGAGAAAGTTATGACGATTTTCCCCAGGTCACCTGTTTTGAATGTAATTCAGAAGTCTGCAAAAATACCAACTTCCTCAGATCATATCTCCGTAAATATCATGCGAAAAGCTCTGAAATTCGGACCCAAGGTTCACCACGATTTCTTCTCAAATGGGGTTTTTTTGCGACTTCTGAAACGTCACAGAAAAAACGTTATAGCGAAAATGCCACGATGACCTGTTTGGAGTAGCGAAACCCTAGAATCCAAAGCTCTGATACCAAATGTTATGAAGCCAGCTCAAGAAAAGATAGAAAAGATAGATCAACACCTTAGAATTCAGCCTCTTCGAGGGGGCAACCTCCTTTACATTACATAAATGAACAATTATTCGATGATACAAATGACAAAACCTCATTTCTATATATAGGAGTCTAAGGAGTCACAATATAATCCAGCCGACCAAACAATAATAATATAAAGCCACAAAAATAACAATAGAGGGATTCTATGGGCACAGAAATAACAATATGGGGGTAATAGGGGCACAACAATATAAATAAGGGGTATAACTACAATAGTAATGGGGTAATCACTAGTATTATAGGGAACCAACAAAGTCCTACCAAAGGAACTTAAGAAGATAGAGTTTGAGCTAAAGGAGGAAGAATCATACTCTGCAGTAGAAGAGGAATTAGAAGATGAAGAGCCACAAACTTCGGCTATGGGAACATCATTTCGAGAAAGAAGGCAGCTAGAAAGGTATATTCCATCTGCTTTCTGTTCAAATTTTTCTTTATCTATTACTGATGATGATTCGAGAACTATGAGGGAAGCAGTAGATTCAGAGGATGACAAACTCTAGAAAGGGGCCATGGTTGATGAAATGGCATCTTTGCATAAAAATGAGGCTTGGGATCTGGTGGAGTTGCCGACTGGAAGGAAACCCATTGGCAACAAATGGGTGTTCAAGAAGAAGATGAATGAAGAAGGAAAGGTGGAGAAATACAAAGTTTGGTTGGTAGAAAAAGGTTATTCCCAAGTGTTGGGAATTGTTTTTGGTGATATTTTTTCTCCTATTACCAATGATCTGATTTAGAATATTAGATTTCTATGCTAAGATCCTCCTCATATTAGAAACAAGATGCTTTCATTGTGCTTAAGGATTCATGAATTTTTTTTGCAAGTGAAATGATGAGTTTTTTATACTAATTTTATGAGAAATTTAACATCAATAAGAGATTATAAAACAACATAAAAATGTACAGAAAATCATCAAAAAATGTTACAACATGAAAATTATAAAGGAGTTCACCCCTCCTGGGCTATGTCTCCCTGGTTTAGCTTCCAATGGCTTGGGCCTCTCTATTATGCTCAAAAGTCTAAAAATATGTGTTTACAATGCTCAAATTATTCTGAAACCTACTCCAATGAATTAAGAATATCCAAAAATGGCTATCTAGCCTCTTTTTTCATCCAATTTGGTGGAAAACTGAAGAATTTATGACCTCTTCTAGTTTTCTCAATATTCGCTCCATAAATTACACCATTTCTGGGATGATCCTATAATTACGCTCTGACAAAATGCTAACTGGGTGAAAATTTCACCACGCGTCGATGATAAGATATTGGCATTGACAGCTCTATCAAAAATTGCAATCAGCAAGAACCGATGAGTCTTATGGTTTGTGAATGCGGCGTGGGAGATTTGTGATTGTGATAAGCGACAAACCCGATGGAACTATCAACTCCAATATAACTGTATCGCATCCGGAATATGTTGCAATCAGTGGAGCCATGGTAATACATATAACGGGGCTTTACTCTGTGTGATATGTGATTGCGATATCGCAATCACAACCTGATCCTATCGAGGCCAATTCTGTAACACCTCCCTTCTACGATGTGCGATTGCGATCATCACATCACAACCCTGACTTTCTCTGGAGCCAACTCTTTAATGCCTTCCCTGTTGTGATGTGCAATTGCGATTATCGCCTCACACCCTAGCTTGCTCTGGGGTCGATTCTTTAATGCCGACCCACAACCGATATTTGATTTGCGAAATACAAGGCCAATGGAAGCCTGCCACTTGGCACTTCCCCATTCGTTGAAGAGTCCTGCCACGCCATCTTCTCCTGCCATATGTCCAAGTCGAACCTGAAATTTGATTTTCTCTAACTTCTTCATATGAGGTCATATTCTAGTAGCGTTCACACCGTTTGAATTAGGATGACGAGCACTTTGATCTAAAGCTAATTTTATCAAAATTATGCAACTTTGAGTTTTGAGCCTAATTTTGAGCACTTGATCACTCCTCACCACTAGAAGCCTTTTGGACCCCAAAGGACCACTTTCAATTGTATAGTAGGTGAGGGTACAATTCCCTCACCCTTCCAACCTCTATCCATTTGGATTTTAAAGGATTTGTACCCTTGAGCCCCACTCGAAGGCAATCGATACTTCCCCTTTTTTATGTCCTTGTTCTTTTGTCAAGTATAGTGTCTTGCTCAAGCTCATCAAGGAATTCTAAAGAAAAGTCTTCAATAGATGGAATTTGAATATTCTCTCCTTAATCTTCAATCAAATGAGGGTCATACAACCTTAAATTCTCAACATTAACAACAAGATAAATTTGCATATCAGAAGGAAAATCAAAACCTGAAGGCATTGTTACCAATCTTCTCCAAAATTATGAATGGACCATATCTAATTGGTTTTAGCTTTTTACCTTCTCCTTGGAGCCTCTCTTTGTTAAGGTGAAGCCAAAATTCATCACCAACTTGGAACTTGTGATCTTGATGATGCTTGTCATCCCTTGCTCTATACTTGCCTTGGCTTTTCTCAAGCTGTTCGTGAACCTTTTGGTGTATTAATTGGATTTGTTCAATGAACTTTCTTTATTTATCTATGTCGCTATGACCTTCAATAACAACATCTTTGTGAAAAATAAATCCAAAGTAGATTTGGGCAAGTATCCCAAGTGGTTTGTTTAGCTGTAACTTGATTTTTACATGGCATCAAAATACACATTTTTCTAAACCTATCCACAACTACATACAAATAATCATGACCTCTTTTTGACAATGGAACACCTCCTACAAAATCCATAGAAACACTCTCCCACAGTCATGAAGGAACCGTAAGTGGCGTGTATAATCCTAACTTCCTATTGCGAGGCTTACTAATTGTACATAATGAACATCCTTTAATAAAACAAGACACACTTTCAAGAATACGAGGCCAATAACAATAACTATGTAGATGTTCCATTGCCTTACTTACACCGAAATGACCCCAAATAAGAGAAGTATGTGCCTCTCTTATGATGTTAACTCTTTCTCCCCATGGAATACAAAGATTTGCAAAATGGTACAACAAATTATCATGAAAATGATAATCCAAGTCTTCTACTTGGTTACCTTGACTCAAGCTTACATAAACATTTTGAGAGTCATTATCTAATGCATATTGCTCAATATAAATTTCATGTAAAACATAATTATGATTGAGTAAAGTAGTGCACTACCAATAGGCCTAGAAAGCATATCAACAACAGATATCTTTCTTATACCTGATTACCAAGTGGAATTTTTGAAGAAAACCCATCCATTGGAAGTGCCTTGATTGTTGCAAATTTGATTATGATTGCAAGTATTGCAATGGTTAATGATCAATGTGAATGCATGTTTCCTTACCCATCAAGTAGTGTTTCCATTTTTTCACACTTTGCACCAATGCATACAATTCCTTGTCATATGTAGGATAGTTAATCACTGCACCGTTAAAAGTTTCCGAATGAAAATAGATAGGCTTACCATGTTGCATGAGGATTGCACCCATGGTGTATTCTCTAGCATCAATTTGAATCTCATATGACTGTCTCAAGTTTGGAAGTGAAATTACTGGAGCTATATTGATATTTTCCTTTAATGCATCAAAGGCCTTTTTCTATGTGCCTCCCCACCGAAAAACCTTTTTCACACTTGTCAACGCATGCAAAGGAGCAGCTATAAGAGAAAACATAGCAATGAATTTCCTCCAATATTGGGTTGCTCCCAAAAAAGTTCTTACTTGAATAAATGTCTCGTTCCTTGGCTAATTCACAATGACATCAACCTTGGAGGGATCTATTTTCAACTCTGCTCCTCCAACAATATGACTGAAGTAAACAAAAGAAGTTTTTTCCAAACTCACACTTTGACATCTTAAGATACAACTATTCTTTTTTCAAGACATCAAGTACTTTTCTTACATGCATGACATGTTCATCACAAGATTTACTAAAAATTAATATGTCATCTAAGTATACTATAAAAAACTCATCAAATAATGGTCTCAACACATCATTCATCACATGCATGAATGTAGCAGGAGCATTACATAAAACAAATGACATAACTAGCTATTCAAACAAACCTTGTTTTGTTTTTAATGTTGTATTCCAAATTTCTCCTTCAACTATTCTAATTTGATGGTAGCCACTTCTTAATTCCTGCTTAGTAAAATACTTTTCATCTTTCAAATGATCAATTAACTCATCTATTCTAGGTAGTGTGTAATGGTTCTTTACCCTAATTTTGTTCAATGCACAAAGTCCACACACATGCGCCATGTTCGATCCTTCTTTCACACCAAGACAATAGGTGAACCACATGGAGAGGAAGATGGTATGATGATCCTTTTATTCAAAAACTCTTGAATTTTCTTCTTAATTTTTGTGCTTTCTATCACTGACATCCTGTACATGGAAATGTTAGGAAGAGGACTATCTTTCTGCAACTGTATCTCATGTTGGATTCCTCTCTTGGGAGGTAATCCCTTTGGTTCCTGAAACATCTCATCATGTTGGTTAACTACGTCAAACAATTCAGATTTCAAATTTGAATCACAACCTTTAAAAGCTTCATTATCAACATCATTCTTGGGTTTGGTCATTAGAAACAAAAAATTCTTGCTTGAATTCACTAGTCTTTTCATCTACCCTGTATTGACAAGCGAAATATTTATTTTCTTGCTATGAACTCTCACAATATATTCTACTCCAGCTTTGAATAAATGATATTTGTTTTCATGTCTATGGAAGATAGCTTTTCTGTCATAAAGGTATGGGCTACCCAAAACTACGCCACAGATATCTAACGACACAACATCAAGCTACACTTCATCTATGAAATTTGCAGTAATGGTGACTTTCAATTTACAATTTCTAGTAACCTGCAATTGCGCATTGTCACACACCCATCCAAGTGGGTATGGTTTATGATGTGGAATGGTTTCCAAGTTTAAAGTTTTGACAATGTTTTCAGAGATAAGATTGGCTTCAGAGCCACTATTGAAAAGCATATCAATCTTGTTGTGTTTTTAGATCACCCTTATGTGAAAAGGTTCTATTCTCCTCTTTTCATTTGGAGTTTCATTTTGTGAGTTTGAAGAACAAGTGCTAGCAATGAATTCTTTTCCTTTTAACCCCATGGTTGTGATTTTAGTTTCATCACCCGAATCAGATCCCAGATCTTGTTGAGTGGTTGTAGTTGTCTTTTGTATTCCCTTGTTGTTGTTTCTCTTTGGTCTCATTTCGGTATGAATCTTCCAACAATGAGCTTCATCGTGACCCTCCCTGGAACATTTTTTGCATGTAAATTTCTCTCCTTCTTTTTTGATAAACTCATTTTTCTTTTCCTTCCATTTGAAAGCCTTTTCCTTTCCTTTACTCTTAAATGAATTTTTACTACATCTTTCTGAAATTTTTTTCCCTCTTGCCTCAAGATGAGTGGCTTGCACACACACATCATCTAGATTATTGGAATTAAACATTAAGATAGTATGCCTAAGGTAACCATGTAAACCCGCAATGTACTTCAACAATGTGTCCTATGATTGCAAATCTACACCTAACATCAAAGATCTTTTTCTGAATTCTTGGGTGTAATCTTGGACATTTTGACCTTTAAGATGTCTAAAGTTCTGCCAATTCATCATGCCTTTCTGCATATAAGCTATAGGGTAGAATTTTCTTTTGATTGCATCAATGAAATCATTCTAATAAATTGAGATATTACCATGTTTTTTAATCTCCTCTTGGGTCTTTGATTCCAAACATACAAATGCCGCACCCTCCATTCTCAAGGAAGCTAACTGAATCTTTATGTCATCCTCTTCAAGGTTTTGAATCATGCAATAGACCTCCAACTAACAAATCCAATTGTCAATCTTCTCTACATTACTTCACTATTATACATGGGAAGCTCAAATTTAACATCAAGTTTCAAAAAGGTGATTTATCAATTCCTTTTGAAGTATGATGATGAGTATGAGTAAGGGTTGTGTTAGTGGAAGAGGGTGTTGGCATTATGATGCATGTGTTGTACTTGATGGCAACCCACTTTCAGTAGAACAACTCACTTGTATATGGTAACTATATGAATCTACGTAACTAGATGAATCTACAGGAGAGATATCAGATGTGACAGAATGCATGGCAGTTGTGTTTACAAATGTGACAAAATGCAGGGCAGTTCAAAGGAATAATTTCAGAAGTAATATGGAAAATTATAGTGTAACAAGTCTATTTAGAGGTAACAGGGCATTGGTACAAAGAACAGGAAGATGGAACTGAGGTCTACTGATCAGAATAAAGAAGATAAAGGAAAAGGTTGATGTAAAGTAATTTAAAAAGTATACGCATGTCCACTTAGTCAAAACAACATATACACACTGGTCCACATAACAAGAAGAGAGTATACGTTTGCACACACTTTCATAGAAGGAAAAGTGTGTATGGGATGAAAAATTAAGGAAATTAAGGGGAATGAATACCAAGGGTCAATACCATGGTATTATCCCACAATATTGAGTGGAGTAATGGTTATTTGATCACATCTAAGAATACCACAGGCTTTAAGTGTTGTTTTGATTTGAGGTATTGAGAAAGGCTAAAACTATATAAGGAGGAGAAGATCAAAGGGCTAGGTGTGCAAGTATTGAATATCTTATGAAGTGTTAGATCAAATATGCAAGTTATGGGCTTCTGATTCTTTTCTTGATCTAAACTAAGGATGCACCTATGTGGTTGATGATGGATGAGATATAATGATGAATCAAGATCATAATGACTTATCATTATGTGATCTGACAATGGATAGGCTAGATCTGATTACTAACACATGTTTTATCCTTTATATATGATGATCTGGGTATGTCTGAAGTCTGGAATTGCAGTGAAGTTATAAGTAAGTATTTGCAGATCTATATGCTAGTTCACTTTGGTGAGGATGTGTATACACACTGGTTCGGCTATTTCAAGTAGCGTATGTAAAAGAAAAGATTGATGTTCAAGGATGACTGAGCTATCTGATCAGTGCTGCTTTTTTACTATTGTCTGTCAATGAAGTCTTCTTAGATCTGAAAGTAAAACTAAATGCATAAAGAGTTTGTGTCTCAGTGATTAATTGATTGAGAAAGAAGGGTGATCTTTGTTGCTATCTGTTTAGAACTCTGTAATATGACAATATATCTTCAGAATGTCACTAATTGGTACAGTTTGTGGCTCAGAGGTTTTATGATTCAGTATCTTTAGAGGTATATGAAAGTTGGGCAAAAGGAAGTAGCGTATACACATAGTTTTGCTTCATTAAAGGAGCGTATACATTCTGACACATGTCTTTTGAGGTTACAATTAGTTCTGGTTGTTGATGCAGTGTTTTGGGTTCATATCTGTGTACTGGTTACAATGATCTGTCTGTTTCAGTTGATTGGTTGAATTTGATTAAGTTTGAATGAATGACTGGTTCAGTTGTGTCAGAGGTTCAAAGGTTTCCATGATTGATTGTTTTAGAGATTGATGATTGGGTTTCAGTTATATTAGAGATTAATGATTCGGTTTCATTTATATCAGAGATTGATTGGGTTTTAGTGATTGGTTGATGCAGATGTATTTGATGGTTGTTTTGCATTGGCAGTTGATTTTGAGCTTCAATGTTGTTGATGGGTCTAGTATGAAAATTTGATGAAACACGACCTTCATATTGTAGTATTGTGTACCAGGATTATCTAGTGTGAAAATTTGATGAAACACGACCTTCATATTGTAGTATTGTGTACCAGGATTATCTAGTGTGAAAATTTATGAAACGTGGTCCCTGGAGGATACTAAGGGTTGGAGCCTTCAGTGAGGAATTTAAATCTTCCTACCAGTAGTGGCTAGTGATTTGATTAGGCGGTTGGATCTCCCTTCTAGTAGAAGCTGGAGAATGAGTGAAGGTTGTAGCCTTTTGTAGGCTAGCGCCTATGTACTAGTAAATGGATCAGCTAGTATAAGAGCTAGGGGGTTGGATCTCCCTTCCAATAGTAGCTGGAAAATGTGTGAAGGTTGAAGCCTTCTATAGGTTGGCACCTACGTACTAGTGAACGGATCGGCTAGTACAAGAGCTAGGGGGTTGTAGCTCCCTTCCAGTAGAAGCTGGAGATAGAGAGAAGGTTGTAGTCTTCTGCAGGTGGGTGCCTTCGTACTGGTATGAGTTTGCACCAGTACAAGATTGTAAATAGGTTTTTCTTATATTAAAAGAAGACAACATCAGCTGCCTTTTGTCCCGCATTGGGTTTCCACCTTAAATCTTGGTGTTCATGTGTGTTTCTTATGTGTGATGGTTTGTTATGTTATTACTGCACATGGTTACTATTTGTATGGTCAATGAAGTACTCATGCACTGATTAAAGATCAACAAATGATGAATTAACTAAATCATAAGTTTGCTGGATAAATGCTGGTTGCCTTAAATACAGTTGCATGTACACAATAGTTACCTTCAATGAAGTAGCGTATATAAATTTGACTATGGAAATGAAAAAGTTATACATTTGATAATACTGATTCACCCCCCCTCTCAGTATTATTTCCAATAGAGGGTGAATATGCTTGTGAAGTATATGAAGAATATGGTGGAGAGGCTGGAGGCTTGCCTCCATTTCCATTACCTCCTTTTGCCATTACCTCCTCCTAAAGAGACTTATCCTTTGGGAGGTTTGGAACTTTCCCCTTGTAACTTGTTATTCCTCTCTTCATTGAGGACCTTTACCATCTCTGTCATATCAAAGAAAGCCTTTTTGAAGGCCTTCTCATCTTGTGTCATATCTGTAAGTTATCCTTCATGAGACATGATCTATGGAGTCTCAACTAAAACTTTAGGCTACATAGGTGTTGGAAATTGTGGCAACCTTTCTCTCCTTCCCTTTTACCCAACTTCAGGGTTTCCTACCAGCTTCCCTTCTCCTCTTTTGAGTTTTAACCTTGTAAGCATGACATAAACTTGCTAATAGTTAAATCCTTATTTCACAAAGAAAACCCAGAGCTCTAATACTAAAAATGTTCTAATTTAGAATATTAGATTACTGTGTTAAGATCCTCCTAAGATTATAAACAAAATTCTTTCATTGTTCTTAATGATTCAAGATTTGTTTTGCAAGTGAAATGATGAGTTTTTTATATTAATTTTATGAGAAATTTAACATTAATAAGAGACTGAACAACAACATAAAAATGTATAGAACATCATCAAAAAAAAATTACAACAAGAACATGATAAAGGAGTTCACCCCTCCTGGGCTACGTCTCCTTGGTCCAGCTTCCAACGACTTGGGCCTCTCCATTATACTAAAAAGTGTAAAGATGTGTGTTTACAATGCTCAAATGCTTCTGAAACCTGCTCCAATGAGTCTAGAATATCCAAAAATGGCTATCTACTCTCTTTTTTCATCCAATTTGGTGTAAAATTGAAGAAGTTATGACCTCTCCTAGTTTTCCCAATATTCGCTCCTCAAATTGCACCTTTTTCGGCATGATCCTACAATTTCGCTTCGAAAAAATGCTAACTGGGCGAAAATTTCACCTTGCGGTGGCCATAAGCTATCGACACCGACAGCTCCATCATAAATCACAATCGACGAGAACTGGAGGGGCTTATGGTTTGTGAACCGGTGGGTCTTATGTTAACTTTCTCTTAAAATTAACATAAAAAACTCATCATTTCACTTACAAAAAAATCATGAATCCTTGAGCACAATGAAAGCATTTTGTTTCTAATCTAAGGAGGATCTTAGCACGGCAATCTAATATTCTAAATTACATCATTTTAGTATCAGAGCAAGTCAGGGTTGCAATGAAATGATCACAATCGGACATCACAGAAGGGAGGTGTTATAGAATCGACCCCGATAGGATCAGGTTGCGATTGCGATAAGCAACGAACCCTACGGAACTATCAACTGTAGTATAAATGTATCGCATCATAAATATATTGCAATCAGAGGAGCCAAAGTAATACATATAACGGGGCTTTACTCTGTGCGATATGCGATTGTGATATCGCAACCGTAACCTGATTCTATCGAGGTCAATTCTGTAACACCTCCCTTCTATGATGTGTGATTGCGATCATCGTATTTCAACCCTAACTTTCTCTAGAGCTGACTCTTCAATTCCTTCCCTATTGTGATGTGCGATTACAATTATCACATTGCACCCTGGCTTGCTATGAGATTGATTCTTTAACGCCGACCCACCTCCGATATTCGATTTGCGAAATGCGGGGCTAATGGCATCCTACCACTTGGCGCTTCCCCATTCACTGAAGAGTCCTGCCACACCATCTTCTCCTACCATCTGTCCAAGTCAAACCTGAAATTTGACTTGCTCTAAATTCTTCATATGAGCTCATAATCGAATTACGTTCGCGCTGTTGGAATCAGGATGACGAGCACTTTGATCTAAAGCTAAGTTTATTGGGATTCTGCAACTTTGAGTTTTGAGACTAATTTTGAGCACCTGATCAACCAAGGTAGCTTCTATTAGACTACTTATATTTGTTGCTGCTGCTTTTGATTTTGAGGTAGAATAGATGGATGTGAAGAAAACATTTCTTCACAGGGATCTGGAACAAGAGATCTAGATGTAGCAACCTGAAGGATTTGCAGTGAAGGGTAAGAAATAACTGGTATGCAAGTTAAAAAAAGTCTTTGTATGGGTTAAAAAAGTCACCAAGGATGTGGTATCAGAAATTTGATACATTTATACGGGGACTTAGCTTCACTGGAAGAAAAGTAGATCATTTTGTGTATTTTAAATTGATTGGTGACTATGTTATTTATCTAGTCTTGTATGTGGATGATATGTTGTTGGTTGGAAATGACAAAGAAATTATCTAGGATTTGAAAACCCAATTGTCCTCCAAACTCAAAATGAAAGATATTGGTGTTGAAAACTATATTTTGGCATGGAAATTAAATGAGATCGGGCAAAGAGGAAGCTTTGGTTAAACTAGAGGAAGTATGTCGAGGCAATACTATAAAGGTTTAATATGCTAGATAGTAAACAGGTGAATTTTCCTATTCCTGTAGGTGTAAAGTTATTTGGTGAACAATGTCCCAAGACATAAGAAGAGGAAGAGGACATGTCCCGTGTCCCATATGCAAGTGCATTCAGTAGCCTGATGTGTGAAATGGTCTATACCAGACTAGACATTGCACATGCAGTGGGAGTATTGAGCAGGTTTATGTCAAAACCAAGGAAGGGGCAATGGACAACAATGAAGTAGGTCTTAGGTATTTTCCTGGAAATAGTGATTATGGTTTGTGCTACCAAGGAAGACTAGGATTGGATAGAGTTTTGGACATCCATAGCTTTTTTTGATGCAGACTGGGCTGGAGATCTGGATTAGAGAAGATCTACAAGTGGGTATGTGTTTAACTTGTTTGGAGGTGCAATCAGTTGAATGAGTAAGAGATAGTCTGTAGTGGAACTTTCAACTACAGAGGAAAAATACATGGCAGCCACTCATGCAATCAAGGAATCAGTTTGGTTGTAGAGATTGTGTTCAAGTATGGGGTTAGTACAATGAGCTATAAGGATATACTGTGATAGCCAAAGTGCAATTTTCTTGGCAAAGAACCTTGCTTATCATTCAAAGACAAAGCACATTGATGTTCAGTATCACTTTGTGAGGGATTTGGTTGAGGACAAAAATGTGTTACTAGTAAACATGGATACTTTGAAGAATACTACAGATGCATTGAAAAAGTATGTGAGCACTGAGAAGTTCTCTTGGTATAGAGAAACAATGGGCATAACAAGGCTCGATCAATGACTAATCTCTCCTATGGAAAGAAAACAAAAAGTTGGAGGATGTTGGGTTGTGTTATATTCTTTCCACGACTACCCCACGCACAGGGGTGTGGGTACCCCCCTTGTTGTGGGGTATGCAGGGGGGCAATAGCCTCCTTAGATAGGGTCCAGGGTAGTGCCCCAGGAATTTTTTTTAGACCCTATATTTGGTGGGCAATCCTACCTATGGTTTTGTGCATGGATTTTACACATGGTTTTGGGCATGATGCTTTTCTATCCATGGTATTTTGCAGATACGATTAAGGGAACTACAGTTATGTTCTAATCCAGGGTTAATGGATTGGGGTTTATGGATGCTTCAACATGTATCTATCTATCTATATATATATATATATATATATATATATATATATATATATATATATATATATTGTAACATTGAAAGGAACATAATGAAAAATCAAACTAGTAGTCCTGGTTTTGGGATCCACGAGAAAATCTCAGTGTTTATCTGTTTTATGTTTTATGCTCTCGCCATTTTTTATTTCTGTTTTTAGAATTCATATGCAGGTATTTTATGTACAAGGTTAAAACCTACAAATGGAAGGTATATTCCAAATAATACAAATCTTTGATTTTGTTCTCTAATGTAGCTATTCTCGGATCTCTTCCTATCCCTTTTATTGCTAATATGAAAAGGAAAGCTAAAAGTGGGTCTCTTTGTCATATAAATTTGGAGGATTTGAATGGATTGGTAGGGCAGTTATTTACCAATATTGAGAAGAAGGTTGGAAATATGAGGTTTTTGATCTAGTTGATCCATTCATGAGCAAACCCAAATCCTTCAAAGATGTTGAAGAGGTGTTTCCAATTGAGCTTGTCAAAACCCTTTGAGAAATATAATTTGAAAGCTTCATAGAATGGATGGTTTCATGGGTAACCATAACGTTGTTGAGGATCTAGCAACCTTTGACATAGCCAATTTTCTCTAGTGAGATGAACCTCAGAAGAAGAGGTTTAAGCTCATTATCTATGGTTTTGGTAATTACTTAATATATAACATTACATAGAGAAATGGATCTGTTGGAAATAATGCTAAGAGGAAGGGGGGGGTGAATTAGTATTATTAGATCAATAATTTAATTTTCCAAACAGATTTGTATACGCTACTTCAGCTAATTGAACTAGTGTGTATATGCGACTGTAGTTAAGGCAACCACTGTATATGCAGAGAACTTTTGATTTACCCAATTTATCATGCATTTAACTTTAACCAATATATCAGAGATTTATTAGACAATGCAGTAAAAGAAGAAGAAAGCATCACACATAAGAAATACACACGAACACCAAGATATAAGGTGGAAACCCAATGTGGGTGAAAACCACTTGTTACTTTTGACTCTGTTTTCTTTTAATAATAAGAAAATTTGTTTACAATTTTGTACTGGTGCAGACTTATACCAGTATGCAGGCTTCTACCTATAGAAGGTTACAACCTTCTCTCACTCTCCAGCTTCTCCTGGAAGGGAGCTACAACCCCCTATCTCTTGTACTAGCCGATATGTTTACTAGTACGTAAGTTGCGGCCTACAGAAGGCTATGACCTTCTTTCTTCCTCCAAGGACCACATTTCATAAATTTTCAGTCTGGATCCATCAACAACATCATAAATATAATTCAATCATCAAATACATCTGCATCAACCAATCACTTTTTGAACCAACCACAACTGAATCAATCAATCACTTTGACAACCCATCAATCTGATCATTCAGAATACTATCACCAGCATACAGTAACTAGAATCCAAACTAGAACCTAGAACTTTGCAGCAGAAAACAAAAACAACTGAAACATATTTTATAAGGTATACGCTACTTCCATGTGTCGAACCTGCGTGTACACGTGCTTTTATCAAAGCCAACCAGCATATACATCTACAAATATTAATTCATAATTCTGCAGCTATTCCAGACTTCAGTTATACCTAGATCATAATATTTACAGAACAACACATGCATCAGTATAAAAATCTAGAATAGACATGATCAAACCATATAAAGATATTTCATTTCAAGCCTTAAGATCCCGATCCATCATTAGATCTTATCCTCCATCAACTGCTAAGGTTCATCCCTGGTTCAGATCAAGCACAACACCATAAGCCAATAACCTGCATACTAGATCTCACACTTCATCAGATATTCGATACTTGCACACCTTGGCCTAATGATCTTCTCCTCCTTTTATAGTTTTAGGCCTTTCTCAATACCATGGACCAAAACCACTTAGGACCAATACCTTGGACCAAATACCTGGGGTCAATACCTTGGACCAGATACTTTGGACCAATACCATGGATCAAAATACCATGGACCAAATACTTTGGACGAAAAACTTAGTTTTCCAAGGTATACACTCTTTTCCTTCTGTGAAAGTGCATGTGTACGTATATGCTACTTTTGGTTATTGAACTTTCATGTATATGAAACTTGGTTAAGGTGAACCCGCGTATACCTTTCTTTCTTCAATTTGTGTAGACTAATCTCTAATTCTTTGTTGTTAACCTGTTGCACTGTGATCTTTCATCTGAGTGAGTTGCCACCAAGGACAATACTTGTATCATAATGCCAACAATCTCCCCCTTTGGACTTGTTGGAAACAACAATATCAAGTCACTCTCCCCCTTTGAAATCAGGGGCAAAGGGTCATGCTCCCCCTGAGTACATGCTGAATTCCTTGATATGCTGAAGTGTACTAATTGAGCTCCCATGATTGATTCCATGCTCCCCTTGAGCACAAGAAAAGTCTGCAAAAATATTTTCTAAAAGAATAACATGACTCTATACATATATCACCAATGTCCTTCCTATCACCAATTACTCATACATACATCCATCTCCCAACCAAGTGGGGATATATCAAATTTTACTCATCCACCCAACCAAGTGGGGATATACCAATTGTTTATACATGACAAAAACAAGAAATATTACATCATCCATCCCATGCATAGTGGGGTTACAAATTAGGTCTTTTCATGACCTTTACATTAAATGATATGCATGACATTTATAATAAGGAAATCAACAAGACCATGATAGTCATCAATAACTATCATACACCATATATGATCTGCACCATCAGCAACATTAGGATCAACAGCCTGTATATTTCCATCATCAAAAGAGTCACCTGGATCAAAAAAATTATGCAGATCTGTACCAAGATCTTCTAAGATAATGCCAACAATGCATTATTAGAAGCATATGCTCCCCCTGAACCTGCTGCTAGATGTTTACTGTCAGATCTGATTATTTCATATATCAGTAAGAAATATCAAAGCATCATCATCATTCAGATATACATCAAGTTATCAAAAAATTTATGAGGACCAATATATTTCCACATGTTATCAGCAGATTGTAACCATCATCAAATAGAGTAGATAATTGACAGAACCATGTTAGACCCATTTTTCCTGAGTCTGGCCCACTGATTTTCCTCAAACCAACATATATGTGATTGTGCCTATAGAAACCCATGTATGTACGCGACTATGCTTCATGAAACTTGCGTATAACAACCTTTCTCTGAAAAACAAGATTTAACAGTAGGATTATGTAACAACTACTCCCAACTTTTGTTTGAGATATTCAAATGTCTCTCTAGGTAGTGGTTTAGTGAATATATCAACAACCTATTCTTTGGAGGGAACATGCTCCAATTTGACCTTTTGTTCAAGCACTTGTTCACGTAAAAAATGATATTTGATGGGTATGTGCTTGGTCTTGGAGTGCATGATTGGATTCTTTGAAATACTGATGGCACTTGTATTATCACATAGAATGGAGATGGGTGGAGTACATGTGATCTGAATGTAATGCAAGGTTTACATCATCCAAAGTAGGTGTGTGTAGCAAGATGCATTAGCCACATATTCTGCTTCAGTTGTAGATAATGCAATTGAACTTTGTTTCTTGTTGAACCAAGAAACTAACCTGGAACCCATATAGAATGCACCACCACTAGTGCTTTTTCTGTCATCAACACATCCTACCCAATTTGCATCTATATATGCATGAAGAGTAAGATCTGTATCTCTAGGATACCATAAACCAAAGTTCTGTGTTCCTTGAAGATATTTGAACATCCTTTTAACTGCTTGAAGGTGTGATTCCTTTGGACTTGCTTGGAATCTTCCAACTATTCCTACTGCATGGATGATGTCAGGTCGGGTACCTGTTAGATAAAGCAGACTGCCAATCATGGATATGTAAATTGGTTGATGTACTATTGCTGATTCATCATTTGAGCTAAGACTGCATCCTGTTACCATTGGGGCACATACTAGTTTAGAATCTTCCATGCCGTATTTTTTTAAGATCTATTTGAGATATTTGGTTTGTGAGAGAAAAATACCATCTTTATTTTGTTCAACTTGTTGACCAAGAAAATAGGTAAGCTCACCAAGCAAGGACATTTCAAATTCTTTTTGCATTACTAAAGAAAAATTCTGACTCATGGATTCTTCATTGCTACCAAAATGATATCATCAACATAAAAAAAAATTATTAGCAATTTATCGGTGTCAATATTTGTATATAGATTGCTTTTTGCTGACCCCTTTGAAAAACCCCGTTGGTAGAGATATTTGTCAAGATGGTAATACCAGGCCCTTGGAGCCTGTTTTAGACCATATAGAGCCTTTTTGAGTCTGCATACAAGTTTTGCATCATTTCCAAGAATGAATCCTTCTGGTTGTTCAATATAGACTTCTTCTTCTAAGTCTCCATTAAGGAAGGTAGATTTTACATCCATTTGGTATACTTTGAATTTCTGAAAACTAGAAAGAGAAAGAAACATCCTTATGGCTTCAAGTCTAGCAACAGGTGCAAAAGTTTCTTCAAAATCTGTACCTTCTTGTTGAGCATATCCTTTACAAGCAAGTCCGGCCTTGTTTCTAATAACTTCTCCATTCTCATTCAGCTTGTTTTTGAATATCCATTTAGTTCCTATGATATTCTTATCATGAGGTCTACGAACTAATTCCCAGGTATTATTCTTTTCAATTTGCTCAAGTTCTTCATTCATGGCCTTGACACAACATTCATATTTGCATGCTTCATTTACATTTTGAGGTTCGGTGGAGGATAGTAATGCTAGATAGCTTGAGGTTTCTGTAATAGTTCTTCTTCTCTGTATACCTGCCTCTTTTTCCCCTAAAATTTGAGTTTCTGGATGATTTTTCTGAACACACCTGGACGAAGTCTTTTCTTCTACCGTTATCTCTTCTTCTAGTTCTTCATTGGTTTCTTCTTTAGATTCATTGTGATTTGATGTGGGAAAATAATCCCCATCTTCTTCATTGTCATAATCTTTGGTTTTTATCTGTTTTGGATTTTTGCATGCTTCATCAACCACAACATCAATGCTTTCAATAATTTTCCCAAGTCTTTTATTATAACATTTATATCCTTTACTTCGGGAAGAATAACCAAGAAGAATTCCTTCATCTACTCTGGGTTCAAACTTACCAAGTTTTTCATCAGTCCTTTTGATGTAACATTTGCTTCCAAAAACTTTGAAGTATTTTACAGTAGCAGTCTTACCATACCAAAGTTCATGTGGAGTTTGAGTGCTGTTTACCCGAACATTTTCTTGGTTGAGAATAGTGATGGTGGCGAATGTAGCTTCACCCTAGAAGGTTGTAGGAGTTCCAGATTCATCTAGCATAGCTTGAGCCATTTCTTGAATAGTTCTGTTCATTCTTTCTACCACTCCATTTTGCTGAGGAGTCCTTGCGGTTGACAATTGCCTTTTTATTCCATGTTGTTCACAAAAGTCAAAGAATTCATCCGAGGTAAATTCCCCTCCTCGATCAGATCTGAGGCATTTGATTTTGCCATCTGATTCATTTTCAGCCAAAGCTTTGAAGGCTTTGAACTTTTCAAATGCTTCATCTTTATGCTTTAGAAGACCTATCCAACACATTCTAGAACAATCATCAATGAACAATATAAAGTATTCTTCTCCACGAGGTGACTTTTTCCTTGATGGTCCACATAAATCAGTATGAACAAGTTCAAGAGGTTTACTAGCTGACCCTTCCTTTTCAATGAAGTGAGATATGGTTTGATTACCAAATTGGCATGGTTTGCATATTGTATTTTTCAGGAATGCTGATATCTGGAAGATCATGAACGACCTAGAATCTTCATGCTTTTCTTATTTGAGAAAAGCTTAGATGTCCCAATCTTCTGTGCCATAGCCAATTTTGATCATTTTTTCTTAGATAGCACTATTGTTGTCCTCCCTTGAGTATGTATAAGTTGTTTGGAGTTCTTGTACCTTTGATCAGGGTTTCTCCTGTATCAAGCTCATGAACAATACATCCGTTTGATCGAAACACCACTTAATTTCCTTGATCACACATTTGACTGACACTCAACTGGTTATGCTTTAAACCATCTACATACATAACATTCCCAGCTTTAACCTTTTATTTCAAGAAAACAAATCCTTTACCTTTTATGACAGCAGGAGTGTCGTTTCCAAATGAGACATTCTTTTCCTCTTCTAAGGCATTATATGAGTGAAGTTTTTCTTTGTCACCTGCCATGTGTTTTAAGCATCCACTATCGATGTACCACTGGTTTTCTTGTCCTTCTGTATACAAGGCTATACCGAATCTTTTTGTTTGTGGTTGTGTCTTTCTCCATATTTTGGGATTTAATGGAGTTTTCTCCTTTTGAGATATTTGCCGAAATTTACTCCTGCATTCAGATTCTTCATGGCCAAAGTTGTTACAAATTGAGCATTCTATTTCATTTTCAAGAAGAGAAAAGTTATTATAGGAACTTTTCTTGATCCCCATCACATTCCTTTGATTTCATGCTTCTCTAGTCATGATGGTTTTGTAAGCAACACATTGAGCAGCTTTGTGTCCAAAATTATGACATGAGAAAGATTGACCATTAAAGAAGTTCCTACGATTATCGAATCTATTGACATGGTGATTTTAGTTTCTATTGATATTCATCTTTGAAGCAAATTGAGTATGATTTACCTGAGGTTGGTTGTGGCTTCTGTTCATCCTTGAAACAAATTGAGCCTGATTTACCTGGTGATCTGCTTTATGCCTTTGTTGACGATTGTCATATTGTTCACTGTTCTTTGCTGCATCAAGATAGCTTTTAGTGGAGGTTGACGGCTTCTGTGATTGAGATGCTTCTTCAGTATATCCAAGACCTGTATTTATCAAAGTATAATGTTGCACTTTGATAATTTCATTTAAGGTCTCTGATCCTTTAGCAAATCTAAGATTGAGAAATTTTGTTTTCTCATGATCCTTTCTTAGACCCACAATTTCACATTCTAGTTTTTCATTGTGTTTTTCTCTTTCAGCAAGTTGGTATGTCAAGGTATTTATAATCATGTTCTTTTCTTCTAAACAGATTTTGAGTTTAGAGATTTCTTCATTAAGGTCATCTTCTTCTAAAGAATCCCAAAAATTATCATCTTCATAAGCCATTAGAAGTCTATAGTCATTACTATTTTCATCTTCATCACTATTTGACAAACCATCTCTATCTTCATGAGTATAGTAACTCTTTTTACTTACACTTTATTTTCTATTCCATTTTGGAGATTCCTTCCCTTTATCATATTTATCTTTATGAGGACCTTTGGTAGCGTAATGACGGACTCTACCATAGGCAAAACATTTGAAAGATAGTTTACCTCTAAATCTTCCAGAACCCCATTGAACCTTCTTGACAAAGTTTACTTCATCTTCTTCTTCTAAAATATGTCTTGATTCATTGAGTTCTTCCTTTCCTTTTGTTGAAGATATAAATGTGGCTTCTCTCATATCTAATGGGCCTCCTTTTCTCATCTCAAAGGCAGTTAAGATTCCATGAAGCTGTGTCATAGTGATAGTCTGTAGATGCTGTTTTTCTTCTATGGTAGATACTTTTTATTCAAATTTAGTAGACAAGGATCTTAAAACTTTCTCAACTAAGGTAACTTCCTTTATCTCTTCACCCAGATTCTTCATGCAATTAACAACCTCATCTATACATAAGAATAACTAGCTATACTTTCATCATTGTCCTTCTTAAGAGTTTCATATTGAATTCTGAGAGTTCGTAGTTTAGCACGTTTTACCTGAGAGTCTCCTTCGTAGCTTAGAACGATTTTGTCCCATATTTCTTTGGCTGATTTGAGCTGCATAACTTTGACAAACTCTAATTGTGACAGACTTCCCAATAATGTATTGACAACCCTGGCATTGGTTTCATATTTCTTTTTACCTGTCATATCTGTAGGAATTGCTGATGGAAATGTATATCCTCCTTCCACGATTTCCTAGACATATATTCCTAGTGATTGTAGGTAGGTTGTGGTTCTTATCATCCAATAAACAAAGTTGGTCCCATCAAATATTGGCGGTATGATGGATCCCATGCTTTCTTTATTACTCATGATGATGGATCTCCCTTCAAGCAATCAAGATTCTTCTGAAGAACCTAGCTCTGATACCAATCATTCAAAATAATACTGAGAGGGGGGGGGGGGGTGAATCAGTATTATTAGATCAATAATTTAGTTTTCCAAACAAATTTGTATACGCTACTTCAGCTAAGTGAACTAGCGTGTATACGCGACTATACTTAAGGCAACCAGCGTATATGCAGAGAACTTTTGATTTATCCAATTTATCATGCATTTAAATTTAACCAGTATATCAAAGATTTATTAGACAGTGTAGTAAAAGCAGAATAAATAATCACACATAAGCAAAACACATGGACACCAAGATATAAGGTGGAAACCTAATGTGGGTGAAAATCACCTGCTGCTTTCGACTCTGTCTTCTTTTAATAATAAGAAAATTTGTTTACAATTTTGTATTGGTGCAGACTTATAGCAGTATGCAAGCTTCTACCTACAGAAGGTTACAACCTTCTCTCATTCTCCAGCTTCTCTTGGAAGGGAGCTACAACCCCCTAACTCTTGTACTAGCCGATATGTTTACTAGTACATAGGCTGCGACCTACAGAAGGCTACGACCTTCTTTCTTTCTCCAAGGACCACGTTTCATAAACTTTCAGACTGGATCCATCAACAATATCATAACTGTAATTCAATCATCAAATACATCTGCATCAACCAATCACTTTCTGAACCAAGCACAACTGAATTAATCAATCACTTTGACAACCCATCAATCTAATCATTCAGAATATTGTCACCAGAATACAGTAACCAAAACCCAAACCAGAATCCAGAACTCTGAAACAGAAAACAAAAACAACTGAAACATATTTTATAAGGTGTATGCTATTTCCATGTGTTGAACCTGTGTGTACATGTGCTTTACTCAAATCCAACCAGTGTATACATCTGCAAATATTAATTCATAATTCTACAACTATTCCAGACTTCAGTTATACCTAGATCATAATATTTACAGAACAACACATGCGTCAGTATATAGATCTAGAATAAACATGATCAAACCATATACAGATAATTCATTTCAAGCCTTAATATCCTGATCCATCATTAGATCTTATCCTCCATCAACTGCTAAGGTTCATCCCTAGCTCAGATCAAGCACAACACCATAAGCCAATAACCTGCATACTAGATCTCACACTTCTTTAGATATTTGATACTTGCACACCTCAGCCTAATGATCTTCTCCTCATTTTATTGTTTTAGGCCTTTCTCAATACCATGGACCAGAACAACTTAAGACCAATACCTTGGACCAAATACCGAGGATCAATACCTCAGACCAGATACCTTGGACCAATACCATGGATCAAAATACCATGGACCAAAAACTTAGTTTTCTAAGGTGTACGCGCTTTTCCTTCTGTGAAAGTGTGTGTGTACGTATGCACTACTTTTGGTCAGTGAACCTGCGTGTATACGCAACTTGGTCAAGGTGAACTTGTGTATACCTCTCTTTCTTCATTCTATGTAGACTGATCTATAATTCTTTCTTGTTAACCTGTTGTACTGTGATCTTTCATCTGAGTGAGTTGCCATCAAAGAAAATACATGTATCATAATGCCAATAGGGTCACGTCCATTGGTTTCATCCAACTTATCTTTCATTGGAACCTATTTATGGGGAAAATTGTCCCGCTAATAGTTCGAGGTTTCCCTGGTGTGAATTTTTAATTAGACCTCATATTGTTTGGAATAAGGAGCCCCATCTGGTATATGGGCCAAACTACCATCATGTAAGTTTTTCTCCTGGATGTCAAATGAAAAGGTGTTAATGTGAGGACAATAATGAAATGCCCAGAGAATGGGGATGAGAGAAACCCATGATTGAAAAACTCACAAAGAAATGTACAAGAATAATGAAGCAAAATACTAAGAATAAGTACATCTGAAAGAGGATTTGGTTAGATGAAACCATCTGAGGCAATTAAAATATTTCTAGAGGTTAACTCCAAATTAATTCACAATACATCACTAGGATTAACATGGAATAAAAGAGAAAATATTTGAAAGAAAACACATGAAACAAATACGAATTAGTTCATAAATATATCACCTGCATGAATGCACACATGGAAACACCATGGAGATACCAGATAGCCAATACAACCACTATGAAGATGCATGGGAATCAATGTCAAAAGTGAATAAATTCTCTTTATTGATGTTGCAAATTCAAATACATGTCAAGCAAGTCCATAAAATCCTAGTAGTGTAACATGGGATGATCATACCATATTCAGGGAAAAACCCTAGCCTCACCACAACTCACCCTACTGTCTACCAAGAGTTGAGTGTCTCTGGATCCTTAAGCACAAAAAAACTGTCTAATGCTAGCTAGATCAAGTGCTAAAGTCCCTTTAAATGAGGCATGCGGGTATATGTATACAAAAGGGGAGGTGGATTTTCACCTTCCCCATGACTTTTTGTATTCCTTATGACCTTAATATTCCTTGTAGTCACAGTCACAATTTCTAATGGCAGTGACACTTTGTATTCGTAGTCACAATCACCCTTTATAGTTGTAGTCATAATTTCTAGTGGCAATGGCACCTTGTAGTCATAGTTGCAATTTGTAGTCACAATCATTTTCATTGTAGTTGCAGTCACAATGTCTAGTGGTCATGGGAATTTGTATTTTAAGTTGCAATTTCTAGTTGTAGTCACTCTCTTTGTAGTCACAGTCACCATCTCTAGTGGCAGTGGTACTTTGTAGTTGCCGATGAAATTTCTAGTCACAAACACCCTTTTTAGTTGCAGTCACACTTTCTAGTCACAATCACCCATTATATTCGTAGTCATAATTTCTAGTGGCAGTGGCACTTTATAGTTGCAACCACAATTTCTAGTCATAGTCACCCTTTGTAGTCACAGTCGCATTTTCTAGTCAAAGTCACCCTTTTTAGTCACAGTCACAGTTTCAAAGTGTGACTTGACTTTGTCTCATGCAATGAGGACATGCTTATTCATGTCACATTTGCAGAGGGAAATCAAGAAGTCACTAGGCACTAGACTTGCATCTTGCGACTCAATAAGATGAAATTTATAGTGTGTGTCACAAATCACATTTCTAGAGGCTAGGCAGACTAATACCAAGTTGCAATTACAACTTGCGACAAAGGAAAAAAACACAAGTTTTCAAGGTTTTAAAGCTAATATTACTAGTTTGGAATGTAATCATACTTATGTCAACGGAGGGGTTAAGTCTTAGGATATCATAGAAAAGGGAGCTTGGGGAATATTCCAAGTGGAGGGGAATATGGACTCACCATCACATTTGAACACAAGTCTGAATGAAGCTAGATCATTTCTTGTACGAATACACCAATGTTGAAACATAGATGGCTCATGATGCATCTTATATACCCATTGCCATAATATAATTCGCTTCCCATTAAGAGCTTCTTGTAATGGAAATATGCCTCCTAATCAGGTTGCAACATAGTCTAAACCCCGGGCATACAAAAAACACACATAGGCATAGTTTCAAAAAATTATTAGAGAGATTATTCTTATAACCTACATAAACATAAATGGAGAAGAAACACTGAAATATGATTTAAAAAATGAATGAATGAAAAATTCCATAAGAAATTGTAGCCTCGATGATAATTAGGTTATCAAAGATTTTTGACCATTACAATCGATAGGGATATCTGTTAAGACCTTGAAAAGCATAGGGGGACCCAAAATTTAGATATATAGGCTAAAATTTTTGGGTGGTGTTGTAGTGGATACAACAATTGGTGAACCATTACGAGAATCCAACATCTCTTCCTACATCCCTTCAACAGATTGACTCTTGAAATAAATGCAAAGAAGTATTGAATTAAATACCATGGACACCACTTGATCTAGTTTACCATTTATAAATATGCCATTCATTTGTATCCATAGCAAGGTCTTATTAGTCTTTAAATAATACATCAAGATATCACACACGTCAACCTTAAATAATGGTATAGAGAACATGATAGAGGGCTTATTATATTTAGAATTGTAAAGTTAGTTTTTGGTGTTTCTCCATGGCTAGCAGGCCTATTCAGTACCCCGATCTAGTCACTCAAGGAATCACAAGCATTGCTTCACTTCTAACATGTTGGTTTAGTACCCTGAAGAAGTTGCTTTCATCACCTCTCTATGTGGGAATCCTTTCTCATTCCTTACCATTTAGTTAATTAGTTTTCATTTGGATGCACTTTGGAATAATTCATTAGGGCATTCATTGTGCTAGGGCAGGTGAGGTATCCCAACTTATTTTATGGGAAAGAGACGTTTCTTATTTGGCAGAAACTAAAAAAAATTATGACTTAGGTTTTCCCTCATGCCATAGCTCTACGTCTCATCTCCAACTACCAAGTGGATAATGGAGGCGCAAAATGAAATACCAGGACTAGACTGAAAACAAACTCTTGGTTATAGATATAGGCCTTACGACTAATTAGAGTTCCCCACAAGAATTAATTCATATTTCCCTTGTTAAGAGATTATACTCATGTAAAGGATATCATGGACGAAATTTAATGTTAGGGTCTACAATAGGCTTCCTCTTGGAGTGACCACCACAATTTCACATAATGATGGAATTGAGATTTCAGCACTAGGGTAAGCCAAGGTAGGGAATTGGAGCCCTTCTCAGGTTTTAACTTATGCAAAGAGGCATAAGGGAAGTTGTTAATGACATCATAGGTTTTCAAATAAAATTAAGAGAAAATTGCATAAATGAAATGAAAATGCATAATTCAAGGAAATGAATGTCACAAAAGATAAAAGGTCACACCTACTGGTAGGAAAGCATGCCAAAAAATATTGCTCTAGCTAGATCGTAAATCCTATCTTGATAGGAAAAATGGAAATATTGGAAGCTTCTCAAAAGTGTGTATTCATTTATGTCAAAAGCATGAGAGAAGAGATGTTTCTTATTTGTAGAAGAATTTTTTATATATGACTTTTCCATCTAATTGGGAATTCTATCATGGTACTCAAAATGATCGGTCTTGAAACCCTTGACATCTCTCAAAGATATTAATCCATTCATGTTTAACCCTAAATCAAACAAAAGAGATATGAAATGCCTGCAAAGAAATTCTCTAGATGAGACTCTTCTAACCAGTCAGAGATCCTATCATGATATTTGAAATGACCAATCTGAAAACCATGAACATCCTTCAACGATGAGCATTCATCAAGTGCAATTGTGATATGATAAGAATCTAGCGAAGAAACCCTAACCAAATATTATTTAGGTATTTTGTTGAGAACATGAGGACATGCCATAACCATCAATGAGAGCTGAAGTGCCTTACTGATATGATTTAGAATATTAGATTGTTGTGCTAAGATCCTCCTTAGATTAGAAACAAAATGCTTTCATTAGGCTTAAGGATTCATGATATTTTTTGCAAGTGCAATGATGAGTTTTTTAATGTCAATTTTATCATAAATTTAACATAAATAAGAGACTGAAAAATAACATAAAAATGTACAGAACATCATTAAAAACACATTATAATAGGAACATGATAAATAATTTCACCCCTCCTGGGCTACGTCTCCTTGGTCTGGCTTCTAATGAGTTGGGCCTCTCTATTATGCTCAAAAGTGTAAAAACATGTTTTTACAATGCTCAAATGATTCTGAAACCTCCTCCAATGAGTCCAAAATATCCAAAAAAATGGCTATATAGCCTCTTTTTGTATCCCATTTGGTGGAAAACTGAAGAAGTTATGACCTCTCCTATTTTTCCCAATATTCACTCCAAAAATTGCACCATTTCCAACATTATCCTACAATTTCACTCCGGAAAAGCATTAACTGGATGAAAATTTCACTGCACTGTGATCATAAGCTATTAACACCAACAACTCCATCGTGAATCACAATCGGCGAGAACTGCTGGGTCTTATGGTTTGTTAACGCGACGTGGGAAATTTTCGATTGTGATAAGTGGTGGACCCTACGGAAATATCAACTATAGTATAATTGTATCACATCCAGAATATATCGCAATTGGTGGAGCTAGGGTAATACATATAATGGGGCTTTAGACTGTGAGATATGCAATTGTAATATCGAAATCACAACCTGATCCTGTCAGGGTTGATTCTGTAACACCTCCCTTCTGCGATGTGTGATTGTGATCATCGCATCATTACCTTGACTTGCTGTGGAGCCAAATCTTGAATGCCTTCCTTGTTGTGATGTGTGATTGCGATTATCACATTGCACCCTGGCTTGCTCTAGGGCTGATTCTTTAACAACGACATGCCTCTGATATGTGGTTTTTGAAATACGAGGCCAATGGTGGCCTGCCACTTGGTGCTTCCCCATTCGCTGAAGAGTCCTGCCACGTCATCTTCTCCTGCCATCTGTCCAAGTCAAACCTGAACTTTGACTTGTTCTAACTTCTTCATATGAGCTCAAATTCGAGTGTCATTCACACCATTCAAATTAAGATGACGATCACTTCGATCTGAAGCTAAGTTTATTGAGATTCTGCCACCTTGAAGTTTGAGCCTAATTTTGAGCACCTGATCACTCCTTCCCACTAGAAGCCTTTTGGACCCCAAAATATCAATTTCTATTGTCCAATAGGTGAGGGTATAATTCCCTCACCATTCCAACCTCTATCCATTTGTCTTTTAAAGGATTTGTTCCCTTGAGCCCCACTCGAAGATAATCGATACTTCCCCTTTTTGATGTCCTTGTTCTTCCGTCAAGTATAGTGTCTTGCTGAAGGTCATTATGGAAGTCTGGACAAAAGTATTCAATAGATGGAATTTGAATATTTTCTCCTTGATATTCAATCAAAGGAGGCTCATACAACCTTAAATTCTCAACATTAACAACAACAATAATTGGCATATATGAAGAAAATAAAACTTGAAGGTACTGTTACCAGTCTTCTCCAAAATTCTAAATGGACCATATGAAATTGGTTTTAGATTTTTACCTTCTCCTTGGAGCTTCTCTTTTTTAATGTGAAGCCAAACTTCATCACCAACTTGGAACTTGTGATCTTGACGATGCTTGTCGTGCCTTGCTTTGTACTTGCCTTGGCTTTTCTCAAGCCGTTCTTGAACCTTTTGGTATACTAATTTTATTTCTTCAATGAACTTTATTTCTTTATCTATGTTGCTATGAACTTCAATAGCAACATCTTTGCGAAAAATAAAATCCAAAGGAGATTTGGGCAAGTATCCCAAGCATGCCTCAAATGGTGAAGTTTGAGTTGAAGAGTGCTTGGCTCGGTTGTAAGCATGCTGAATATAGTGCAAATGTTCATCCCACAACTTAGGATGCTTGCTGCAATACCCACAAAGAAGATGTAACACTATTTTGTTATCCACTTTTGTTTGACCATCTATTTGTGGATGAAAATTTGTACTCTTTTTCAATTTGGTGTCCATGAATCCCCACAAACTTGACCAAAAATTCCCAACAAAGCAAAAATCTCGATCACTAACAATGGATGTGGGAAATCCAAAATGCACCCAAACATTCTAAAAGAATAATTGAGCAGTTTGTTCAGCTGTAACTTGTTTTTTACATGGCATCAAAATACACATTTCGCTGAACCTATCTACAACTAGATAAAAATAATCATGACCTATTTTTGACAATGGAATACCTCTTACAAAATCCATAGAAACACTCTCCCACGGTCGTGAAGGAACCAAAAGTGGTGTGTATATTCCTAACTTCCTATTTCTAGGCTTACTCATTTCACATAATGAACATCCTTCAATAAAATGAGACACACTTTCAATCATACAAGGCTAATAACAATACCTCTGTAGATATTACACTGTCGTACTTACACCAAAATGACTAGAAATAAGAGAAGCATGTGCCTCTCTTATGAATTTAACTCTTTATCCCAGTGGAATATTAAGTTTGCCAAGATGGTACAACAAGTTATCATGCAAATGATAATCCAATTCCTGTACTTGGTTACCTTGAATAAAGCTTGCATAAACATTTTGAAAGTCATTATCTAATGCATATTTCTCAATATAACTTTCATGTAAAAAAGAATTATGCTTGAGTAAAGTAGTTGCACTAAAAATTGGCCTAGAAATCATATCAACAACTTTATTGTAGATACCTTTCTTATACTTGATTACCAAGTGGAATTGTTGAAAAAAACCCATCCATCAGAAGTGCCTTGATTGTTGCAACTTTGATTATGATTGCAAGTATTGCAATGGTTGATGATCAGTGTGAATGACTATTTCCTTACTCATCAAGTAGTGTTTCCATTTTTTCACACTTTACACTAATGCATACAATTCCTTGTCATATGTAGGATATTTAATCACTGTAGCATTAAAAGTTTCCAAATGAAAATAGATAGGATTACCATATTTCATGAGGATTGCACCCATGGCATAGTCGCTAGCATCAGTCTGTATCTCAAATGACTTTCTCAAGTCTGGAATGAAAGTACTGGAGCTGTATTGACCTTTTCCTTCAATGCATTGTTGGGAAAAATGCTAAGAGAGGGGGGTGAATTAGTATTTTAACTTTTACAATTATGATTTTCCTTTTCAAACAATATACGCTACATTACTAAAATCATCCAGTGTATGTCCGAGACTATAAAGAATGAAACCAACGTATATGTAATAAATAGCTAATTCATAATCTTTAATCAGAGTGGGATGCATTCAACAGTAAACAGATGTAGTAAGAACAAAATAAATCAACACACATAAGAAGCACACATGAACACCAAGATTTTTCAGGTGGAAACCCAATGTGGGAAAAAACCACCACTGTTATCGCCTCAGTGTTCAATCTTCTTATAATAAAAAGTGTTTAACGCGGGCATCTACCTACTGAAGGCTACAACCTTCTCTCGTTTTGAAGCTTCTACTAGAAGGGAGCTCCAACTACCTAGCTCTTACGCTGGATAATATGTTTACTAGTACATAGGCGCCAACCTACAAAAGGCTACTACCTTCACTCTTTCTCCAGGGACCACATTTCATAAATTTTCAGACTGGATACTCCTGGTACATAACAACACAATATGAAGGCCACGTTTCATCAAATTTTCATACTTGACCCATCAGTAACATTGAAGCTCAAAAACAATCACCACTGTAATAAATACATCTACCAAAAATTAGTCAATCTGAACAGTCAAATCATAGTCACTAAAACACTGTTATGAACCCAGAAACCTACATCATCAACTAGAACCAACTGCAACCTCAAAAATCGTATGTCATAATGCATACACTACTTCAGTGAAGCCAACATCCATGTATATGTTACTTCCTTTAAACATACCTGTGTATTCCTCCAATAATACTGAATCATAAAAACCTCTAAATCAAAATTTTACCAACCAATAACATTATAAAGATCTACTATCAAATTACAAAGTTCTAAATAGACTGCAACAAAGATCACCCTGCTCAGATAATGAATGAATCAATCAGACTCAATCTCCTTATACATCCAGTTCTACTTTCAGATCTAATGAATACATCATTGAAAGACAACAATAAAACAATAGCACTTATCAGATAGATCATTTATATTTGAACAATAGGCTTTTCTTTTGCATACGCTACTTATAAGAGTCGAACCAACATGTATACGTAGCTTCACCAAGGTGAACCAATGTATAGATCTGCAAATAATAACTTATAACTTCACAGCTATTCTATACTTTAGTGATACCCAGATCATAACATTTATAGGATAAAACATGTGTTAACATTCAGATCTAGCTCAACAATTATCAGATCATACAATGATAAGTCATTTCAGGTTTCATGATCTTGATCCAACATTGTATCCAAAGGTGCACAAGATATTTCAGATCATATCATAACCATATCCCTTACAACATAAAATATACTTTAGTTAGAAGTATTCATGAAAAACCCTTTCACTTGCACACTTAGCCATTTGATCTTCTCCTCCTTATAAAGTTTTATCCTTTTTCAATACCTTGGACCAAAACAACACTTAGAACCTATGGTATTCTTGGACGAGATCAAGTAGTTGTTATTTCGCTCAATATTGTGGGCTAATACCATGGTATGGACCCTTGGTATTATTTCACCTTAATTTTCCTTAATTTTTCATCCCATATGCACTTTTCCTCTTCTGAAATTTTGTGCATACGTATACACTCTTTTTGCTCTGTGAACCAGCTTGTATATGCCACTTCGACTAGGTGAACCCATGTATACAACTTAAAATAACTTAAAACATTATTTTTCTTCAATTGCTTGATTTAGATCTGTAGTCCTTTGTCCCATCATCCTGTTCTTCTGTACCATTACCATGTTAACTCTAAATTCACATGTTACAATGTGATTTTCCCTTTATCAAATCTAAACTGGCTTGTGAGTGGGTTACCATCAAGGACAACACCTGTACCATAATTCCAACAATCTCCCCCTTTGGACTTGATGGAAAACATATAGTTGTGAATCACTTCAAGCTGTAGAACCTGTTAGATATATAAAGAAAAACAAAGATACTCTCCCCCTTTGACATTAAGAGAAAAGGGAGGACCAAGATATTCTCCCCCTTTGAGCTACACTATGTTGTCCATGCTCCCCCTAAGTACATGTAGAGTCTGGAAATATATTTTTCAAAATAATAACATGACTCTATAACTCAACTATGTGAGTATGAACTTCCTATCACCAATGAACCATACCTACATCAATCAACCAACCAAGTCGGGATATACCAAATGTTCATGCATGACTGAAAAATTGCAATTACTACATCATCCTTCTCATGCATAGTGGGGGTACAAATTACATCATATGTCCGAAAGGACTCATTAATAGACATTGATAGAAAGAGACATATTATTACACCATAGGCCTTTACATGACCTTTACAACAAATGACATTGTCTGAAACCATAGCTGAATTCAACAACCATGATGCCAACATGCATTAAAGGCCTTTTGTTGTTTTCCTCCCCAATGAAAAACCTTTTCCATGTTAGGATATTCCGACACATAGGATATAGTTAAGTTCAACTTGGTCTAGTGTAGAGTTAGGTAAAGTGTGTTTCTTTACCGTTGTACATTTTGTAACTTACAATCCGACGGTCACGATATGTAGTGATCTGACGGTTCATTCTCTCCTCGGTATTACCGACACTTGATCCGTGGCTTGACACCCGATTGGTCCATGAGTTCTATTTAAAGCGCATGGAGGGTCATTGTTCGGGTAATCCGTGCATGAGAGAAGCTTATGTAAATTTTCATTCTTTGATTAATAAATTGCCTATAGTACCCACGTTGGGACAGGCCGTGGACTGTTTCCTTCTTTGAGGGTTTTAACCACATCAAAAATACTAGTGTATTGATCTGTGATCTGGTTGTGAGCGGTGTCCTTTTGGTGTTCTTTCTGAGGAACTTACCCTGTAAATTCCTACATGGTATCAGAGCCAAGTTTGAGGGCCACGTCCGTTGGTGATCCAAATCTGAAGCCGGTAGAACTGCATGCGGCTGTCGTTTTCTAGATCTGCTGTTTCTGACTGCTTTCGGGCCGAGAGGAATGCTCTGTTGCATTCGAAGCATCTATTCCAGTGAGGAACCCCTTTCGTTTCACGCGAAAAGGTTTCCGGTAGCCCTAGCTGCATCATTTTTCAGATCGGGAGGTATACAATGTTTTTTGCAGTTTACTGTTATTTTCTCTCTGCTTATTTCGGTTTCGGTTTATTTAGCCTTTTTTTTTAACCGGATCTATACCTTTCATTTCTGCGTATGCTCTTTGCCCTGCGACTCTGTGCGTTCTGGGCAAATCAGAAACAGAAAGGAAGGGTTTTTCTCATGCGTATGCTCTTTTCCCTGCACCTTAGTGTGATCTCGGAAAATCAGAAACATTGAGAAAAATATTTAGTTTTTCGGCTAAAGCTAACTTTGAGATTTTTTTTAAAAATTTCTAGTTTTTTGGCTAAAGCTAACTTCGAGCCGCAAGGTTCGTTTTTCTTTGCATATTCGTGTTGGGTTTTGTGTTTTGTGTTTTGTAGGGAAAAAGAGCTTTCTCAAGGCAAGCACGCAAACCAAGGCCCCCCCCCCCCCTCTCTCTCTCTCTCTCTCTCTCTCTCTCAAATTTTTTGTATAGATCAATTGGTTCAAAGCTATTTTAAGAGAGTAGAGGTCTTGGGTTCAAGTCTCCATTTTGTAGGGTCGGATTTTTTCATTCCCGCACATTCGCGCACTTTGCCGGCAACGTCAACAATGTTTTTTAAAAAAGCCATAACTTCTTCATCCGGAAGCCTTTTTCAGAGCCGTTTTTTTTTAAACCGCCTATTTTTTCGAGATCTATCCATTGGAACACTTACTTTCAGCATCTTCAGCTTCAGTTTTTTTTTTTTAAAAATGGAAAGTCCATGCCAAGTCATTCTTGACAGCACTAACTACTTCCAATGGGTAGCCTACATGGAAGATTTACTTAGAAGTAAAGGTCTCTTCAGAATAGCCACAGACCAAGAGAAGAAACCAAAAGATGAAGACAAGGCTGCAAAATGGGAAAATAGACAAGATCAAGCACGCGGTTTGATAGGGATGTCTATTGATCTTAGATTCCACATTGCAGAACTTGAGACTCCTCATGAAGCATTAGAAAAACTCGCTAAAGTTTTTGGGATTAAAAATGAAATTAGAGCCCATCAACTTGAAAATGAGTTGCTTACTTTGGATCCTAATAATTTTTCTTGCATTGAAGATTTCTTGTCCAAATTCAAGACTCTTAGATATCTCTTGGAAGGTGTTAAAGTTAAGAAAGAAGATGGTAACCTTATTTATTCCATCGTTACTAAGTTGGGACCGGCCTACTCTGTATTTGTTTCCACTTTCCATTCTACAAGGGAAGCTTTCATTTGTCAAGGAAAAGACTACAAGGCCCCTTCCTTTGACTCCTTTTGTGAATCCTTAATAAGAGAACAAGAAAAAATCTTACACCTTGGTCTTCTTAATCTTGGAAACTCTTCCATGAAAGCGTTAGCCGCCCAGCAGCAACCAAATTCAAAGAATCCTAAGAAGTCATATCCTCAAAAGAATGGTCCTAAACCAACTCATCCTCAAAATGAAAGATCATTTAAGCAAAATGATAAGACCAATAAAAACAAATGGAAGAAGACTGATATACATTGTAACTTTTGTAATCGAGATGGCCACTTAGAATCTAAATGCTTTAAGAAGATGGAAGCCTTGGAAGACGCAATGAAGAAACATAACATCCATGTGGAGCCTACTTCAACTTCAACTTCCTGAATGGAACTTTCTGCATGTCGTTGTCAATCATCTCCGTCTGGTTATGCATTAAATGTATCTTCTTCTTCTCATTCTCAGGAGTGGCTCATTGATTCTGGAGCCTCTTATCACATGGCCAAAAACCAAGCCATGTTTTCTTCTTTAAATGATTGTAACACCAAAAATATATATGTTGGTGATGATAGATCTCTTAATGTTGTAGGGACTGGAACTGTTCATCTAGACAATGGTCAGTTTAATGATGTATTATGTGTTCCAACCTTATCCTGCAACCTTCTATCTGTCTATCAGATAACTCATTCAGGTGAAGGTAAAATTGTTGAATTTTCACCTCATGATGTTGTAATCAAGGATCTAAAAGATCCTAAACAGATTCTAGCTACTGGTCTTGCTGATGATTCCACAAGGTTGTATAAGTTTCACAACTTTGGGTCATAAAATCTTCCCTCAGTATTTGTTGCTCATAATGATGAAATGAGCAAACTTTGGCATGAGCGATTTGGTCACTTAAACTATCGCTCCCTTCAGCATCTATGTAAAGAAAATATGGTGACAGGTCTTCCTATGGTATCTTGCAGAGATGGTGTTTGTTCCGGATGTGTACTCGGAAAACATCATCAGGACAGTTTTGACAAACGTGCCTCTTGGCACGCCTCAGCCCCTTTACAGCTTGTGCACAGTGATTTATGTGGTCCTCTTCCTGTTGCTTCATTCTCTGGCTGCAAGTACTTCTTAACTTTCATTGATGATTTCTCCAGACGCACTTGGGTATACTTCTTAAAACTCAAGAGCGAAGTATTTAACACATTTTTGGCCTTCAAAGCCTTTTTTGAAAAACAATCTAGACATCAAATTCTTAAGCTAAGAACTGATAATGGTGGAGAATATGTTAAAAACACATTCATCAACTTTTGCACCGAAAATGGAATTCAAATGCAACATACTGTTCCATACACTCCACAACAAAATGGTGTAGCTGAAAGGAAAAATCGCACCTTAAAGGAAATGGCTAATTGTATGCTACAATCTAAAGGACTCAGTCTTAGTTTTTGGGCCGAAGCAATTAATTGTGCAAATTATATAATCAATCGCATTCCTACTAAGGTTCTAGAGAATATCACTCCAGAAGAAGCTTGGAGTTCCATTAAACCAGATGTAAGTCACTTTCGTGTGTTTGGAAGTGAAGCATGGGCCCATATTCCAGATGAAAAACATAAAGCTTTAGAACCTAAGAGTGAGAAATGTACTTTTGTTGGATATTCTGAAGATGTAAAAGGTTATAGACTTATTCCATTTAAGTCCAAAAATGTTATCATTAGAAGAGATGTAAAATTTGATGAAAATAAATCGGCCTGCAAGCCTAGTCCGGCGGATGTGCCACCTCTTCTTATCTCTTCTACTTTTGAAAAAATTTCTTCTTTAGATGATGAAAGCGAGGATGATAATCCTCCCCCACCTTCTCAGGATCCTCAACTTCCAAGATGGGTCCGTGCTACTCGGGATGCAGCAGGTGATCTTGCCGGTGATCCTACAGATCAGCGACGTACACGTTCTCAGTTTGAAAGAGCCTCTTCTTTACTGGCTCAAGCTCCAGTAAATCATGATCCTGACACTTTTGCAGAAGCTTCAGGCCATCCACATTGGGAAGCAGCTATGAATGAAGAATATCATTCATTGATGACAAATGATACATGGGATCTTGTTCCTCTACCAAAGGGACGCAAACTTGTTAGATGTAAATGGGTTTACAGAACCAAGTATGGACCAGATGGGAAAGTTGATAAACATAAAGCTCGTCTCGTTGCTAAGGGCTTTTCAAAGGTTGAAGGCATTGACTACACTGAAACCTTCTCCCCTGTTGCCAAAATGAACTCTATCCGCCTTGTTCTTTCCCTTGCTGCCTCTTTAAAATGGGAAGTCCATCAGATGGATGTTAAATCTGCCTTCTTGCATGGGGACTTGCAGGAAGAAATCTATATGGAACAACCCATTGGCTTCATACAAACAGACTCCAGCCTTGTTTGTCAACTTAAGAAATCCCTTTATGGCCTCAAGCAAGCTCCTCGGGCTTGGTATGCCAAAATGGATAGCTTTCTTTTAGAATCTGGCTTTTCTAGGTGTCATTCTGACAATACTGTCTACACCAAGAAAGTGGGCAACTCTCTTATCATCCTTGTTCTTTATGTTGATGATCTTATTCTTACTGGTAGTGATCCCAACCTTATAAACCATGTGAAGTCCATCCTTAAAAAGAAATTTGAAATGACAGACTTAGGACACTTACACTATTTTCTCGGTCTTCAAGTCTTGCAATCCAAGGAGGGTATTTTCCTTTCCCAGTCCAAGTATGCTTGTGATATTCTTCGTCATTTTCACATGGAAGACTGTAAGCCAGCCCCTTCTCCCTTTCAGTCTGGAGTCAAACTTTCAGTCTCTTGTACTTCTCCTGAAGTTGATGCTACCTTATACTGTCAACTTGTAGGAAAACTCTTGTATTTAACCCATACTCGTCCTGATCTTTCCTTTGCTGTTGGCCTTGTTGCTCGTTTTATGCAAAACCCCCGTGAAAGTCATTGGAAAGCAGCTAAAAGAATACTTCGTTATGTTCGAGGTACAGTACAGTTTGGGATTCATTACAGTGCCAAAGCAGCTCCTTTGTTAGTTGGTTTCATGATTCTGATTGGGCTGGTGACCCTGATGATCGGAAGTCTACTGCCGGTTATGTCTTCACTCTTGGTTCAGGACCTATTACATGGGCTTGTAAGAAACAGGCTGCCATTTCTCTTTCGTCAGCAGAAGCAGAGTATCGTGGTGCCGTGGAAGCTAGTAAGGAAGCCTTGTGGCTTCGTCAGATCCTATCAGAGTTTGGCTTTGAGCAGCAGCATCCAACCACACTTTGGTGTGATAATCAAAGTGCCATTCAGCTATGCAAAGATCCAGTCCAGCATCAGCGCAGCAAACACATTGAACTACACATGCACTTCATCAGAAAGCTCATTCATGACCATGTTCTTGAAGTGCAATATTGTCCAACAGATGATCAGGTTGCAGACATCTTCACAAAGGCTCTCACAGAGGTGAAGTTCACTAAACTTCGATATATGCTTGGAGTTCAGGAAGTTGTCACTAAGGGGGGATAGGCTCTAGTGCCTCCTTCCTTCTCCTATTGTGTCATATTTGTAAATCCTTCAATCCTATCCCAAGTTGTTCTTAAGGGGGGATGTTAGGATATTCCGACACATAGGATATAGTTAAGTTCAACTTGGTCTAGTGTAGAGTTAGGTATAGAGTTAGGTAAAGTGTGTTTCTTTACCGTTGTACATTTTGTAACTTACAATCCGACGGTCACGATATGTAGTGATCCGACGGTTCATTCTCTCCTCGGTATTACCGACACTTGATCTGTGGCTTGACACCCGATTGGTCCATGAGTTCTATTTAAAGCGCATGGAGGGTCATTGTTCGGGTAATCCGTGCATGAGAGAAGCTTATGTAAATTTTCATTCTTTGATTAATAAATTGCCTGTAGTACCCACATTGGGACAGGCCGTGGACTGTTTCCCTCTTTGAGGGTTTTAACCACGTCAAAAATACTGGTGTATTGATCTGTGATCTGGTTGTGAGCAGTGTCCTTTTGGTATTCTTTCTGAGGAACTTACCCTGTAAATTCCTACATTCCACACTTGTCAATGCATGCAAAGGAGCGACTATAAGAGAAAAATTAGTAATTAATTTCCTCCAATATTGGGCTACTCCCAAAAAACTTCTTACCTCAATAACTCTCTTGGGCCTTGGCCAATTCACAATGACATCAACCTTGGAGGGATCTATTTTCAACTCACCTCCTCTAACAATATGACCCAAGTAAACTAAAGAAGTTTTTCCAAACTCACATTTTGACATCTTAAGATACAACTATTATTTTTTCAAGACATCAAGTAATTTTCTTACATGCATGACATGTTCATCGCGAGATTTATTGAAAATTAAGATGTCATCTAAGTAGACTATGACGGACTCATCAAGAAATGGTCTCAACACATCATTCATCACACACATGAGGGAGCGTTACATAAACCAAATGGCATAACTAACCATTCAAACAAACCTAGTTTTGTTTTGAATGTTATCTTCCAAATGTCTCCTTCAGATATTCTAATTTGATGGTAGCCACTTCTTAAGTCTAGCTTAGTAAAATACCTTGCATCTTTCAATTGATCAAGTAAATAATCTATTCTATGCAGTGGGTAATGATTCTTGAATTCACTAGTATTTTCATTTGCCTTGCATTAACAAGCGAAAGATTTATTTTCTTTCTATGAGCTCTCATAATATATTCTACTCCATCTTTGAATAAATGATATTTGTTTTCATGTCTATGGAAGATATATTTTCTGTCATAAAGGTATTGGATGCCCAAAACTATGCCTCAGATATCTAATGACATAACATCAAGCTCGAGTTCATCTATGAAATTTGCAGTAATGGTGAATTTAAGTTTACACTTTCTAGTAACCTGCAATTTTGCATTGTCACACACCCATCCAAGTGCATATGGTTTATGATGTGGAATGGTTTCGAAGTTTAAACTTTTGACAATGTTTTCAGAGAGAAGATTGGCTTGAGAGCCACTATCGAAAAACATATCAATCTTTTTGTGTATAGAGATCACCCTTCTATGAAACATTTATATTCTCCACTTTTCATTTGGAGTTTCATTTTGTGAGTTTCAAGAACTAGTGCTAGCAATGGATTATTTTCCTTTTAACCCCATGGTTGTGATTTTAGTTTCATCACCCGAATCAGATCCGAAATCCTATTCAGTGGTTGCAGTTGTCTTTTGTTTTCCCTTGTTGTTGTTTCTCTTTGGTCTGATTTTGGGATGACGCTTCCAATAATGAGATTCATTGTGACCCTCCGTGGAACAATGTTTGCATGTAACTTTATCTCCTTTTTTGATAGACGCATTTTTCTTTGCCTTCCCTTTGAAATCCTTTTCCTTTCCTTTACTCTTAAATGTATTTTTACTACCTTCTTCTGGGGTGTTTTTCCCTCTTGCCTCAAGATGAGTGGCTTGCACACACACATTGTCTATATTATTGGGATTAAACATTAATATAGTATGCCTAAGGTAACTACGTAAACCCCCTATGTACTTCAACAATGTATCATGTGATTGAAAATATACACCTAACATGAAAGACCTTTTTATAAATTCTTCGGTGTAAATTCTTGGGTGTAATCTTGCACATTTTGACCTTTAAGCTGTCTAAAGTTTTGCCAATTCATGATGGCTTTCTGCATATAAGCTAGAGGGTATAATTTTATTTTGATTGCAACAACAAAATCATTCCAAGAAATTGAGAGCTTATCATGTTTTTTAATCTCCTCTTGGGTCTTTGATTCCCACCATACCAATGTTGCACCCTCCATTCTCAAGGAAGCTAACTAAATCTTTATGTCATCCTCTTGAAGGTAATTAATCCTACAATAGACTTCCAATTGACAAATCCAATTATCAAGCTTCTCTACATTCACCTCACCATTATACATGGGCAACTCAAATTTAACATCAAGTTTTTAAAAAGGTGATTTACCAATTCCTTTAGAAGTATGATGATGAGTATGAGTAAGGGTTGTGTTAGTGGAAGAGGATGAAGATGCTTGTGAAGAAGAATATGAATAAGATGGTGGAGAGGGTGGAGGTTGGTCTCCATTTCCATTACCTCCTCCTGAAGAGACTTATCCTTTGGGAGGTTTGGAACTTTCCCCTTGCAACCTGGTATTCCTCTCTTCATAGAGGACCTTTACCATCTCTGTCATATCAAAGAAAGCCTTTATGAAGGTCTTCTCATCTTCTGTCATGTTTGTAGGTTCTCCTTCATGAGACATGATCTCTGGAGTCCCAACTGCAACTCGAGGCTGAACTGGTGTTAGAGATTGTGGAAACCTTTCTCTACTTCCCCTTGACCCAACTTCAGGGCTGCCAACCAACTTCCCTTCTCCTATTTTGAGTTTTAACCTTGTAAGCATGAAATAAACTTGCAAACACTTAAATCCTTCCTTCACAAAGAAAACCTAGAGATCTAATACCAAAATGATCTGATTTAGAATATTATATTGTTGTGTTAAGATTCTCCTTAGATTAAAATCAAAATGCTTTCATTGTGCTTAAGTATTCATGATTTTTTTTGTATGTGAAATGATGAATTTTTTTATGTTAATTTTATGAGAAATTTAACATAAATAAGGGATTGAACAACAACATAAAAATGTACAGAACATCATCAAAAACAAATTAACATGATGAAATGCCTTCGTAATATTAGTTTAATCATTCACCACATAGGATTCTTCATTCCTCAAACATGGAGATGAATCACAAATAAATATTTCACAGATAATTTGAATTAGAAAATATTCCTCTTCACTTACTTAGGATCGAAAATCAATAGAAATATGGGTTGAGAAATCATTGGTTTCATCTTCTAAGAACATGAGATCATTACCCTGTATTTGATTGAAATTTAGTATAGTAAAATGTGATTATAGGGAATTTAAAATAATTGTTGGTATAAAAAATTTGACAAACAAGTTAGAATATAAGGTATAGTCAGAGAATGCTAAAAGAATATTAAAATATTCTCTTGAAGAAACCTACATCGAATCAGATTCAATATCCATGCATTTGACACTCACATCGGCTTAAAGAATCAATGCATCAACACACAAGTTATTATTCTCTATATGATTTGAATATAAATTGTTACCAAAGAGAAAGCTTTGTGCAAAAACAATAATGATTACCTTCATAACAAGGACAAGAATAATAAGTTATTTTCTGTTGATAAGAGAGCTTTCTAGAAAAGAATGTTCAAGCCAGGCCACAACATTAACATGAAAACCCTAGAAACCTCTTAAAGGTGTGTATCCCATCACATTATTCCTTATATTAAGCACACAAAGGGAATCTTCTAGTCGATAATCAAAATGAAAAGCCTTGAAAATTGACACATCTCTCAAAGATAAGGATTCAAAACCTAAAATTAGTATAAGAGAGATGAAATATTGTTTACTTGTAGAAGAAATGACCAGACTAGACTCTCCCATCTGATCAACGACTTTATCTTGACCTTAAAAATGATGAAATTTTTCAAGAAAGAGCTTACATCTAGTGATACACTGTTGAGAGGAGATTCTTACAAAGCCTAACCCTAATTTGACCTAATTTTGGGATCTTATTAAGATCGTGAGAACCTAACATAATTATTAGTGAAGGGTAAAGTTCCTCACTTTCCTGACAAGTACTTAAACCTTTAGATGGTAGATCATCATATTTCAAGGGTTCAGTTAGATCAAAAATTATATGAAACCAACCATCATGAGCAAGATCATCATCAATAGGATGGTGGTTGTTTGATTCACTGGTATGATCAGATATTTCAATATCACCAAATATATTATTTGACATGTAAGATTATTCTTGGATCTTAAATGGAAATAAATCGATTAGAGGGATTTTATGGATGGCCCAAGCAAAAGAGTTAACTCTTTGCAATGCTCGAGATTTCAAAACATAAGAAAGATGTGCATTTTTTCCTTCATTTTCCTCTTACAAAGATGAACCTTATTTCCTTATGTTTATTCAAGATCCAAGTTATCAAAATGAGGGTTTGAAATATTTAAAGAATTTTCTATGGTAACATATTCATCAAACAAGTCAGGATAGAAATAGTAGTTAGTTGAGGAAGGAGAAGTGTCAATTACCATGAGAAATTCTTCTGTAATCAAATTGGATTCCAGATCTAAATTTTTCATACCTACATCTTGATGAGAAGTTAACCAATCAAAAGGTGGACATCGACATCCATAATCACCTACATTAATGAAATCATTGTTAACACGATGTTGGTTTCCAAAGCCACTAGTTTGGTTAAGCATTTTTATCTCATTGAAGCGATCACTCAAAACAAAAAAAATTTCATTGGCCACGAGTGGAGAGCCATTAATTAGCAAGTCTTACTAGATGGATTGAGTTTAAAAATCATTATGTTGACATTTTGAGTATTTAAAATTAAACGAAGGATCACAAGTGTTCTCATTCTTTTCTTCCTCCACATGTAAGCTATGGCGACCTTTGTAGAGCTATAAAAATGGTATCTTTCACCTCTAATTACCTCACATTAATATGTCAATCCGGGAGCGTTTTGTTATTTCAAAGAGTGTCTCAGTCTGAGGCTATCATTTTCCAGAGTAATGCTAGTAGTATAGCATTCAGAAATACAAGAGTAAACAGATGCTTGTCTACAACTAAGTTACTTCAAAAGAGTAAATCACACACTCAGAAAGCTAGTCAACTTATGAGTCAAGGGTTTGACAGCGATAACCCATCCCTTTGGAAACTGATGGAAATGAAATTAGAGAAAAGACCACGGGTCTGGGAGCCAGACAGTAAATGCTGAGGCTCAATACAGCCTTAGATCGTCTCACACACCAAAACAACAAATGCTAGTAAATGGAACGACAGATAAGAAAATGGAACGGCAATTAAGAAAGCGAACAACAAATCTAGAATGGAACAACAATTCTGAAATGGCACAGCAATTCTGAAATGGAACAACAATTTAAAAGGAATAGCAGCTAAGCAACTAAGTCTCGCAAGTAGTAATCAAACTTAATCTACTAACTCCAATGCATTAATCGTGATCAAACAACAATCTTTCACTCTTAAGGCAGATCAAGCAGCACACACTAATGGAATAGCACTGATTACTGATAAGTTAAGGAACAACGCTTGGAAACCATATACGCACACAACACGCTTGAATAGTAATCTGATCTAAGCATCAATCTCAATTAAAAGGAATACAACTGCATTTCAAAATGGAACAGAATTGAATCCGACAATCGTAAAGAACACAACTCTCAAGATGAATCCTGTAACATGAATGTACAGCACAAAAGCTCTGTAACAAAATAGTAAAAATATTCGGTTAAGACTAATAATATTCAATCAACTCTAAAAGGAACAATAATATAATGCAGAGTCAATACAATAGTTTTGTCTGTAGAAATCTTAATGAATTAATCTTAACAGAGCATGTGATGTAAACTTATAAAGAATATCAGATTACCAAATAACGACGATAAGAAAATCACGCAGAAATCAAATCGTAATAATACAGAAGCAAGTGTTCTCCGGGGCCGGGCCCTTATCCTCCAAGGGTACACCGCTTGAGGTTAATCCAGACGTAGAGATGAAATAATCACCAAGTTTGTATTAATGCATGAAACAAAATTACAACTAACCAGTTCTTATCGAGACTCGATGATCAAAGTTTTGATCTTAACATAAATTACATAAAAGCATAATCATGTCGAACTCTCCAAAGCTAACAATGTTGTCGCTTTTTATAAAGGTGTCGGCAGAGATGTCTAAGTAACAAGATAGATAAAGCAGTGATCCCTCAGGATCAAGGATCCTGAGGGATTCGCCAAACCGTTAATCCTTAATCACCTCTTTTCCCTCCTACGCCGAGCTGGTGCCTTCTCCTCCTTTTCAGGGCCGATTTGCTTTGATCTTCTTAGCCTTGTTTGTATTTGGTCTCCCGTCAAAGGGACAGCGGTTACCTCGTCCTTGTCCTCTCCTTTGGAACAACAACTCCTCGTTTTCACCCTTTCCTGCACGAGGGAATGACAATTGTCAGCGGTTAAGTCTTGCATATTAATCTCACATGTTTTGTTATAATTCTTTATTGTTTTCCAAGTTCATGATGCAAAAAGGTTTACAAGTTCTACTGAAAAGACACTGAAATGATCATAAAAAACATACCTTTTTAGTACTCCACACACCCCCCTGCTTACCCTGTTTCATGCCCTCATGAAAACGTTGTAGTTGACATGCAAGGCAGTGAGAGAATAGGCTGGAGAAGGAATCTCATGCGAAGGCCTACAACCATGATGAGTAACTAGGTAATCAAAGAAATTGCCTGTTTGACCCTCAGGCATCTCATACAGGGCTTGGTATCTGGGTGCAGGGTGCCAAATAATTGGACTGCGGAACCTATATCCTAACCAGGATGGCCCTGCTCTCAAAATGCTTTCGCCATAAAGGTGCAAACGATTGGCAACTAATTTAAAATTCTCATACTTAAACGGTTCCCTGAACTGGATATTCGGATTAGAGATTTGATATTGAAATTTAGCTGCATCAATGGCAAGGTATTTGATAGAAAGAAAGTATTCTAATCCTTGTCGAATGAGTGCCTCATGCATGGGTCCTAATGTTTCAATGACACCCGGAGCCTTCATGAGGTTTCTATGTGCTTTCCACAACTATACTGGGTTCCTAGGCTCAGCCCTTACCCACAAATCTAGGCCATTTTCTTGCCTCTGGAAAGTATTATAGGCTTTGATCCATTTAATCTGATTAACCTTGAATGAGATGAATGCCTGCAATTGGATGTCTCCAACAAAAGGGCTAGGGTTCAGCTCAGTCTCCTGGTCTAGTACAAGGTTATGCAAATAGAATTCACACAGCAGTCTCTGGACCTTCACCCCGTAGTGTTTACAGCAGTCTATAAAGTCATTGACAGTGTTAATTTGTATGGGAGCACCTGCTTTAACAACTTTTATTTTTAATTGTAAATACCATTCCAGTAAAAACAGGGCATAATTTTTCATAGGGGCCCTACATGCTAAGACGTCATTGTATAAAGAACACAAGGTATCCATCTTCTTGATAACAATATCTAGCCTACGAGTTACCTTTGCAACTTTCTCTTGTTCCTTCCACCATCCTTCAAAGGCCTGGCTTTCAGATTGATTGACGTTCCTAAGTTGCTGTTGTAGCTCTTCATACTTTTCGCGAGGGACCGTTTGCTCTCTACGCTTTTTTGCTTCTTGCTGAGCTTGTTTCAACCCCTTGTGCAAGGTTATTGTTTTTGGATCTCTTCTCCATGCAGCAGTGGAGGCCAGGAGTTTTACCTAAACTTTCTTATTGCGTTGCTTTGAGTTCAGAACCCTTATCACCCCTGAGGGTGGTGCCTCCGTCTGAATTTTCTTGTCACAGGTCATCATATCATCCATTTCTATTTTAACGTGGATATCAGTCGGTTGCTGTTCCTTTTCAAATGGAACAACAGTCTGTTCTTCAGCATCATTTGGAACAACAGCTGGATTTTCAACAGGGTTTTGAACAGCAGGACGAATTCTGATCCTCCGCCTTTTTTCCTTGCGGGGTTTTGCTGCAGTGGTCACCTTTTTCTTCAATGCAGTCTTTCTTACCCTCTGCCTTACTTTCAGGATCCTAATCTGCTGGTGGAGCTGGGCTATTATGCTCAATAATCTCTACTGTTCCTTTCGCAATTCTTTAATTTCCAAAATTTCATTAGAAGGAACAACAGGCTCTCTACTGCGGCCTGGGCCGTGACTAGTCCCTGGATCTTCCTCCTGGGGTGTTTCTTCATTGTTCTGCTCCGGTTGTTCTGTGGTAGGAACCCTAACTGGTTCTGTCAATTCTTGGGCAACTTCTTTTTCTGCCCCTACTTCCTCCGGAATTTCTTCCGATGCCTTAGGAACGGATTGTTCCTGTTCAGTATCTCTTATTTTTTCTTCATCATGAATAGGTAGATTTTCTTCTTCTGCCTCCTTTGCATGTGGTTTTTCAGGTGTATTTTCCTCTTGGGGTTTGTCACAGAGGTCTGATGGACTGGAAGGTTGGCCATATTCACCCATATTGGCCAAGACTGCAGCCAATTCGTCTTCTCCCACCGGGTCCTGCAATGGGCTACCTTCCTGCTGTTCCATTTCCCCCTCCTGCTTGGATTGTTCCGCTTCTGCTTCAGAATGCTCTAATTCTGTTTCAGAATGCTTAGCTTCTATTTTAGACTGCTGGCTCCTTCCTCATTTTCTTCCTCAGATTGCTCGGCCTCCTCTTCAGATTGCTCGGCCTCTTCTTTCTCTTCTCCTTCAGATTGCTCTGCTTCTTCTTCTGGCTGTGAGGATTGCTTGTCTTCAATTTCTACTGGCTGGCTGATGTTTTCCTGGAGCTTTTCCAGCCTTCCTTGTATCCGAGCTAACCGGACCGATTTTCTGCATTTTTCTGGCTGTTCGAGTGTACCGGTGGCATGCTTACGCTTTGCCGATTCCTTGCGTGTTTCTAGACGTTCGGATGTACTCGTGACATGTTTCTGTTTTTCTAATTCTCTGCATTTTTCTAGACGTTCTGGTGTGCTGGTAGCATGCTTACGTTTTGGGGATGGTGCTGTCAACCCCCCCTCAATCATTGCAATTAGCTCTTCCCAGCTGCTCTGCTGCTGGGTGAGGCTATGACTAACAATTAATCGAATTAACCCATGATGACTAACAACTGACTCTACATGTTGTGCCTTTTTTAAGCTTCGTGCAACGTCATGAAGTAACGAATTCAAAAGTGTAGGCAGATTTACAGAGCATTTCTGCTTTAGAACAGCTAAGAGTTTAAGATGTCGTGGTCTTACCATGTCTTTTCTACCCTCGCAGGTGATGTAGCTTTGAACGGTCCTTGCCAATTCTGCCCAGGGCTCTCCTAGCGTTGCTGGCAGAACTCCCTTCCCTTTAATTGTCAAGCTCTGGCCTTCGTCCTGGAAGATTTCTATAATCTTTTGTAATCTCTCCTTTTTTAACGTCCATACAGGTCCGGTGGCTGGTAGTCCCGAGACTTCTGCGATTATGTCATCGGTGACTGTTATCTGTCTCCCCCTTATTGTGGAGTAATCCTCCTGCAAATTATGCAGGAATTCAATTGCCACTGTCTCGTTAGACTCCTGCAAGTGGTTGAGATAAGTCAGCCACCCTGCTCTTGCCAGGATTTCCCGGGCAGCAGCAGAGACTGTCAACACCTGCGGTTCCCTCCGGATCTCTCTTCCTCCCATGGTTTCACTATGGATTCTCAATGGAACAGCAACTGTTTGCGCTGTTTGAAACATAGAGAGGGTAATAGACGCAAAACTTGTTTGGAAAAAAACAGAGTATACAATAGAAATGGCTTATGAACAGCAATTCATGTAACAAAAATAAAAATAGCATGTTGTCCATTAAGCCATGCCATACCCTAGTACACAACTTTCCCGAATAGTAAGCTGACACGTAATCCAGGGAATAATGAGGTTAACCTCCCCCCCCCGCAATGTGATAGGCTATCCCAGCCATCAAATAAAGGAGCAACACCTGATCTGAAACAGAGTCATAAAGGAATAGCGTATGAAAATATGCCATGTTTAGAAAAACAACAAATTATCGAAATCGAGGCATAGAGTTGGATCGCGTATTACGTAAGAGGCTGCTGTGATATGATGCGAGGCTGGGGGGATAGGACGTCTGTCGTACTTGCCAAATCTCATGTGGTCATTGTCACTTACTCTGCCATGATTGGTGGTAATAAATTTTCATGCGATATATAATTCGGGAAATGATATATGATTAGTTACTAGGATATAAGAAACAAAAGAGTATTAGTATCTTACCTATTGGTGTAACCAATGTGACTTCAATACCATTAACAGTGCTCTGCTGCCGACAGGTGTCCATAACCTTGGAAGAGTTGTTTATTTCACCCCTAGAACCATGATCCGTTGTGTATATCTTTAGGGAGTGCAATGTCAAAATGTAGGCCATTATGTTGGCTTGGTAACCAGTTAACCATAATGCCATTCATGAGGAAGGAGCGAAAAGTGGGCAGGTCGGCTCGTGATGAGACCTCCCATTTCAAGGTTTATTTATTTGGAATACCTTTTGGACCATATCCCTGGTGTGGTGGCCATAGTGGGAATGCCACTTCGCTTCCATCTTCATGATCATGGTAGGCTGGCTCTTGATGAGACCCCCTATCCTGCATTTGACAAGTTATAAGTCATGTTTACTTTATTTTTTCTTTTTCATAGAGTACTTTTTCCTTATTTATACACAAAGGGTGATTCAACACTCCTTAAGAGTAGGAATGGTGGAAGAAGTCTTATCATCTCAATAGGAAGATATAAACCCTTTGCTCTTATTCCTAAATAATCATCAAAGAGGATTAAAGGGATCGTCATGATAAAGATAACCAATCAGAAAAAAATTAGTAGAACAATGAGAGCAAAAGATGATAAGTAAGTGCGTCCTTACTTTTGTCCTCTTATCAATGCAGAGCCTTATAAAGATAGCAATTTATGATTTGCGGATTTCTGTATGTTGTGATTTTGTATTCATTGCATAAGTGCATAGTTGTATCTTAAAGACTTGAAAGAACAGGAGCAAGAAGCATCCTTAATTTAGATCAGAAAAAGGAATAAGTTGTTTCACAAGGAGAGAAAAAGCATGCTAGTGGTGTTACTTTTGGAAAAAGGAACAACAAAAGACCATAGATAGCAAAAATGTAAATGCCGTTCCTTTGAAAAAGGAATAACAGAACACACCAATGTTGTTACTTTGAAAAAGGAACAGCAAAAATAAAAAAAATGTTATTCCCTTGGAAAAGGGCAGCAAAACACTCGAAATGTCGTTCCTTTGAAAAAGGAACAGCAGCAACCAAAAATGTTGTTCCTTTGAAAAAGGAACAGCAAAAGACGCAAAAATGTCGTTCCTTTGGAAAAGGAACAACAGAAATCAAAAAAGAAAAAGTATGCTGTTCCTTTGGAAAAGGAACAGCAAAACATGCCAAAATGCTGTTCCTCTGGAAAAGGAACAGCTGAAGTCGAAAGTGTTGTTCCCTTGAAAAAGGAATAACAAAAGACGCAGATATGTTGTTCCTTTGAAAAGGGAGCAGCAAAAAAATCGAAATGTTGTTCCTTTAGAAAAGGAACAGCAGCAACACACAAATGCCATTCCTTTTGAAAAGGAATGACAAAAATAAAAAATGTTGTTCCTTTGGGAAAGGAACAACAAAACACACAAAAAATAAAGGAAAAGATCCTAATGATGGCTGATCCTAAAGGATTTGCTTTTTTGAACAAGGAACAGCCGGAAGAAATGTTGTTCTTTTGAAAAAGGAACAACAAAAATGACAGCAAAACATTAATTCAAAAATATGTACAAAAAATGATTCAAAGAAAAAGAACTTATGTACAAACTGTAAAAAGAAATGAATTCCCTAATGAATTACAGGTGAGGAAGACTTCTCTTCCTCCCCCAAAATCTCCAAATCAGTGTCTCGGCGTAGCTGCTGGCAGAAGGACTCCTGAGTGAGTGGTTTGCGATAGAGACGAACTCAGTGCCCATTTACTTTGAAGGCATATCCAGAACCGTCAATAGTGATTAGAGTAAGGGTTCCATTGTCATGTACTTTCTGGATTTCGTATGGTCCCAACCAACGAGTCTGGAGTTTCCTAGGGAAGTCTTGAAACCTGGAGCCGTACAACAGAGCCCAATCTCCCTCGTGGAAGACTTTGTTTTTAATGAGAGCATCATGCCATTTAGCTCGTTGCTGTTGAATCAGGGCAGTATTTTGAAGTGCAGAGAGCCTAATTTCGTCCAACTCATTGATATGTTGTAGTCGATTAATCTATTCCTCGCTTAGATCTAAGCCAACTTCCTGTGCTGTCGTAATGTTTGGATTTCAAATTCTATGGGAAAAATGGGTTGTTTTCCAAAGGCTAATTGATAAGGTGAGTAACCAGTGGTGCTTCTCCATGTTGTTCTGTAAGCCCAAAGTGCTTCAGGTAGTCTGGCAGCCCAATCACACCTGTGTAACGCAATGGTTTTCATTAGGATTGATTCTATTACCTTATTGCTGCTTTCTATCTGCCCATTCGCCTGTGGGTGGTATGGAGTAGTGATTTTATGCTGGCTGTGATAATTGTTGAGTGTTGCAGCTAATCTATTCCCAGCGAACTGTGGTCCACCATCTGTAATTATTTCTCTTGGAAGACCATAACGTACAAATAGGTGGAACAGGAACTGTATGATAGAGTCCTCTGTGGCTCTTGGCAATGCCTTTGCTTCCACCCATTTGGTGACAGATTCTATTGCCACCAAAATATATGTTTTCTGATTTGATGATGGGTTGATGGGTCCATCAAGTCGGGTTTGTGGATTGATTATCAGGAAATCGGTTGGGTATTCCCAGGAATCAACAGAGACCATGACATCATGTAGAGTACCCTCCGGCCTAACCACAGATCGGTCAGCCAATTCTAGCAAAGTAGAGGTGGGTTCTACAGATGTAATGCCGAGCTTTTGGCAAGTAGTGGTTGTTAAAATATTAATTGCAGCTCCTAGATCAACTAAGGCATTAGACAGGGTCTGACCATAAATTTGAACAGTTACAATTGGATTTCCTGGGTCTTCATATTTAATGGGTGTCTCTTTTCCTGATAGTAAGTCAGATAAAGTGCCAACTACGTGGACTCTTGGATTATTTGTTATATTCCTCCTTGGTTTCTTTATGCACAATTCTTTGATAGTTTTTGCGTATATGGGAATGTCTTGAATGGCTTGGAGGAATGGAATTTTTATGTACAGATTTTGTAATTCTCCCAGAATGTCAAAATCAGGATATTGTAAAGGTCGAGGTATGACTAATCGTTCTGGGAACGGAGGAGAAGATGTGGTTGCTTGATTATGAGTTTGTTGTTTATTCACATCCTCTTGTTGCAACAGATGTTCTCTTGGTAACTGATTTTCAATCTGAACTGTTTTATCTCCCTCAGTTTCAATAATACGTCCAGATCTTAACTGAAGATCATTACACTCCCTCAGGTCAGGTCCTATTTCTGGTGATTCTATAATTTGGAGAGATTGGACCGGTCTGTTATTTGGATTGGGGTTGGGTTGGGCTGGGAGTTGCAGTCTCAGATTAGACTGGGGATTTTGTTGTAAGGCTGGCAATGTAGGTGTAGGGAGCGGAATAGTTCCTACTGGCTGATGCATCGGTCTCTTCCAATTTGTCTGCCAGGCTGAAATTTGTGAAGTTGGGGGAGTCCATTGTGAAGGATATGGGCTGCCTTGCCAATATGGTGGAGTGTAAGGGAAATTCGGCCAACCAGATTGGCTTGCCTGATTCAGCCACGGGTTTGAAGAAGGAAATGACTGTGATGACCAGTTTGAAAATGGGGGTTGGGACTGACTTTTCCACATACTATATTGTTGAGCATTATACTTTGGAGGCTGAAAAGAAGAAGTTGGGTCTGGAAACATACCTGATTGTCTCGGCTGCCACTGATGGCGCTGGTTGATCAAGTACACTGATTCTGGTTCTTCTTCTGCTTCCTTATATACCGCTTTCAATCCAGGAAGTGAGGGGCAACTCTCCGTAAGGTGATCTTTTGTACAGATGACGCATGTTTGGATTGTATCCAGTGGACATTCCTTGTGACTATCCTTTTTCCTGCATCGGGGACAGAATATCGCCAAATTCTGTTCTGCCTCCATTTGCTTCTGTTTAGCCTGCATAATAACAAGTTGTGTAGTTAGTGTCCCCAGAATATCAGTTTTAAAATTTTCCAATAAATTTCCAATTTCTACACGTGTTACTCCTTCTGTTGAAATTTTGTTATCTCTTACAAACCGATCATGTACTGCCGGTTTTATTCTTGTGCTGCCTCTCGAAATCCTGATACATAAATCAATAATGTCAGCAAAATTCTCTTGATAAATATCCCCTTTTCTCATGATGTTTAATGTTTCAATCCATTGTTCCTTCATGCCTCTTATCAATGCAGTTTTTAACACATTATCAGGTAAAGGTAGTGATGCATAAGGAGATCTTTGTAGATTGTACTAAAAATGTTCCACATACTCCTCTAATGTTTCATTCGGTCTAGCTGTCATTTGGAATATTTCGTCCTTCAATTCTCTAGACCTGCAATAATCCTGATATTTTTTTAAGAAAGATTCTTTCATTTGATCCCAGTTGTTTATGACCCCACCCCGTAATCCCATAAACCATCTTAAAGCAGCCCCTTTTAATGTAGAGGGAAATAATTTCAGTTTCTGGGGGTCGGTGGTGTAATCATATCCCCTGCACAACACATCAAATTCAAATAAAAATGCATCCGGATCTTCTGATGTGAAACCGTGAAATGTAGGGATATGTTGAAGAGGGATTGCTTTCATAGGTGCATTTGTTGCAGAATCCACTATAGGGTATTGTAATGTAGAGGTTTGAGTGTTTGGTTAATTTTGAGCCATAGGGTCGAATATATGCCAATAACCTTCTGGGGTATCTAGGAGGGTATTCCTAGGCTGAGAGGGAAAGGTTTTGATAGGAATAGTTTTAATAGCACTTCCTCTATCTGGGATAATGAGAATGCCTGATGTCTGAGGAGATTGGGTTCCTTCAACAATGATTTTTGCAGCACTCCCCTTATTTGGGCTATTTAATGGCCGATTTGTTCCAATAAGAGATCTTGGTTCGTCGGTTTCCCCTGTTTCTCCTTCTCCTTCACAAAGATTGCTGAAATTCCCTTCCTGCAATAGTTCTGGAGTAGAATTTTCAATTTCTTGAAAGTCCTTCTCTTCATTCTGACTATGCACCTCAGCAAAGGCTACAGATGGTGATCCTGTGGCCTGAAGGGAACTAGTAGGCTGTTTAGAAACGATTTTCCTGGGTCCTACAGATGGCTGAGATTCTGTTTTTCGTCTTTGAAGGTCGTTCGACCAAGGGTCACCGGCCCCTTAGATTTTTCAGGTTTGGGTGGAGGTTTGATATTTTTTCCCGGTTTTTTCTGCTTAGTCATGCACTCAAATGAACTACTAAATTCTATTCAAACAAAGCAACAAAAAATTTGTTAGGAAAGAAGACAGGGGAGCAGGGATTTTACATGCTCTGTACGTAGGTTCTTACCTTCCATTTTTAAAATCCAACTTTTCCCTAGCAGGTTCGTACACTACTCTGAAAAAAAGGACAAATGGCTACACTCTTTCCCCGGCAACGGCGCCAAAATGTAGAGCTATAAAAAGGGTCTCTTTCACCTCTAATTATCTCACATTAATATGTCAATCCAGGAGCATTTTTTTATTTCAAAGAGTGTCTCAGTCTGAGGCTATCATTTGCCAGAGTAATGCTAGTAGTACAGCGTTCAGAAATACAAGAGTAAACGGATGCTTGTCTACAACTAAGTTACTTCAAAAGAGTAAATCACACACTCAGAAAACTAGGCAACTTATCAGTCAAGGGTTCGGCAGCGATAACCCATCCCTTTAGAAACTGATGGAAAGGAAATTAGAGAACAGACCACGGGTCTGGGAGCCAGACAGTAAATGCCGAGGCTCACTATAGCCTTAGATCGTCTCCCACACCAAAACAACAAATGTTAGTAAATGGAACGATAGATAAGAAAATGGAACAGCAAATAAGAAATCGAACAACAAATCTAGAATGGAACAACAATTATGAAATGGAACAGCAATTTAAAAGGAAAAGCAGCTAAACGACTAAGTCTCGCAAGCAGTAATCAAACTTAATCTACTAACTCAAATGCATTAATCTTAATCAAACAACAGTCTTTCACTCTTAAGGCAGATCAAGCAGCACACACTAATGGAACACTGATTACTGATAAGTTAAGGAACAACACTTGGAAACCATATACGCACACAACACCCTTGAATAGTAATCTGATCTAAGCATCAATCTCAATTAAAAGGAATACGACTGCATTTCAAAATGGAAAAACATTGAATCCAACAATCGTAAAGAACACAACTCTCAAGATGAATCCTGTAACATGAATGTACAACACAAAAGCTCTATAATAAAATACTAACAATATTCGGTTAAGACTAATAACATTCAATCAACTCTAAAAGGAACAGTAATATAATGCAGAGTCAATACAACAGTTCTGTCTGTAGAAACCTTAATGAATTAATCTTAACAAAGAATGTGATGTAAACTTATAAAGCATATGAGATTACCAAATAACGACGATAAGCAAATCACGCAGAAATCAAATCGTAATAATACAGAAGCAAGTGTCCTCCAGGGCCGGGCCCTTAGCCTCCAAGGGTACACCGCTTGAGGTTAATCCAAACACAGAGATGAAATAATCACCAAGTTTGTATTAATGCATGAAACAAAATTACAACAAACCAGTTCTTATCGAGACTCAATGATCAAAGTTTTGATCTTAACAGAAATTACATAAAAGCATAATCATGTCGAACTCTCGAAAGCTAACAATGCTGTCCCTTTTTATAAAGGTGACGGTGGAGATGTCTAAGTAACAAGATATATAAAACAGCGATCCCTCAGGATCAAGGATCCTGAGGGATTCACCGAACCGTTAATCCTTAATCATATCTTTTCCCTCCCGCGCCGAGCTGGTGTCTTCTCCTCCTTTTCAGGGCCGATTTGCTTTGATCTTCTTAGCCTTGTTTGTATTCGGTCTCCTGTCAAAGGGACAACGGTTGCCTCGTCCTTGTCCTCTCCTTTGGAACAACAACTCCTCGTTTTCACCCTTTCCTGCACGAGGGAATGACAATTGTCAGCGGTTAAGTCTTGCATATTAATCTCACATGTTTTTTTATAATTCTTTATCATTTTCCAAGTTCATGATGCAAAAAGGTTTACAAGTTCTACTGAAAAGCCACTAAAATGATCATAAAAAAAATACCTTTTTAGTACTCCACAACCTTGTACCTGATCACTAATCAACCCAACATAATGAGAATCAAGAGAATTTTGAGTGGTTGCTAGGGTAGTAGATTCATCAAGGTGATTAGGATACATAGATTTTTGAGTCATAGATGAAGGAGAAGCATCATTTTCAACCAGATATTATTTAGGGTTTTGATTTTGCATCAACAAATCAACCTCCATATTATGCTTCATGGGGTTGATTGCACATTCAGTATTATCTGTGACAGGACCTTGGTTGTTGCAACCAGGTTAAGGTGGGAACATAATATGAGGATATTGATGAATATATCCTAGAATAACTTCAACAAGAAGAGGTGTTTTATCAACTTTCTTTTCAAGTTGTCATATTTCAAAAAGATTTATGGGATCTTCGAAAGAAAGACAACCTGGCCCCTTTTCCTACAAAATATCTGTTATCCTTAGCCTTCATATTTTTCAAAATATGGTAATATCACTATGTAATTTGAGTTCAAAGGAGGAACAACGCCCAAAGGAATAGTTTCAGACCAATAAATGATTAAAAGAATTTACAACAAAGCAAGTTATGTTGTTGGGAATCGATATAAAAATTGCAGCCCAAGCGACCATATAGGTAAAGACCCTGCTCCTTTGACTGAAATCATCATTCCTTGAGGACCAATGGCACTTGGAAACCATCTCCATGGACATAACTTTCATGGAGGTTAATGTACACGGGTGTGATGGCGTTGAAAATTCAGCTACCAATCCGACAGCCCAGATTAATTCCAAGGGCGAGGAGAGGAGCTCACCCGCTTACGGGCCTGACCACCATAGTATAGTGGGACCCACCTTCCAGGTTGAATGAATCCATTGGCCACTTGTGACCAATGTTCATAGCGTAAAGGTAAGAGTGTTTAATAATCCCCTTGGTTTCTCTCTTTGCTTCTCCTTTGATGACCAATCCTTAGCCACCATGTCCCCAGCTTGCTTACCATTGACGTCATCACTTTTTCATGTGTCCCCTCCTTACTATAAAGTGTCTTGTCCCTAAATCCCCTTTTCTCGACAACTACTCTAAATTTTTCCAGTAAGAATATCTTAGCATGGTCGCCTGTACAAGACCTTCTACTCAAAGTACCTTGACCACTTAAGGATCTCCTCTGAACATATCTTTCATTTTCTCCTACGGGCTCTAGGTAACCCGTCACCTGACCACCTATGTTTTGTATTTTGTTCACTCGGTAAAATGAAACAAATGTCACCCAAAACCACTAAATCTTGTGAGGTTAAGTCTTCTTATAAGCTCGACCCCCTAATGGATTCTGAAAGCCAAATTGCAGACCCAACTTGCTCTTATCTTCTGGCTAACCTTTTCTTTGACCTATTTTTCGACCATGTGAGGGAAGAAGACACCTTTCGAGTTGTTGAATTTGGCTTATACTTCCAAATCGCGCCCTAAGTCCATCGCTTCCTAGAATTTATATCATAGATCACTGCAACATACTAGATGAAAGGAACTTCATCTCCCCTTCAAGAACCAAAATATTGGAGGTAACCCTCGATTTGATTTAGAAAGCCCTAATTTCCCTTCCTCTCTTACAATGTATTTGTTTACCGATGCTACCCTAGCTCACCAGTTCGCTATGCTTCCTCTTCACGAGTAGCAGTCCTTCTTGGAGCAAACCCTTGGCCTAGGATTCGAATCCATGTCACCTGATGAGTTTTTCCCAATTACCCTTTTCGGAGAGTATTTTCAACCTATTATGTCTACAATAGCATGTTTACTTGGGGAAGATAGCTCCCACACGATCAATATGTCCATCTTGGGATGTCTACATAAAATGAAGCAACATAGTTGTATTCTGAATATTCCACTCTGCCTAACCAATCCTTAGCCACCACGTCCCCATCTGCTTACCATTGATGTCATCACTTTGTTGTGTGTCCCCTCCTTACTATAAAGTGGCTTGTTCCCATATCCCCTTTTCCCGATACCTACTCTATAGTTTCCCAGTAAGAATATCTTAGCCTGGTCACTTGTGCAAGACCTCCCACTCAAAGTACCTGGACCACCTAAGGACCTCCTCCCAACATCGCTTTCAGCTTCTCCTACAGGCTCCAGGTAACCCGTCACTTGACCACCTGTGTTTTGTATTTTGTTCACTCGGTAAAATGAAACAAACGACACCCAAAACCCCTAGAGTCCATGAGGTTAAGTCTTCTTCTAACCTCGAACCCCAAATGGGTTCTTAAAGCCAAATTGTAGACCCAACTAGCTCTTATCAGTTTGCTAACCTTTGCTTTGACCTATTTTTCGGCTATGTGAGGGAAGAAGACACCTTTTGAGTTGTCGAATCTAGCTTATACTTCCAAATCGCGCCAAAAGTCCATCACTTCCAGGAATTTATATCATCTCTCGTTGGGACATACCTAGATGAAATGAGCTTTGTCTCCCCTTTAGGAACCAAAATATTGGAGGTAACCCCCGATTTGATTCTAAAAGCCCTAATTTTCCCTTCCTCTCTTGCAATTCATTTGTTTATCGATGCTACCCTATCTCACCACTTCGTTACTCTTCCTCTTCACGAGTAGTAGTCCTTCTTGGAACAAACCCTTGCCCCAGGATTGGAATCCATGCCCCCTGATGATTTTTTCCCAATTACCCTTTTTAGAGAGTTTTTTTGACCTATTTTATCTACAATAACATGTTTACTTGGGGAAGATAGCTCCCACATGATCAATAAGTCCATCCCGGGATGTCTACATAAAATGAAGCAACATAGTTGCTTGCTTGATATTCCACTCTATCTATCTACAGCCATATGCTTCCGGCTTAATTACCTCACCACCTCCTCTTACTTTTGCTACTTCTCCCTTCTTTTCTAGTTGTTTATGTATACCCACGTTGAAGAATTCGAATGTTTGGGCCTTAATGTAATGTCTCCTAGTAGATAATAGAATTTCGTCTTCGACTAGAATATATATGTGATAAGAAGACCCGGCCTTAGCGGGTACTTTCAATTCATTTCAACCTTCATGGCCATTGCTTACATGATTATCCATGGGGTCTCGGCCCCTAGAATATTCCCTCAGCCGAAAGAGTTCCTCCAACTTAGAAAAGAGGCTATGGTGGGAGATTGGTACCTCTAGAAGGATTACACAGAGCTCAGAATTTATGGGTGCGAGATTTGTCCCTATCGTTTGTCGATGTTCATTCCTATGAGAATATTTTCGCTTGAATTCATTCGATAGATCCTCAGTGTAGACATACCTCACTTTGTGCTTTCAAAGAAAGGACACATTTTTAAAATGGTACAGCCCATGGGTCCTTTTGTGGTGAAACACAAGACAGGTTTTTAGAATAGTTGATGCTTTACTTGAATCCACAGATTTTGAAAAATGAGACACTTGGCACTATGATCCTCAAGGCATCATTTCCTGAGGGAGATAAAACATAAAAGCATCAACTTACATACATGAGACCAACCCTGAAATTGAATGGAAAGCTAATTTTAATTCTTGGCCTCTTACTACAGAAATGGAGACTGTATCCATAGAAATCATGAGTAGAGCATCAAACAGGATCATTGACCAAGATGAGGATACTGAGATGGAGGAATATCATATAAATAAGAAGGGTAGGGATCAAGGCTTAGAAGAAGAAGAAGAGGTTGTGATACAACTAGTGGAAATAGAACTAGATCAGCCTAGTGTTCAGATTACTTTGGAGGATCCACCTCTAGTTACAACTCCATCCACTACAGAAGTAACCATACCAAACCCTGAGGACAATGTTGTTGCCACAGGATATAGCTAGCCTATTATAAGTTCCATTGAGGAGAACAAAAAAAAGGTCAGGGAAAGAATGCAATGAATAATGCCTTCTGAATCAACATCCCACCAAACATGGTTGATGGCTACTATGGAACTCGAACATGATCAGGCATTAGGGGATTTTTGAGGTATAAAATGGGCCTCCTAAGAAAAATGTACAACCAAAATAAGATTTATAAGAACCAATAGGATTCAAGATGATGATGTCAACCATGGGGAATGATTCACCATTTTTGGAGTAAAAGAGTAAAAATATTAAAAAATAATAAAATAATAAAACTACCTTTTCAACTCATATTTTCAAATTATCTCCCTAATGTTTTACTCAAATTTTGAGTGAGACTACTCGTTGGAGAAAAAATTTAATTCCTCATCCAAGGAGTACCCTTGTTGCATACTTTTATGGACCCTGATACAAAAAAAAATAGAAACACATGAAAAACCATGATTGCAATCACATTTTTCATGTATTTCTAATTTTTCATGTAGCAAGATCCATTGAAAGTATGCAACATGGGTAATCCATAGATAAGGAGCCAAATTATGCATCCAATGAGTGTTGTTACTCGAAATTTGAGTAAACCTATAGGGAGATAAGTTGAAAATACGAGTTGAAAAAATATTTCTTTCTTTTCTTCCTCTAAAATTTGATGATGTAATCTAATCTTATTTGATTATTTCCACTATTTTTTTACATTTCCTTTGGAGGCCCATTTTAGACCTCAAAATTTCCCTAATGTGAGGATTTCACTACAACACCCAGCAACTCAGTCATTACCTTCAAGGCCTCATCTTAAAACCTTGGATGTCTCTCTGAACTTAGAAAGTGCCCCTTTACCAGATAAAATAAACCTTCATAAGTAGGTGGGGAGATTTTGTACAATGATCTTGGAAAAAGTTTCATGACCATTAGCAAGGTTGAGACATTATTAGGAACAGTTTCAAATAACGTGAAAATGGAGGAGGTCAATTCCAGATCCTTGTACCTTTAGAAGGAAAGCTACAAGGAGTTGATAATCAAGATGGGGGTGAACAGAGAAGACAAGAAAACAATAGAAATTATTCTTCAACAATCTGATGAGCACCAGTATTGCAGCAAGGATGCTGCAACTCCTGGGGCTACCAACTTTACTTCATCAACCCGGGGTTTGTACAAACTTGGAGGTGATAGTGTTGTATACACAAATAGATGTAATTGGTCTACTCTTTGTCACAGTTGAGCTGGGGTGACAGACCACTATGGTTTCTCAAATCAACCTTCTATTGAATAGAAGAAGTCTGATTACCAACTAAGGGCGGGAAATTTACCCTAATTGGGAGAAAAGAAATGCTGCCTATTGCAAGAATGAAAGACTGAAGAAATGCTTGCAAAATAACATGAAATCCTCTATCTACTTGCTAACATACCTTGCTTGCAAAAGAACCCTACTTTAACACATGTGATGTTTTAACTAATCTAAGCATGAAATCTGACCTAGAGAATACTAACTGCTGTGTGCATAAATAAATACAAAAGAACATTTTTTTATCTTTTTGCTTGAAAATTGTAAATGCTAATCTTTCTTGGTTCTTTGGCAGGAGGGATAGGTGTGGAGGAAGAGGGGTACAATGGTTCTGATGGCTTGGAGGTCAAGTAGGGGCCTAATCCTATCTTTGGTGATGATTTTTCTTAATTCGGGCTCAAGAAAGGCTGCTACAGATTTTCCTATAGGATGTTTATAGGATGTACTAGTTCACCTACAAGATTCCCTGTTTTACTACACGAACAGGCCAAAAGCTTAGGAAGTGGTCTAGAAGGTGGAATGGAGCTTGGAAAAGGTGAATAAGAGGGGAATAAGGCATGGGAGTGGTAGGTACTTACTCAAAACTCAAGCCAAAGCTTTTTGATGGTTGGATTTGCTCAATGGAAATGGAAAGTTTTCCGCATAGCACAAGAATTTGAATTGAAACCTTAGTGACTTTTAGAAATCATCGGTGGATATGGCTTGGATGAGGCTGATGTGATTAGGTCTCCCTGTAATGTAGAAAATCCTGCAACAACACACATCATTGTTGGAATTTATACATAAATTCATCTAAAAACAAGGAGGGTTTATTCAAAATATAAGAAAACAGAGTTATCACCATTTATTTGCTAAGTTCATGCATGGAAGTTCTTGAAACCAATATAAAAGAGATATGAAATCAGTGAAAAGCATAAGAGATCAGAAATACCAATTGTAGCTCATCCTATGAAATTGAAAGATAATGACCTAATTAGCAGGAAAACCATAGGTTACACAAAAAGAAAATTCTATCTTTTTGGGCTGTATGGGAAGTGCTCCTCAAGCCATGATCCCTGAAAGGGATAAATGAGGTAAAACCACTTGTTGTCAGAATTTTTTCAATATCTTCTTACCACTATGATGCTACTATTAGAACTATCCACAAATGGAAGAAAACTAATTAAAACTACCAATACTTGCAAATTAACAACACCAATATCAGTTTAGCAACTAACTATGAGTATAACCTAAGCATACATATACAACAAGAGGAAACTTTGCTACTAGGGTTGGGACCTAACCCAAGAGCTTCAATCCTCTAAGTTAACTCAGTGCTAGATCAAGGGAATGCTACTCATTTTCATTAAAATATGAGAAATACACAAGAGTGCTTGGTTACAATGCTTCAACTCGAAAATGATGCTTAGCTATATTGCACAAAAAATCTGAATCCTAATGAGGCTCTAGGCCTCTTGATTTATACAACTGAAGTTACCAACAACTTCCTTAAATTTAGGGAGGCTTGGATGCCAATCTCGAGATCAACTAGTCTTCAACTATCACTGGCTTGGCTGCCAATGAACCTCATGATTCGGCTGCCTGCAACTCCGAGCTGATGAGATTTGATTGAGGAATATTCAAGTGAGTGAGGAGTTAAGGAGGGAGATCTTATCTCCTGGAATCCCTCTTTCTTGTCTTTATTCGAGTTCATGCACTTTAATTAGCCAAAACTTGCTCCAAAACCTGAAATCAATGAACATTATACCACCAGGCATGACATCTCATCTTTACTCTCCTTGTTGAGAAAAATATAATTAAAACATGTAAAGAATTGTGAGAAAATTTGATTTTAGTAAGTTGGAGGTGCATTAAGTTCGATATAATTTACCCATTGATGAGCCTCATCACAATCTGTTGTGGGGAAAAATGCCTATGCAGGACGATCCTATCCACCTAAGGTGTGACAGTTCCTTAGCAACAAACAGAAACAACTATTCTAGTATTCTTCCTTTATGAATTAAGAATGAAGAGAGATGGATGGACTAACCGGTGTCTTCCGTTTGTCCCTCGATCCGGTTTCTCTTCTCTTTGAGAGTTCCCAGCTACTTGCCTTCTTGCTCGCCCAACTTCAACATGTTCCTGCAAGATCACAAGAAGGGAATGCTACACAAAGACATAGATTCATATTCATAACTAGTTCAGGATTAGAAATAAACCAAATACACTAATGCAATCATACATCAAAGACACATCAGTATATAGGAGAAACCAAGATAGCTTTATTGATGAATAACAAGGTTCAGGAGGAGATACAACCAAGAGAGTTCCAATCCAGCATCTCCTTCCCAGCAAATGAAATTCCTATCTTCACCTCCCTTCAAAGCATTAAGCATCCAATGATTCCAATCTCAAACCAACAGCAATTCTTTGCAATAACAAAATTCCAGCCTCCTGGATCTCATGGAGGCGAGATCCATATATAGATGTTTGGAGAGAGGATGAGTCAGCTTGAGATCTGACTAGTGTCCTCTCCCTCTGTCAGTTCTTGCTTCCACTTGGAGACTAAGAGCCTCTTACTCATCACTAGTCGAACTCATCAAGGCAAGTGTCATGGAGGAAGATTCTGGAAGCTTCCACAGTCTTTACACCTCACACAAAGGACCTTTCCATTTGTCATTTCCTGCTCAGCGCACCCTGGTAGTGCTTCTACCTGCGTTGCAGTGCACCTAGCCAGTGTAATCTCTGCATTTCAGCGCAGACAGCTAGTGGAGCCTCTGAATTGATCCTGAATTGACTTGTTTTTGAGTAGTTTCTGGTGGAGAACTTCTGTGAATTGCTGTGGTTTGTTAGCCTTGTTCTTCTAGGGGTAGGAACAACATGCTTAGGGACTTTGGATCCCTTAGATTATGGACATTTCATGCTTATAGCTGTAAGGCACAAAAATGTCTATAACAGTTGCCCCCTAAAGTATGAGGCCGTTTATCGGGTGAAATGCTTTATTAGGAGGATCCGAAGTTCTTTCAATGCTGGGAGGAGACCTGTAATACAATACAATACAATACATTATTTTCATACTTTTTCCACGATCTAGCTGAGGCAGGCATTCCCATGCTCAGCTTTATAAATTCATTTTCATGTACATATAACAGACAATCGTCTGATGATAGACTGATGATTCTGATAGAGCCATCATCCTTTTGGTAGGATGATTATCTGTGGTGTAAAGCTGTACATTTCTATGTCTTTATCTTTCCTGAATATATATCGCAGGGCGGATGGATGAAACTAGATCCGGGGTCTTCAAACTCGTTCGATCTTCAGTCTAAGTACAAGTCGATCCATGTGAGAAATGTTCTAAAGTCGAACATGGAAGGACATTGCTTGATTACCGGTCAATGAGGTAAACCGTTAAAAAGCGCGAGAGGAATCACCGATAATGAAGATGACCCTCAAGGTACTGTAGTACAGTTCACATGGTGTGAATAGAGGACTTGGCGTCGAACACCACGCAAAATCTTTCGGTCGAAGGCCATTGATGTATACCTGTCGCCGGAAGTGAGAAACTTGCCATTGAGGCATGCAAGCTTCAAACTACTGAAGGGGTTGTTCCTAGATCAACTTCTTGGATAATGAGCTGATGTCGACAAGAAGCGATCCGTCAAAGGAGGGCCTTAATGCATCCCACATCAGTGACATGGAACGGAGCAAATGATTTTGATGGAGGTGAAAACGATCTGATGATATATGATTCAGGGTGGCGGTCATGAAAAGAATGAAGGATAATGTATGGTAGTGGATGGGACACGGGTGACTTCTCTGAACGACTTCTCTTGAACATATGGCAACACTTATGCGATGGATCGGTAGCATTACCCCAAATATGGATGGTATGGCGAGACCATGGTGATGTGACCGGCGAATGAAACAACCCAACCCGATTGTGGTACGGAGGAAAAGTGTCATGTTCAAGAGCGACTTGCTACCATCAAAGTTTTCTTGAGTTTCTCCCAATTTTTCCCCAGTCATTGCTGACCAGTACCTCTTTATTTTTGTCAAGCTTGAGGAGGATAACATATGCTTGTTCTATAACTTGCCCTTCGGGCAAGCCCATCACTATGTTTTAACGAGCCTAGCGATAGTGAAACTCGTTCTCGTCTAAAGACAAGTTCGTCGCTATTTAATGTTTTTAATGAGTCTAACGACAAAGATAACTCGGTCCTTTTCATTTTTAGAGAGTCTGAAAAGGTACGTAAAGTCAACTCCGAAAGTCCTTTTTCGTCATCTAATCCCTTAAGTCCGAAAAAGTATAAAAAAATACAGAAGTGATGAGTTTTCGATAGTTTTAACGAGCCGAACAAAACAAGCGCTCGATCTTTTTGTGCAATAATCCCTCAGGTCCAAAAAGATTAAAATCTAGAGGAGGGATAGCACTTACGGTCGCTTTAACGAGCTGGAAGACCAAAACTCGGCAATCTTTTCACATTTTACGAGTCAGATGAAAAGAGCTTAAAGAAGACTCGTCTTTTGAGGAACGAGTGATAAAACGGGTTAGCAGTTGATTCCAGGTACGGGTTGGAATTTTCCAATCACGGCAGTGTCACAAGGATGGCTAGTGAAATCACTCTTCCCAGCTGTTCCTCAAAATGGGTAAAAAATCATATGGAGGTGAACGATCGGCCAATGGAAAAGTGGAGGTGACGGTGCAAACATGACCAAGGGTTTAATGGCTGATAATGTTACATTCACAGTGGTTATTTACCGGAATAGTTCATTTTTTAACGAGCTTAAATGCGGGTGGAAACATTTGCTCGATCTTATGTTTATTTTTTAACGAGCATGAACTATGCGTTAAAACTGCTCGGATCTTGCATTTATTTTTTAACGAGCATGAACTGTGTGCTAAAACTGCTCGATTAACCCAGTCATATGATAAGAATGTCTCATTAAGATTCTATTTTTTATGGAGCTTCATCTTACAAAGCTTTGCTCCACATCCTTTCTTTATGAAAGTTAGGAAATGACTAATCCAAAAAACAGATAAATAACCGCTCTTTGCTTGCACTCCAAAAGGTTTGCATGCCCCCAAGCATAAAACAGAGTTTCAAGGTTACCTCTACTTCACTTCCGCCAAAACAATTGTTTTACCGAGAGAGGCCTACCGCTTTCAGGTTACCCCAAAGATTGTCCTGTTAATCTTTCAAACAAAACACTCCTTCGGCGATGTCTACCGAGATAAACAAAGGTGAGCGACGATGCCCGCCAACTCACATAACTTTGAAAAAAGAATCTTATTCCAGAATGACCCCTCTTCCAACCACGGATGGGGTATGGACTAGTCATATTCTCCCGCGGAAACCTACCCTATACCCAAAGTTTTCCTACCGAAGCAGACCAGGACGCATGCCCCCTGGGTTCCAGTCATATCCCTCCGAATTACTCGTGCTCATCGGGAGGACGGACCGTGGGTTGTGACATTTCTTGCGTGAAGAGACCATTTAGGGAAGGTATATGACTATTTGCGATGCGTGATCCGGGAAATGAAAGTTGGTCCACGATCTTGACCACTCTTCCTTCATGCGGAAAACACATTACTCTAAAGAGTGAGGAGACGATGGCTCCCATGCAATATATATAGTCTCGTCCAAGGAGTAGGTTATAATCCAAGGGTCCTTGAACGACCATCACGTTCATTTGAACGGTCTTCCCTTTCAATGTGATAGGCACATTGGGGAGGATCAATAAAGGTCGACTGGTTCCTTTATCAAAGCCTGTCAGATTTCTCATTTCAAGCAAAAGCGCTGGCGAACCAAGCGCTTTCCAAGCAATAGAGGAAAGGATACTCACAGATGCCCCCTCATCAATGATGGTGCCAGCCATTACCATTCTGTATATTTGAACGATAATTCTGAATGGTATGCTTGCTGGCAACCGGGGTCTGCCTAGTTGGTTCCAATCAAAGGATACAACTAGGTTGCTTGGTGGTGGGACCGAATATACGGTCGGGTATGACTCTGACGAAGTTCCTTCCTGCGATAAAGGAATGGGCAAATTGCCCCCTTGTTCGTTGGAGTCTGTGTTGATGAAGAGAATTTGGACGGTGTCGTCTTTATTCTCTTCTGTGATGGTATCATTCGAAGATAGAACCTCTGAAGGCAAGACCGGGTCAACTGCCGCCTCGACCTTTTGACTTTCGTCGGGTATGGATTCAATTGGTTCGTCTTCAATGACCGGCGCTTCAGCTGACCACTTGAGCAGGCCAGCTGGATTTTCAACTAACGAAGGACTCGGCAAGAGTTTTTTATATCCAGGAGGAAGTCATAACGGTGAAACCGGACGATCATCCAAAACTCTTTTCGCTTCGTCTAAGAAGGGACAACGGTGGATGGCATGGTTTCCTTCGCACAGTCAACAGGGAGATCTAGCTCTCCCTTTTTGTCTAAGGACTTCACTCTCGCTAGTTGACGGTATGCATTCAACATGGCTATCAGAGGTTGATGCCACCGGATTGTGCAAACGGGGAGACCAGTCCCTTAGTATCCGAGGGATGCAGGGACAATCTCTGTGGAAGTGGTCTCCCTTGCATATGACACATGGCGATTTAGGCCTAGTCAGTGTTGTGTGTGGATTTTTGTCAGATGACACTTGTTTGCCCCCAGTCGCTTTTGGCTCCTTCTTCTTCTTCTCTTTCTTCTTCTTTTCCTTCTTCTCCTTAGGAACTTGGTTTTTTGTTTTACCAGTTCCGTCAAGCGAAGAGGAAGGAGGAGAGGAAGAATTAGATGAAGTAGAAGGCTGGTGGGTAACTCTGGTATGGTCTAACTATTGATTCGACTGTTCAGGAATAGTGGTGTTCTGAACGACATTGGTTGAGAAGAGCCAGACCGGTAAGCCAATTGTCAGTCCTAGAAGCGACAATGTGGCCATATGGGGCGCACCAACATCAACCCAAGAGGAGAAGGGACTAGGATTTCCACCAAGGGGAATTCCTTGGTTGGTATGCTCCATTTTCTCAACCTAAAGATCAACGCAGGAAGAAGGGGTGATTGTTCCGTTTAAAATAAATTTTAACGACGCTTTAGACACAACTTTCTTTTTCAATTTTAAAGAGTCGAGAAAAAGCTAAAGATGACTCTAGTCTCCTTCGATGTTTTAACGAGCACGAAGTGACAAATGCTCGGATGGAATTTTTCTGTTATAGAGTCTGAAAAAGGCCAAAAGGAACTGCTCTGGAGTTCTAGGTAGAGGGTGTGCCAAACTTTTCGCAAAACCACAGAATAATTTTTAAGGTACGGGCGGTCAATCTTCCTGAATGCTGTGTTCAGTGCATTGCGATCAGTAGGGCGACCGACACGGCTTCCTAAGGATAAAGGTTTTATGCCTATAGGGGCCTCCCAATATATACTCGACAGTACGTGGGAGCACAATCCGTACTAGCGCTATCGTCCCTTAGGAGGAATCACCCACCATCAGCGAGATCGACAGTCACCAGGTTTTACGACGCCAGAACACGTCTCTAGCCTAGACCTCTATGTTGTGCGTTAAGTTACAAAGCGTTGTTAAGTTCATTCAATTTATTTTAGGTTGATCTTTCTTAGAAGTTTGCCTTTTTGGATCACCACGAGATGTAGATACAACTCCTAAATGCAATCTAAAAGATGATAAGCAAATTTTATCTCTTTTTCAACAATGAAAATCCTAGCTACAAAGGGAAAAGAAAGACACCATCTTTTCTCAAAGAGCAATCAGCACACTCTAAATGCACTTTTCCTAAATCAAGCACGCAAACTATCAAGATGCAAATGCACAATGCAGGTGTTTGTTTTCCGCTCTCTTAATATTGATGCCTAAAAAGAAAGCTTTTTGTACAACTTTGAATTTGCTTTTAAATGACAAATACAAACAAGTTTACTTTTTCGAAATCAGAAAGGGTAGAAGAGAATACAACACTTTACGACTTTCGAAATGAACACTTGTTTCGACACTTAAAAGAGACAAACTCAAACCAAAAGCAAAAGTAAATGTATAATCAACTGTAAACAGCCAATGAACTCTCTCCTAAGATCACAATCAACAGATCTGAATCAAGGGTTACAGGATGACTATTTCACTCTTGCAAAGGAAAACTGTAAATGATGCCACAAACACATAAAAACACTCACAGTCTTTTTGTACAAAAGGAGGCGGAATTTAAGCAGAGAAAAGGAGTCATCAGATAGGTACCTATGCTGGTTACAAGCTGCAAAAAATCAGAGATCAAAACAAGGCAAAACAGAGCAGAGAACCCCAGCTGCACAAGGCCTAACTGGATTAGCGCACTCCCAACACAGAGGTTTTGACATTCAGCGCAGGTAACCTTCACGGGACCTGCGTTGAAATGCAGAACCTCTTCACAGAGTCTGCGCTGAAGCAGAAACGAGAGTTGTTTCTGGGTTCTAGGTTACAGTTTGCTATTTAATCTACAGTTTCAGGCCAAATCAAAGCAACAAGCAAGGTACAATCAAAGGGATGCTTTGAAGGAGGACTAAGATCTATCACAAAGGATCATCAAATCATTTGTGAGTCCATTGTTCAGATCATAGACAAATTCAGTGATTGGATCAAAGCAGCAGTTGTCTACTTTGCATCCGAGAATAGCAGATGCAGTTCAATTGTTGCTGTTGAGTCTATGAAACAAACAATGATAGAGACACAAATAAAATGACTAAACAGATCTTCCCCTGTCGAGTCGCCAATTTGTTGTGGGGAAAAATGCCTATGCAGGACGATCCTATCCACCTAAGGTGTGACAGTGCCTTAGCAACAAACAGAAATAGCTATTCTAGTATTCTTCCTTTATGAATTAAGAATGAAGAGAGATGGATGGACTAACCGGTGTCTTCCGTTTGTCCCTCGATCTGGTTTCTCTTCTCTTTGAGAGTTCCCAACTACTTGCCTTCTCGCTCGCCCAGCTTCAACAGGTTCCTGCAAGATCACAAGAAGGGAACGCTACACAAAGACATAGATTCATATTCATAACTAGTTCAGGATTAGAAATAAACCAAATACAGTAATGTAATCATACATCAAAGACACATCAGTCTATAGGAGAAACCAAGATAGCTTTATTGATGAATAACAAGGTTTAGGAGGAGATACAACCAAGAGAGTTCCAATCCAGCATCTCCTTCCTAGCAAATGAAATTCCTATCTTCACCTCCCTTCAAAGCATTAAGCACCCAATGATTCCAATCTCAAACCAACAGCAATTCTTTGCAATAACAAAATTCCAGCCTCCTGGATCTCATGGAGGAGAGATCCGCATATAGATGTTTGGAGAGAGGATGAGTCAGCTTGAGATCTGACTAGTGTCCTCTCCCTCTGTCAGTTCTTGCTTCCACTTGGAGACTAAGAGCCTCTTACTCATCACTAGTCGAACTCATCAAGGCAAGTGTCATGGAGGAAGATTCTGGAAGATTCCACAGTCTTTACACCTCGCACAAAGGACCTTGCGATTTGTCATTTCCTGCTCAGCGCACCCTAGTAGTGCTTCTACCTGCGTTGCAGTGCACCTAGCCAGTGTAATCTCTGCATTTCAGCGCAGACAACTAGTGGAGCCTCTGAATTGATCCTGAATTGACTTGTTTTTGAGCAGTTTCTGGTGGAGAACTTCTGTGAATTGCTGTGGTTTGTTAGCCTTGTTCTTCTAGGGGTAGGAACAACATGTTTAGGGACTTTGGATCCCTTAGATTATGGACATTTCATGCTTATAGCTGTAAGGCACAAAAATGTCTATAACACAATCTCATAAATATATCCAGGGATTAAGAAACGGGCTAAAGATTTCAGCTAGTGAACATGTTCAATCTAAAGAGTTGGCTTAGGTCGAGATGGAAAAGGAAAAGCTGATGAAAGAGTTGGTGGAAATAAGTGATGAGGTGGTGGATTTTAAACAGATAGTGGATGAACTACAATAGATAGTGGAAGATTTGCAAGAAAATATTAGCTCTCATGTGTGCATGGTGGAAATGATAGAGGATCCACAAAACCCAACTGAGCAGCTCACCAAAGCCTTAACTGAAGTGCAGCTCTCGAAAAGTGTGTTGAAGAAGGTACAAAGTCATTTAGATTCAGAAAATGCAAAGCTGGCTCAGCAAGAAAAATAGTTGCAGATCATGGTAATAAATGTTGAACTTGCCAACAAGAACCTGCAGTCTGCAACACAAGAGATGAACAATCTTAAGACAAAGTTGAAGGGGAATATGTCTCTTTTGGAAGCTAGACAACTGGTATGGGATGAGATCATAAAGGAAATGAATCTCAGTTGGGAACAAGTGACATTAACATAAGAGCAAAAAGTTGCAAGTAGGGATTACAAGGATTCCATCATGAATGTTAAAGAGGAAGGTGAAAAGAATTCCAAAATTGCCAAGAAATTCATTCGCCTTGTGAATGAGAGGCCAACTGAGGAGTTAATATCCTTGATGTGGCAGATATGGTTAGTGTTGTAATGGAGATATAAAAAGTTATTTTGAAAGAAGAAGCCAAGGTTAGAGCTGAATAACGCCTCAGGGTGGTGCAAAAGGAATTGATCTCCTTCAATGTTGAATTCAACATAGTATTGCAAGACGGGTTTCCTAACTGTTGGGGACTTCATGGGGAGTGTCTCTCTCAGGAACAATACAATTAGAGGCTGGTGGAAACTAAAAGAAAGGTAGGCTTGTCCCACGAGAAGACTGCCACTCTCAAAGGTATAAGAGTAGTGAACTTCCTGAAGAAGGAATTCTAGTTACTTGGGATGGTTAGAAGTCTCTTTCATAATAGGTTGGATTATTCAGGTATAATTGATTTAAATGTCAATTATCAACATTTCAGCAATGCTCCTCCACCACAAATACCGTTATAGCAACGATGTGAATAGTTTGTTAATTGACAGGTTATCCATCTCGTCGATGCTTAGACACAACACACTCTACAACATGCTACTTCATCCCACCATCCTTGAAGAATCTCTTTAATTATGTCAACCTTGACAATTTATTTATATCTTTTATGTTATTCTCATTTTATGTTTATTTTGTTCTCTTAAATGGCCACATTTTGGCTAAATACAACTGTGTAGGCATACACGCTAGAGATTTGAGGTGCTTATTCATCATGAAATCTATAAAGAAATAATATTATGTAAACGACCTCTCTCTTTCACAAAAGGCCTATATGAACCATTTTGAAAGAAGAAAGAAGGGTTCAAAACTTTTGGAAATGACTCTTTTATGGTTTCATGAAGAAAATGTTATGGATCTCATGTATGTGTGTTTCTCAGAATATTAATGCGAGATTTTTGGTGATTCCAACTTATTAGATTGTATTATGTTCAAATATCTTTATGTTTTTCATATATGTTGAATATTCCTCTCAGATTTCATGTTACATAGCTGCCAGATATATTTCTCATAAGATGTAGATTCATTTAGATAAATTTATTGATGGATAATGCCTATATGAGTATGGAAATTAATTCTTTAAAAGTGCTCCACGTATCTTAGCATTCCATGAACATATCTCTCTCTCATTTCTCTCTAAATCCATATGCATAGAATTCTTAAGGTTTAAGCTCTATATGATGGATTTCTTCTCTATTTTCTTCTACAATTACATTCGTCTTAACAATTGACTCATTGCAAGCTCTCAATCTAGATTGGCCACCATCGATTGATGATTATATTCTTGTATGTTCCTATGTATGTGAAGTTTCACACATTGTATCTTTATGATTGGTTCTGAATCAATTTTATTTGAATTACATGGAAGAAACTATGGTGCTACAAGTCCTTAAGACAAATTTGACAACACTAATCCAAATGTCCTAGGCACTGGTCTCCCATCAACCCATAGACTATCTCTAGGAGTGAAAACATCTTATGGCAACGTTGTCAGGGAACAGATTAGAGATTTTTCCCCTTGGGTCTAACATTCATATACTCTTTGATAAGGTGAGTAAAGATGTGTGGGTTGTAGATTTATCACCTTGGTGACTCCATAGTCAAATCCTAAGTTCATAACCCTGGATTTTAAGAGGCCCCATACCCACTCAGATATCTATAAGCAAAGAACACCATCTATATATGATCATGAGAGACTAATATCCATAAGGATTTGGATGTAAAAAAACCCTAATATTGATGCTACTATCTCCTCGTTTCATGAAACATCCTCATCCAACTCAAAGAATGCCATAATTCATTGCTCCAATTTTTCTCCTAGAGTCTCGGTATATCCTTCAGAAAGTGGTAAACTACTCAGTGCCACCATCCTAGAAGTCAAGGAAGAAGAAGTTTTAGTCAACACCCCTTCTTCCTTATTCCCTCTCCTCCCTGAAGTTGAGGAAAAAGATATCCTCAAGAGGAGCCATATTCACAATACATGCACAGTTTTTCATTGAACAATTAGTCAACTGTCTTGCAATTGGTCATAGCTTAGGGGCTACTAATAATGCTAACACCACCACCTCTGCTTCATATTGATTTTCTCAATTTCCAACTAAACAAATATGCTTCCTTAGACTTGCCTCTACCTTTAAGTGCCATGCCTCAAGATGATCTCAAACTCTTTCTGAGGTGTTAGAAAATTATATATTACAGATAAATGAAACACATAAAATATTGCATAAATATAAACACAGAAAACACATAAAACAAGAGAGACATAGATATACGAGGTTCACCCAGTTTGAGCTACGTCGACAGAGAAAGAAACAGTCCTTCCTTTTATATTATCTAGCAACTGAAGAGATACAACCTAAAATAGATTTGCTATAATTTCCTCTTCACTCTCAATCTCCTCTCTCTTCCTCACTCCGAATACAGATATACATAGACACAATACAATTCCCTCATATATAGTGAGGGGTTGCCTTCTAGGGAAAACAACCCTAAATTAAACACAAGTTCTACCGTCAAATCTTCGCCTAATGAACAGCCTAGATTGACTACGAAATTACAACATTTTACAAGGAAATTTTACATCTATTTTTAGCTTCGAGGGCACTACCCCTAATCCCCTGCCGGGGGGGGCTCCCAAAGGTCACAACTGCCCCCCACCTAGACCCCCCTGCAGCGTATATTTTATGGGTGGAATTGTCACCACATTACGAACTGGGTTCCAATGTGGCGATACCTCTAAATAGAGAAGATAATCAGACTCCACACCCAACAATGTTTAATGGAGAAGATGATACATCAACATCGAGACATATAGAATCTTTCTGTGCATTTGCAAAAAATTTAATTGTTGAGCACATGGATGTGGTGCTAAGGCTCTTGGTCTAATATCTGGATGGTGAAACCCGAAAATGGTTCAAATCCTTGCTGGATGCTTCCATTAATACTTGGGAAGAGATGGAAAAATATTTTATGCAAAAGTGGGGAGAAAAGAAAGACCAAAGATCTATTCTTACTGAGTTGAATGGTATGAAAAATAAACATGATGAGGACATCTCTGGGCTTATAAAAATATTTTAATAAATTAGATAACAATCTACCTGCTAAGATAAAAACTCCACAAGCCACTGCCAAAGTAGTTTTTTATAGAGCTTTTGTGTCAAAGTTCAGTTTCACACTCTAAGACAGGAAGTCTTAGACCCTGGACTAGATTCAAATTGATTCTTTCGAGGTAGAAGAAAATTTTACATCAACTAGGAAGTCAAGAAATAGGACAGAGCCTGGAGAAAAGAAAAAGTGGAAAGAGGAAGCAAATTCCTGAGGTCATGGAAGGGAATCCAAAGAACAAAAAATGGAGGAAATGGATAAGTTAATAAAGAACTTATCAAATAAATTGATAAAACTAGAACTAGAAAATAAAAACCTTCCATGACATAATTCCCAGATTGCTAATTAAGGTTTCAACCCCCAATACAAAAGGCCCCCACTAGAGATATTGCAAAGAGAGAGAGAAAGTAACAACAAGACCACATCCATCCTCCATTATATATAGAAGATGATATGGAGGAGCATATAAAAGATGCGAATGAATTTCCTGGGAACCTATATTCCTCTTTCTCTGATGAAGAACAAGAAGTTAGAGTGTGTGAAGAAGAGGGGGATGATCTTGAGGCAACACTAAACGATGTTGAGATTGATGACTACTGCAAGAAGTTTGTTGATTTTATGCAGGCTCAGATGCATAGGAAATATGATATTCGGTCATCTAGAAAGAGATTGAGGGGATAGTAAAAAAATTAAGGTGCCTCCTCCCAAGAGCCTCCTAGGCTAGCTGACAAGGAGAAGAGGCCTTTAGATCCAATTATTTAAAAAAAAGGAGTCCTCAGATCCAAACTACCATAAGCCTGAAGTCCTCAAAGAATAGAAGTTACCTCCCCCCTCTAAGCCCACTTGTTAAAAAGAAAAATAGCCAGTAGATGTAGGCACTACAAAAAAGGCCCTACTATCTTTAATCTTCAAAAAGAGCTTGAGAAAGTCAAAATCTCGATCCCGTTAACTGAGCTCTTGAAACAACACACCTATAAGGCCCAAGTTTCCCACTTCGTGTTTCCATCCCCTTCAGTCCAATCACATGATAGTTTAAATATCTAAGAAGAATGGCCAATGGTCATCTTTGGACCCCATGTTGAAGAACAAGATCCTTCCACAACACCTTTTTATGGCACTCTAGTAATACATGACCTCCTTCTCCATAACTGCATGTTGGACTTGGGCACTTCTCATAACATGATGCCACTGTCAGTAAGGGAGAAACTAGGTCCGCAGATAACTAGACCATACAAAGATCTCTATTCTTTTAACTCTAAGAAGGCAAAATGCTTTGGAATGATAAAGGGCTTAGTGGTGAATTTTTCCTAGATCCCAGTGAAAAGTGTGGTAATAGACATTGTAGTAGCTGATATCCCTGCAAGCTTCAGTATGCTTTTTTCCATATCTTAGGGATCAAAGATTGGAGGTTCCATCAAGTTGGATTTGACTTATGCTACCATCCCTATATTTGGTGGAGAAGAAAGGTGATTGTATAGGGAACCAAGGTTTGTTAAAATAGTTAAAAAATCTTATTGCCCAAATAATTCTTTTGTATATGGGAAAGAAAGGGATCTCTCCTACTTACTGCTAGAAGAAGATGATTTTATTTCAGAAGAAACAAAGGCACAACCTGTAGTCCAATTATATCATTAGCTCACAGATAGTAGCAAAGTCTGGAAGTTGTATTTTGATGGTGCTACCTCTAAGGAATTTAATGGAGAAGGAGTGTTGCTGATATCTCCCAAGTGTAGCTTTATCCCTCTCTCATTCAAATTGGAATTTGAGGCAACCAATAATATGGCAAAGTATGAACCATTACTATTGGGCTTGTAAGCAGTGAGTAATTTGAACATTGAATGCCTGACTGTGTTTGGAGACTTAGAACTGGTGGTAAAAAAATCAAGAACTAATGTTAGACTAAGAGCCCCAGGCTAAGGGCTTACAAAAATGAGGTTTGGGATTTAATGGACAAATTCTTCCTAGATTTTAATGTCCAATTATTACCCAAGGAAGGAAATCGAATGGTCGACACATTGGCTATAGCTGTCAGTAATTTAAGCCACCATAAAATCCACTTCTCAGATATGAAGTCGAAGTTAGATACAGACAATCAGTACCGAATAATCTGAGACACTAGCAAGTGTTTGAAGATGATGAAAAAATAAAGCGCTTTATGGAAGCCATTGGGGAGTTTTCCAATTTTTTGATTGACCAGGAAGATGAAAAAGTGACAGAGGAACAACTTACTTCTTGGGAAGAAACTATTGTAGGACATAGAATTATGCAGCTAAAGAGAAACACCATTCCCCGTGGCCTAGTTCCTTTCGAGAGACTATTAAAATCCAACAACGTGGCCTAAAAACCTGCTAAATAGGGAGTTGATGAACAGGTGGAGGATTGCAACATTAGCTTAGAGAATGAACCCTCGATGATTAAGTTGTCAAAGGGGATTCCTCATCAATATAAAAAAAAGGTACTTAAATCTCTTTAGGACCTATAAAGATGTATTTTCTTGGTCATATGATGATTTAAAGACATTTGATACAAATATTATTCAACACAAGATTCCCTTAAAAAATGGAATGAAGCCTTGTAAGCAAAAACTCAGACAGATCAATGTTGCAGGATAAGCACCCTAGGGTTTGGGTTGAAAACTACAACAGATCGAAGGGAATACACCAATAAGAAGTAGGAAAACAGCTAGTCCTAATGCTTAAACTAATAAAGTGGGATGAAGAGGGAGTAGCCGTAGGTCCTACATTTCAATATGTTCTAGCAGGGTTCAAACCCTTTACTTCCTCCAATGCTTCAAAACCTACAACTCATTCCAGAAAATCATATATACTAGTAGTAGTTAAGAGTATGTTCAAGAAATGAATGTTAGATCATATACACATATGGATATAAAACACGAAATCATACATAATTAAATCATAAAATGAATTAAAGCATAAATATCATAACATCCGGAACAAGACAAAGCTTCTTTATTGATGTCTACAAAGAGAGCTAGAATAATACAACCTAATTCGACCACGGCTCCAAGGGAAACCTTCCTCCATATCTATCCAACCCAAGCCTCAAAAATCCTCTTTGAAATGCATACACATAGATGTCATATAAAGGAGATGAACATTTCTATGAGGAAACAAGGGTCTCCTATATCTGGGAGTGCAGGAGGCATAGGGATAAATCAGACTTAGTCATGTACCAATCAGATATAATATCAATATCCTATCCTTCTCTGCCCTTAGGCCATCCCATGAGGTGTATTTATACAACCTCAAAATATTTGTTTCAGTTGGGATACAGTTAGGCCACGGGCTCCTGTATGTGGGCTTCTGGTGTAACCCATAAACCCCACCCATAAAATAGGGATTTTATATTTTTTAATATTTCAAATTATATACGGGGGTTAGGTATAGATGGACCCACATGTGTACGCACTTTTTGAAGGGAAGAGTCACGTATGGAATTTAAAATAATGTTTTTTAGTAAAAGGCCCAAGTCTAAAGGAAAGGGCTGCCCAAGGCCATGACTCAAAGCATCAAGTATACATGGGTGATAAATGATGCTATAGCAGATTCCCACTAATATATGAGGTTAGAAGGGGTACATGATGGTCAAAATGTATTAAGTGTATCGAAAGAATCATGCGAGGACTTGGGAGGAGATCACCAGATTCCAGCCTACCAAACCAGTGGAAGAGATCAGAAAGAATGCTCATGTCTGAGGTGGGCATAGCCATGCTCAGAGATAGTAAAGCATGTCTACATATCAAGTGTAGAGTAGATCCAATATGTATACAAGTACAAAGGAAACTGAGAAATACATAGTGGACCATCTGATCATAGTTGCAAAAGTACATATCAAGGCCATGTCTCAATATCACATATAAACGAACTAATCAATGATGCCGAAGGAGATATCTGATCACTGGTGTCACGTAACTGATCCTCAAAGTACCAAGTCAAAAAGTGGAATAATGGTACCGCATGTAACTAGGGTGCCAACATATAAAATGTTTTTGTAATGAAATGCAACATATAAGGTGGATGGTGTAACTGGAAGAAAACTGGAGGAACTGACAAGTGAACCAAAAAATGCTGATTCAACCCAAGGTCTTCACCACAACCATGGTACATTTCTACACTATGGTAATAAATGGGCTGAAGTTGACCATGTGAGAAATCGTTTGATTACCGGTCATTAATGTATACCATTAACAAACATGAGAAATCTCACCGATAATGATGATGAGATCCAAGGTGCCCTAGTACAATCTAACAAGTGCGAATAAATGACTTGAAATTGAACACTTGAGAGAATCTACCAATTAGGAGACATTGATGTATTTTCACTGTCGATAGCGAAGGAGTCTGCCATTGATGACTGCAAACTCTAAGGTATTGAGAAAAGGACTCTAGATCTTATTCCCAGAGCAATGAGTTGGAGTCAATCAGAAAAGATCTGCTGGAAGGAAGGCAATAAGACATCCCACATCAACCTAGTGCGATTGTAGCCCGTGGACCAATAATTTGGAAGGAATTAGACGAAGAAAGAAGAAGTAACCATACCAAATCACATTTTCGGCATACACAAGCTGTAGCTAGCAGACGGTAGAAACCATATGAACCAACCAATAATGAAAGATGACACAAAGATGAGGGATCCACCAATAGGGTCAAATGGAAACCAAGGTATTGCACGAATCCCAATGCATCATAATGTAAGATGACGTCAAACACAAGTGAAATCACTCAGTCAAAGACCCATGATACTAATCAATGTTGAGTACAAGGTCACCTATCAATAATTGAAATAGGGCTAGGGTGTGGCTCTAGGCCTACTCTCAGAGAAATTTGTCGAAATCGATAAGAGTAGACCCACCAACAAGACGTCAATGGATACCTTCCTAACTAGCACAAGAGAAAGACCAAATAGCTTATGTGATACTGAACATAACTCTGACAAACTAGGTATGGTTGACTGAAAAATAAGTCAAGAGACACTATAGAAAGTCCGAATTAGGTTTACTTCCCTTGAACAAAATCATGACCCAAATGTGACTGTATGGAAGCATTGGATAATTGTATATAAGTTTGTCATGCAGGAGGCATAAAATGACTCTCCATATGATTGGAAAAGATAACCAACCAAAGGTGTATTGACTCAATGACAAGGTTATGGCTCTTATAAGTCACACTAAAGCCCATCCTAATGGAGGAAAGACTTGATTTGAGTTCTTTGCTCAAGGGTGACACAACTAACTCTTGCTGCCATCAATTATGGAAGTAATGTCCCGTTCCCTCTTTTTTTTTGAATATATATATATTTTGTCTTTTTCATATTAAAAATCCTGAAAAAGAATAAAAGAATTCCTATTGTACAGTGGAAAGAATGAGTGTCTAATTATAGATGTGCTAGTTCTCGGGAGTGGAACATTCCTATGCTTAATGCAAAGTGACAAAACTAGTCAATGACACTCAAAGGAATGTTCTTTCCATGGGCAGAAGGTGTCAAGTTGCAGAGGCTAAGTGATTGCAAGGTTGATTTTGAATAAAGATATGGTCAAAAAGTGGGTTATACACAAGTCCAAGTGAATCTGGTTTAAGGCCAGAAGGTACAAATAGTCAACATGAAATGCAGTAGTACAACTCAACATGTGGGAGCCTCTAGGGTATAGAGCTAGAAAAATAGGGAAGAAGAAGAGGAATGAGGCTTCATCACAAAGTCATGGTAGGACTAAAGAGGACTCCTGAGCCTAAGAAAAAAATTTCAGCATGGGTGCCAAGTGAAAATGAGGTACTATCTAGGGTGCCCATGATAAGGTAGGCTCTACCACACAAGTTAATACACTTCTAATAAATGAGATGATCCTGTGTCATATCTTGGTGGGGTTGATCCTAAGGAAAAGATTGAAAAGGAAACTGATAAATACACAATGCAGGTGAAAAACCTAACCTATATGCTAGTTTCAAGAACCAATACCTGTTAGAGCGGATCAACCATAAAAATGCCCAAAGGAGAAGTCTTCCATGTTCTGTAGACATAATTAGGAACACTAGACAAGAAGTTAATAAATCCCATATAAAAACTTCATATAAGAGCTTGTGTTATAGAATAAAAAACTTGAAAATTCATACCTTTTGTAACAGCTACAAACACCCTACAAAATTTTTCATTAGCTTTGTTTTGGAGCCCCCTTACCAACCATCCTTAGCAGCATGCCTTTCACTATCAAGCACACAAGCTTTAGCTGAGTTTTAGTGGCCTTCCGACCTGTGCATATCATCTTGCTTCTGCCTCCCATAGGCCGACATTCTGGACTTAGCCTATTTGCTGGCTGAGAGACTCCCCCAAAAAATTGCACAATTCTAGAGGGGAACCAACCTTCCCTCCAGAAATTGTGCAAATCAGCTGAGTAGCCTGTTGGGCTCCAGAATTGTGCAGAATAGACAGGATATCCTCCTTCAGAAAACTGCGCAATCTGCACTGGGCCTCAACCCAAAAATTACACATTTCTGGGAGGCAGTGACATGTTTAGCCCAAAAATTGCACAATTCATGACAGACAGCCAGCTCTGCTCAGCCCAAAAACTACGAAAATTTTCATCTGAAGCTTGCAGACAGGTGCATGTGCCTTCAGGTTGATTGGTTCCTCCCAGACTGAGCAAAATTGATTTTCATGCATAGGTTTCTTTCCATGAAATAGAGAGAGGCAACATGCAAAAGGCATCCCTATATTTTAGGAATCTATTTTAAGCAACTCAAGGTTACATGAAAAGATAATTTTAGAAACCTCTCACCAAGTGTTGCTTCTTCCTAGATTTGTGGCATGTGCATCATAACCTTGATCTTTTCAAAAATTATGAAATAGATGTTGTAGATCTCATTCCTCACGTCTCTTGCAACTCTAACATCCCACATCACATTGAGGAGTCTTCGGCACATTCAACTTCATTGTTTCAGGCTAAGTTTGCTTCTCATGTCCTGCTTTGCATTTCTATCACATTTTGTGTTTCTCTTTGTGTAAGTGATTTCTGCTTGATTTCAATGAGTGCTTGCTGTTGTTTTAATGTAAGTTATCTTGTAGAAGCAGTGTTTTAGATTTCATTTGCATCTCACTGCTGTCACATGCATGACACTATTTTTCATCGACGATCACCGTTGTGATGACCCACTTCACACACATGCATGTTTTCGCGTTTTCTAAATCCTGCACTTGATGTTTGCATGCATGATCATTCACTCTTATTTACACTCAGTACACCATGCATTCCAACTCCTCATGTTTTCAGTCGCCCGTCATGGGGTCTGGGTTGCATTAGCCTAAACCTTGCCTTTCCTGGCTAGCATTGCATATTTCTAGAAGTAAAGGCTCTGCCTTCCCTCCATAAATTGCACAATTCTAGCCTAAAACTGATATCAAAGCTTGCATTACACAATTATGGGAGGCAGTGCGTTGCTCGCCCCAGAAACTGCACAATACAATTTGCATGTTTACATGTCATTACTGATTGAAATTGTGTATTTCGCATTTTCAGTCCTAAGCAGGCCAGGCTGGAATGTGCATTCCGTAGTTGTAGAAGTCAGTTAGCCTCCCGGCAGCCCGAACTATGCCTTGTGTAGTTTTGGCAGTCAGTCTCCCAACCTCCCAGTGAAAATTGTGCAATCTTCACAGACAGTCACACAGGTATGTCGCATGTCATTCCTTCAGTTTGTTTTAGTTTTAAACTAATAGATTTCTTGCCATGAGTGTTTCTATGTCTCGAGGTATCACAGGTGTTCGTCTGGCTCTTAGCAGCACATGTACAATGGCTTCCAGGAGAGCAGAGTCAAAGGCACTGTTGAAAGCACAGCTAGGGATGCAGTCGATCAAGTGTCTATGAACTTGCCTATCTATGAAGACATCAAGTTCTTCATGGACAAGGATATCAAGATGAAATGGTAGTGACATCACAGTGAGCAGTGTTGGTGCACAAAGATGTCTCTTTTTAAGCAATTTTAATTCCTACATTAATTGTCTACCTGAGGTAAGTATTTTTATCTCAAGAGTGTCAGCACGATATATGCAGTGAATCTAAAGGTTATCTAATGATGAATCATTGCAATCACTAATAAAAATAACTCTTAACATAGTCTGCAATTCTATTCAACTTGTTCTAAAATCAAATGAAATTGAATGCAAATAATAATCATACTTGGAATGTTCAAATCGACTTAAAGCTAACTCACCAAATCAAGAAAGAGAAATATGATTATTAAACAGCCTTGTTGATCTATAGCAATCCAAATCAAACAACAACCTCATTTGAACAACAACTAGAAATTGAGCATCAAACAGTAATTGAAAAGCAAATGGTAATTGAACATCAAGCACACATATAACAATAAAGGATTTCTGAATAGAAAATGATCTTATATTGCAACCTACAGAAATTAATTAGAATGATCTCTCGGATTTATGATAACATCACTCAAAATTAACAACGATCTACGATTGCACTAATTCACTCATTTCAATCAACGCATTGCTTAACTATGTCATATCGCTTAACTCAGAATCTAATTGAACAATAGTATGAATCAATCATCACAAATATTTACGATAAATGGAATAACCAATGTCTGAACATTAATCAACTAGAAAAGACTAAATAGAAAGATTATAACATAAGGAAGCAGTAGAACTTCTTGTGACCGGGCCCAGAGTCACCAGAAGCCTCCGCTTAATAAGAACTCAGAATATAAATATGTATCAATCGCAACTTTTATTCATTAATACAACTTACAACATCACTGAGATAATAGTGTTATATGTCTTCAAAAAGAGAAATTACAGATTATCAAAGTCTGAACATTTTCCATTTGTCTTTAGGCCCTATATATAACATAAAAGAGTAACTAGATAAAAACGAATCCTCTGGATCAGAGGATCCTAAGGATTTTACAATACATTATCGGATTGTGTCATTAAATAGCATCATTCAGGCTGATCTCCCATTGCCTTGTCTTCCAAAGATGCTATAGTTTCCCTTTTACTATCTCGTGCTACTCTGTTAACTGAATGGATTTTGCCCAGTCCGCATCTTTTGTATACATGGATAGTAAAAAATCAGTTTCTTGTGCTAGATTCGCCTATTTTGTCACCAAATGCTTTCATCCAACTTTAGCCGATATTTTCCTTATTTTAATCCATAAACATAGATAATTGTATAAGGATGAATGTTAAATAAAGCAAATTACGAAGAGAAAACATACCTTTTTCCTGACCCAACATACTCCCCAGCTTACCTTGTTGCATATCCACATGCAATTTAGTAGTTTAGGTGCAACTGAGTTAGGGAATAAGTAGGATACACCTCCTCCTTGTAATTCCTAAAACCATTTTTCTACTTAAGGACAACGAAAGCCTGGGTTACCTCTTGATCCTTTAAGTTATAGTCACTGTAGTACTGATTGGGAGGATGCCATATCATTGGGGGTTTGTAACGACATCCTATCCAATAGGGCCCCTTCGTTAAAATCATACTACTGTATTTACAGAAGCGAGAGGAGGTAGATTTGAACTTCCGATATCCAATTGGAACTATGTCTCCTAATGGAGCTTCACCTTCTGTTGAAGCCCCGAAAATCGGGTTTACAACAAGGGGGATACCCGCCCGGTCCGGACCTTGGTTGGCAGCTCCTTTTCCGTTTGGTATAGTGGGTTCGACTGGGGATATGGGACCAGTTTCCAAATTTAAATGTGTGTGTGAGAAAGATTAATATTTCTAATCTAACAGTTTCTAAATGGAATACTTCTACTCTAATTCCAATCTAATAATAAGGAAATTATTATTCTAATACGCAGAAATATCTAAATCTACACTAACTAGGGGTGTAATATTTCTTCTATGCGATCTAAAATGATTTCAAACAACAATTGGTAATAAAGATCATTTAGCTGTTATGAGAAAAGAATTCAATAAATATGAACCACTTTGTATAAAAAGTTAGACGAAACAGTGGTGAAAAACATATCACATAATAAGCTACTCATACACTAAGCATAAATAAATAGCTATCACCATACAAAAGTGCCAAATGATAACTCAGACATTCATACATCAATATATAAATAACTAAAATGAAAATCACTCTAACACAAGGCAGAAATAGTTAAGAGATAGAAATACCATTTATAACTAGTCCTACTCATTAGCTTCAAGCGATAATGATTTATATCTTCTTGATCAAATATCTACTAAGGGTACAAAAGTGCAACATCAGTAGCAGATATCAAATGCAAAAAACAATAAATCTTGTTCCATTCATTCATCAAAACCTCCTCAGAGGGTACATAAGTGCATGTTCTGGGGATAAGTTTTTGATAAATTTCAGGACCCCTCTCTAAATGCATGAGAGGGGTTTAAATACTACTAACTAAATCTAAAAATAAATTATTACAAAAATTTAGGATGCGGTTTAAATGATCGTCCTCTTTTTAGGAAAATAAAACAAAATTAAAACTAAAATTGAACCTAAAATTAAACTACTTATGTATTTGTTCCTTGAAATCGCATGCATGCAGCATCTGTTTGAGAAGAGTCAGCTGGCCGACTTCCGATTTTAGCTGAGCTGAGAAAACAGAATCGACAAGAGCTGGCGCCATCTTTTCGGCCGCATTGATGATACACTTAAGAGTCATCCACTGGCTATGTGGCTTTACCAAGTATGCCGAATAATAATCCCAGTTCAACTTGGTTAACCCTTGGATTGCTTGTGCCTTTTCTTGGGCCTTCTATTTCCAATCTGCCTGTAGTTGCTATGTGTTAGGTAAATATCCTGGAGTGGTCTCTGCGATCAAATTTGCCCTGTGCAAATTTTCATTTACACAATCAATAATATTGCTTGCTGCCATGGCTGCTCCTTCTTCTGCTTGCTCTGTCTCCCTGATTTGCTCGTCCCATTTATTAAAGAGAATTTCTTTGTGGTTTTCATTAATTCTTGGTGCACCTGCTCTTTTTCCTTCGTTTGTTTCTTGCCAAGCCAAATATTCAGTCACTCATTTATCAATTAAATCGTAGTCACTTCGTAAATCTACCACTTGATTAGTGGTTTTATCACTTATTTCACAATAATAGCTCCATTGTGATATCTTTTGGCCCAACACTTCCTGCTGCTGTAGTAATTGTTCATTCAAGGAAATGGACTCTGTGATAAATTCTGTAAGTTTAGGATTGTCCTTGTGCATCTCCTGTAAATCCTGTAACTGCTTTCCTTTCTCATCCAAACTTTTCTGATATCCTATCTGCATTTGTTGGAAGTCCTGCTGCAACCTTTCAAGCTGTTTCTGTGCTTCATTGTTAGCGTTAGCTTGTTGCAACTGTTGTTGCAAAACTTGTATCTGGTCTTCCTTTTCTTTTAGCAATTGTTGTACCTCAGATGCTTTATCAATAGTCACAGAGGCATATGCTCCTGCGATCTGAGATAGTTTGGTGAGATTCTCAGTAGGATTGCTAGTTGGATCTTGCCACAGGACGTCTAATTGTTCTGCATCTTGAGAGAGCATGTTTTCCAATTTCCTTTTCTTCCTCTGTCTTCTTACTACTGCTTTGTGCTGTGGGCTATAAAATATATCAAGAGGAGGAATTTCTTCTATTTTAAGCATAAGCTCAGAGGATGGGGCAATAGGAATATGCTCCATATCTAGGACATTGCTAACGGTTCTTGTGACTACTTCTTTTGTTACTTATGCATCACTCACAGGTGTTTTTATGGTTTGTCCTTCAAGATTGATCAAGTCATTGAAGGTTTCCCATTCTTTATCTAGTTCAGTCGTGACTGATGGTCGTTGAATGACGAGAGGGGGAGGATCTCTTTGCGGGGAAGTAAAAACGTATTGTTGTAGAAGTTTCGTTGACTGGGCAGTATCTTTTACTGACCCTTCGCTCTTATCCTGCTCACTTTCAGATCTTTTAGAATGTTTAGACGTTTCTTTTCCAGACTTGGATTTAGATCAGTTTTTTCCTGAACTTCCACTAAGACTAACACTTGGAGTTGGTTACCTTGCGGGTTTTAGGCGTAGTTTCTCTAAGGGAAAACTGGCTAACCTTCTTTCCCTGTACATTTTGAACTTTTGAAATTCTTCTAGAGAGAATTGCATTTGGGATGCATGAAGCATTTCTCCAAGTGTGATTTTCTGTTGGAATATGTCATCAAATAAATCATCTTCTCCAGAAAACACCTTTATCTTGACTGCAGTAGTGAAATTCTTGGCAACATCATGAGAGTCAAATGGTCTTCCTGAAAATTTGAATAACTGTAAACATGTCATATTTTTTATTTCTGCGAATGCATGGACTACATCAAAAAGCTAAAATACCCCATAGGCTACAGGAAACTGTGGCCATATAACCTTCTTTTTGTCTTTCAAATCTTTAGTCAGACTGCCTTCTCCACAGGTTTGATAGGCAATCTCTCGAGCCAAGATTTTATCAAGGATATACAAAGATAGGACATGAGGGGAAGCAGAACTTACAAATACCCTGACATAAGTAAACAATTCTTCCCCGAACCATCTCGTGATGGGGAGGATGTCTACCTCTGCTTCAGGAGAGCATCTCGGAGCATCTTTATCATGCAATATTCTATACAAGGGCAGCATAATTCCATGAAAAATCTAGTAGAAGTATGGAATGAACTTAGAGTCCCACAATTCTTTATGATAGACATGAATAGGTAAGGGGTCTTGAGTTGTCCACTTCCAACCCATTACAGGAAACTTAGAAACATAACATATCACATCCATTACATACACATATAGGTAAAAAGGAGGATAGATTCTCTGAGAGACAGTTCTTTTAGATCGGTAATTTACAATGGCCGTGACTAGATTTTCAGACAAGATTTTGGCCCAATCTACAATAGTGGCATTTGTGGCAGCATCTAATAACGGTAGCCATTCAGATGAAAATTTGTTGATATCTGGCATTCCAAACAATCTACAGAGCATGGCAGAAGCAAAGAAATATGGGGATGTGAGAGAACCAGTACTGTACATATCATGTTTATATTTCTTCAGCGGTTCATCCCTCCTAGACTAGTCTTTGGTGGTTTCTGCCAAGTCTTGATTTTCTTTTGCAAATTTCTCCATAAACTGCTTGCTATAAGTTGCCTGTGGCTCTGGTAAATGATACATGAGCCTTAAATCCTGTGTAGCGAATGAGCCGATCAGTCCTTGACCCTGAGTTTTAAACTGTCTGTTTTTTATATCTGCGCTGTCTAGTATCCACTTCACCATGTCTGTGTATGGTAGAATTTTGGGTCTTGTTGCTATCTGGTGTAAGAATGAGCAAGCTAACTCTGTGATGGATGCCTCAGATGAACTGTTTGAGCCCGCAGTAGCCGCAACTTCCATTACTCTGGGATTCTCTTCTTCGAGCAGATTATACATGCCTTCCCATGTAGCAATTCTCGCGTCTCTGTTACAGGCTGTGTTTGTATACAAGGGCGCCATTTCCTTTTCTTCTGAGCCCGGGGCTTTGCTTTTCTTTCCCATTTTATCTTCTGTATTTCTTTGTATTGGCCTCTGTTCTCCGTTCCTGCAATTCACAAGCGAAGTGAAAATGAATGACAAGGAAGGGTGATGGGAAAGTTTTAAATGCCGCAGACACATCAAATATACCACCTTACATGAGATGATTTTTCAATAAGCACGAACCCATATTCCATTAATAACTGGAAACTAATTCATTTATTAGCATTAAAGCGCATAACCAGGTGTGAGCTTATGGAAAATACTTTTCTTGAATAACGTGCCTGAAAGATCTGCGATGAAGCAATTTTGCGATTTACTTCGCAATATCGTAGATTGCAACATCGCGAAATGATAACATCGTAGAATCGTAACATCAAAAAGTTGGTCGCTCGTGATATCACATTATCTCATTGTCGCTGTATCGAAATATCGCAATATCGCAATATTGCAGATCGCAGGAATGTTACGTATGACAATCTTTGTTAACCTATTTTATGTGAAATGTGATTTTGCGATCGGCGTCATCACATATTGACAAATTAAATTGTTTCGTTGTAAATTGTGTTGTATGCGATGCGATATTTCATTATCGCACATCACAGTCTCGCAATGTTTAAAATTCAGCTCATAAGGAGGTATCCCGTTATCTTTTTGCGATGCGATTTTCCTAAGGAAAGATTCTATCTTACCTTATCATAAAACTTGGATTTTTTAGATTTTGCAAGGGGGATTTCCTAAGCTTATGATGGTAATTTTATTCGAAAAAGGAAATTTAAACACTACTTTGATTTTTAAATTTTTTTGCTAAGGGTCCCCACTTATTTAGTATTAGGAATTACACTAAATAAGAAGGGGGGTTGTTCCTGGCCACAACAATTGGCGATGCACTTGGAAGAACCAGTTATCTCTGCTTCTTTTTGAATTTTCAAAACTTCCAAAACAGAAAATTTTCCAGAAAATTAAACTTTATTATAGAAAGATAAAGTACATTATACTTTAACCTGTCAATGACATTTTGTTTCAACTATTTTCAACTTTGATTATTTTCTTCCTCAAGCTAGACCTTGTATTTACATCAGTCATTACTTTGCTTGTAAAGATAAAACAAAGTCTTCTCTGTAAACCAGTTTTAAATATGCTCATTTGTCGTAGGTAGAGCCTCTGCTTCCAGTAGGCGTTTATAGCCTCAACAGGGTTACCTGTCACCCAACAATGATCCTGTATCCTACTTAAAGAAACCTACAATTCCCAAATAAGAATCCACATCCACACTTTCTGCTTTCATTTTTTTTTTATTCTTAAAGAGCAATGTCTTGGTTTGGTAGCCAATTCATGACACAATCATTCACTGATTTATAACTTCGATGAACAAGCTGGCTCGTGATGAGACCCCTTGTCTTTTGATTTTAACAATTTCGAGTCATTTCCCTGTTGTGGTATGCAGTATTGGCAAAGTCAGCAAGTTATAACATCTATGATCATGATAAGCCGGCTCGTGATGAGACCTCTCACTCTTTAAGATGAAGTGTATCCTTGGATTGTTCCTCTGAAAGTTGTGATTTCCTTATTAGAGAGGAAGCCATTGTTTCCTTAAGATAGCTCTGGATGACAATAATAGAGTTTTTGGAAATAGTTATTCTACAAAGAATCTTTATTTTGTTATTGATACCTTTCATTGCACTGATATAAAACAATTTCTCACTAAAGGTTGTTTTCATCAAATTTTATGAAGTTGAAACTAGTATCATATATAGGCTAGAGTTTTTAACTGTATCTTTCAATAATAATGATCAATTTTCCAAAATATTTGCTATTTGTACAAGCGAAAGATCAAAATTTGAAAGAGAATTGGTGTCTTTTTCGTAAATGCCTATTGTAACCATTCACAACTGGTTTTATTATGAAAAGAAAAACAACTACTCTACAAAAATAGAAGTATAATCTTCTATGGAAAATATTTCTTAAGAATCTGTTATATAGCTAGAGGGGATAATATGGGGTACCAAGGGAGGTACCCAAGGTAATAATGTAATAATGGGATGAGCCATAGTAATAAATAAGGTGGTTAACTCATATCATGTAAGGGACCACAAGTAGTTAATAATAATGTAATGGGCCCATGGTATTAGTTTGATGGTATGAGGGAACCATGGTAATGATCCATGGTATTGTATGTATGAGGCCTATATAGAGGCTAGAGACTCCACATGGAGAAATAGTCAAGGATTATTGTATGAACAGGCATATGGCTTGTGGAGTGTTCTCCTTCCTTAAGGAGTGAATGTATGGTGTTGCCCTACCTTAAGGGTTTGATCAATAAATAATCATTTCATATACTTTCTGGGTTCATTTGAATTATCTTATATTTTCTTATCAGATCTACAACATATGGATTGGGCAAATATTTTGTCTGATAGAGTATCCACTAAGATATTAGAATACAGAAGGAAATCATTTACAACTTCCTGGATCATCCCCCCTTTCTACTACAGTGCATATATTCTAGATATTATTTGTTTTAATTCTGAATTCCCGATACTCGAATGGAAGTGGACTTCCCAAGATCCCAACCCTATTCATATCTATCACAAGTAGTTGTGGAAGGCACACTATAAAGATCACCTGTACAGAATTTGCAATGGTTTTGTTTCACCTATATATTATTCTATTTTCAATAAGCCTACTCCCAAGATATCCCAAGAAGTAGCAATTTACCTGATAGTAGTAGATAGTTGGTTCGGAGAGGAGAAATTTACCTATGTGAGGCTTTTTGGCAATCTCACTAAACCCCATGTTCTTCCTCTATATGTTCCTGATAAATTGTTAGCCCGAGAATTGGCATATTAGATAATAGTTTTAGGAACATCAAGAACCCTTAAGGACTCCAAAAAACAAATGTGGACTATATTCCCCCTACGATGTGGCATTTTTACCTTGCATAATTACAAGCATGTAGAGAAAGAAGCAGAGAAGATTCAGATGTTGAATCTTGCCACCATTCCGAATAGGCAATATGACCTAAGAAAGGTTGCTTATAACATCACCTCTCAAGCTAAACTTGCCAAATTAGATCATGAAGAAGATGTCTTTGATGATTTATTTGCTTCAGCCGAAATATTTTTTCAGGTTAAAGGATTGGCTAGGATCAAATATGGAGAAGAAGGGTTAGAAACATTTAATAGGCTCAGAGCCCAGAGGTTGCAAAATCTACCTTTGGACCTATTAGTTACAGCCCTGATAAATCAGCCACAGAGTCAAAGTGAACAGAAAGTTTCTGACAAGACTCCTGTCGTGGACAAGATTCCTGAAAAAGAAAAATTGCTAGAGCAAGACTAGGGAGAAGGAAAAAGTGGTGAACTCATTGATTCAAGCATCTATGTTGATCGAAAACTGATCAAGGAATGGCAACAATTTGATTCCATTATTAGCAATACTGAGAACCTTCAAGGATTCAGCACACTTGAGGTGACAAGTGGTCAAAAATTAGTAGTCAATACAATTCCGACTGAAGGAACCAACAGCCCACCCATAACTCACAAGGATGTATAAATAATCCCCAAAAACCCCTCCGATGAAATTTTTTTGCATGTAGAAGAAATACTACCACTGGATGTCTTATACAACTCTAAGCATAGGGTTGTAGTCAAAAAACAAAGGAAAAAGAGGAAAATTGATCAATCTCCTCTTTTGACTTAACAAATGGAGATAACAAATGTGGTATGGAGAGAAGAAGTTAACCCTTTTGAAGATCTCACTAAACTTTCTCAGTATGCTGGAGTATACACAGTGGCCACAATAGACAAAGCATCGGAGGTCAGTAACTTGCTCAAAGAAAAAGACCAAGCAATCATTTTGCTAGAAACACATGCACAATAAAAACAACAAAGTATAGAGTAGTTGGAACAACAGTTAGCAGTTCAGATGTAGTTAAATGACCAATTGAATGAGCAATTTCTCAAAGAAAAAACAAAGGATTGATCAACATGCAATTCAGAAGCAATAGGAATTATCACAAGCATTGAGCAAATTGCAATCAATAAATGAACAGTTGAGAAAATCAAAAGAAGAACAGATCCGTCAACTATCACTCCAAATAGAAAGATTCAAAAAATATCCCCAAGTGGGAGAATTCAGATCGGAGGCTCTACAAATTACTAAGGCATTGTCCAAACAGTTGAGCCTATTATGTCATAATATCTCACTCGCTCTTTCTCTATGTGAAATTTCCTCATCTATGGTTGACAAATCAGTTGATGCGAGACTAAACTTGGAATAAGCAGATGAAAGATTAACGGATTTTCTCTCTTGGCAAGAAACCGAAGAAGGAAAAGCTGCTAATCTACCACAAATTTTGGAATTGCATAAAGAAATCCTATTCACTAAATCGCAATCTCAACTAATGAAGGCAGAAAGAGAGACTTCAAGATGCAGATTGACAACAAATAATCTGGTTGAATTGATTAATGATACTCTTTATTTGTCAAATTTAATTACAGAGTGTTCTCCAAGGAAACTTCCATCAATAAATGGATTGGAACAGACATGGAAACAAGAGCTGGAGCAGAGGGAAATATTGATTGCAGGTATTCAAACTTTAACATGGGAAACCTTTTGGTTTTTCCTTGTTAAACTACACAGTGAGAAAATAGTGATGAAATGCCTCACCGATGCAATTGGACATATGATTCCCGAAATTTCTGATGCTAGATAAATTGCTCAGTTACACTCACGCATGAGTCATCCACCAGAATTTCAACCGATGCTTGCCATTTGTCAGCTCAAGTCACAAGATAAGCAGCCAATATAGTGAATCATTCTGACCGACTACAACATGTCTATTTCAAGAAAATCTTCACATATTTGTGATTTGTTTATACCAGCACATAGCATTTTTATTTCATAATTTTTTAGTTTAGATAGTATTTATAGACCCGTTCATGTTTTTAGAAAGGGTTATCAAATTTTTTTATTAAGACTTGGATTGGAAGTTGCACTACTATACTTCCGATATATTTATTTTTATAAAAACTAGACCTGAACTCTGAGTTTTTATGAAGAGCACTTTTATGTAATATGCACTATTGCTTCTTGTGAAAGTATTTCCAGGTTGAAAGGCGGGATCTGAATGCAATTCATATTGGAGGAGACTCAAACACATATGGTACTATTATCTATGTTTTTTGTTTCATGGTTTTATGTGAACAAGCATTTATATAATTTTTCTATTATTGATATACGTATATGCTCTCACAACAATTCTTTATCTTATCACTATTGAATGTTTAAGAGTTGTTATTTTTCATATGTATGTGTATCAGTAATATATAAATATCAGTGTGATAACATTTTAATCATTACCTTTTTCAACTACTTGAATAAAGTAATTATCATATGAATAAATATTTTTGTTTATAATAGAGTCATCTATATGCCTACATATCAATAAGAATCATCAAAAATTGCACTACGAGAAAGACTTCCCGGGATAGATTAGTTATTTATATTGTTTCCCTTTAGAATAAATCATTCATCATTCCCATTAGATATTAGAAAATTGATCACTTATCCATCCCATTTATAAATCATTGGGAAACTGATCCCATTATCTAGTCAGAGCCACCACACCAAACGTAAAAGGAGGTGCTTTTAAGGTCCAGACTGCATGGTTTTCCCCAATGTTGATGCAGGAATTTTTGAGGCATCAACAAGTCATTAAAGACATCCTGGTGCAATTGGATAGTGATGGAAAAAGAGGCAAGTGGATTGCCAAAATCCAAGAGTAAGACATGGATATTAAGCCCACTAAACTCATCAAAGGATAGGGATTGGCCAAAATATTATCAAAGTTTAATTTCCAGGCCTTCGGGAATAACTTATTAGCAGAGGAAGGTGAAGAAGGGACCCAACAGTCGATGACCAAGACATTGATCCAAAATATTCATATGAAATACAAAACATTTGCCTAGTATAAAGATGTCGTACATTATTTTCTATTGTTAAGGTGGCCAGTGAAGATGGAAAAATATGAGTATAGAGCATTGAGATTACAAGCCCATAAGTTTATTATATCAAATGGTTAACTATATTGGAAGGACCCCATTGGGATTTTAATATTGTGTTTTATAGAAACAAAAAATCAAAGAGTAATCGATGATTTCCATAGTTGCATTTGTGGGGGACACTACAGTTGGAAGACCGCAACGCATAAGGTACTGAAAGGAAGATTTTAATGGACCAAGTTATTCAGATAAGTTCACTCTCACATTTGGACCTATTAGAAGTGTGAAATATTCGCCAAGAATCAAAAGTTAGCCCCACTCCCATTAATCCCCGATTTTATCGAAGAACGTTCTAGGCAATGGGGACTCGACTTTTTTAGAGAGATACACCCTCCTTCCAGCAGCCAACACAAGTGGATACTCACAGTCACAAACTATTTTAAAAAGTGGGCGAAAGCAATCCTAGCCCAAAATGAAATTGATTTGTGGTCATAAAATTTTTTGAGCAAAATATCCTGGCCAGGTTTGGTTATCCTATAAAAATTGTGACTAATAATGCTTAGTTTTTTAAGTCTACCAAATTTATCAGCTTTTGTCAAAAATTCAGCATCATAGTTGGCCACTCTACTACCTACTATCCATGGGGAAATGGAATAGATGAGTCCTCCAACAAAATGGTTGTGAAGATTCCGAAGAAAACAATTGGAGAAAGTCAGAGAATTTGGGACTCCCAACTAAAATTTCCCCATGGGCTAACATGGTCACTCCCAAAAGATCCACTTGGAAATATCCTTTTGAATTGGTTTATGGAAAAGAAACAATCTTTCCTATACAGCTAGCTATGCTAGTTGCCAAAACATTACAAAATGTTGAATAAGAACCAAACTCCATAACTCGAAGGATAAATGACCTAGTGGAGCTTCAAGAAAACAAAGAGCAGGTAAAACACAAGTTAATTAAGTATCAACAGAAAATTAATTCCTTGTTTGATAAAAAGGAAAAAGACAAACCTCTACAGCCAAGAGATCTAGTTTTGAGATGGGACATTAGAAGGGAAGAGAAAGGTAAACATGGAAAGTTCGACCCATTATGGTTCGACCCTTTCAAAATCTTTGAATCAAAAGGAAATGATATTTTTTTACTAGAAAACTTGGAAGGTGAAGCACTAGAACTTCCAATAAATTAGCATTTCCTCAAACATTATTTCCAGCATTAAAGGTATCCCCTCTAGGCTTCCATCCATTGTAAATATGGGTGTGACACATGTAAATAATCTATGTTGTTTCAAGTTTTTGTTATTTATTTTTGTTGTTATACAAAATTTTTCAATAATAAGATTCCATGCCCAAGGAGCAAGATTTCAAATTACAGGTTATCGATGCATTGTTCATTGTACCTCATCCCAAATTGGTGCTAATGTTATCCCTAGCCTTCATATTTTTCAAAATATGGTAATAAAGCTATGTATATCAAGTTCAAAGGAGGAATAATGCCAAAAGGAAACGTTTCATAACAATACATGATAAAAAGGATTTAAAACAAAGCAGGTTATGCTGTTGGGGGTCCATATCAAAATTGCAGCCCAAGTGACCATATAGGTAAAGACCTTGCGTCTTTCACCATGATCGTTGTTCCTTGAGGACCAATGGTGCTTGGAAACCATCTCTATAGATGAAACTTGCAAGGAAATTAACATACAGGGTTGCACCAACATTGAAACATCAACTGAAAATTCGATGACCCAGATTAATTCTGGGGTGAGGAGAGGAGCTCGCCCTCTTATGGCCCTGACCACAGTAGTACAATGGGAACTACCTACTAGCTAGACTGAATCCATTAGCCCCTTGTGACCAGCATTCACAACGATAAAGGTAAAAGTGTTTCACAATTCCCTCGCTTTTGCTCTTTGCTTCTCCTTTCCCGACCAATCCTCAACTACCACACCCCCATCTGCTTACCATTAACATCATCACTTTAGCGTGTGTCCCCTCCTTACTATAAAGTGTCTTGTCCCCAAATCACCTATTGGAAATACAACTGAGAGGGGGGGGGGGGGGGGGTGAATCAATATTTATCAACTCAATAATGTTTTCTTTTCATTCTTATATTTATATATGCTACGTCAATGAAGGGAACTCGCATGTGTGCGCAACTGTGTTTAAGGAAACCAACGTATATCCAGGGAACTTGTGATTCATTTAATTCATCATATGTTGATCTTTAATCAGTGCATCAGTACTTCATTAACCATTTAAGCAGTAACCATGTGCATTATAATATAATAAACCATCACACATAAGTAACACACATGAACACCAAAATTTAAGGTGGAAACACAATGCGGGAGAAAACCCACCTGATGCTGTCATCTTTGTCTTCTTTTAATATAAGAAAAACATGTTTACAATCTTGTACTAGTGTAGAGTCATACTAGTATGCAGTCACCCACCTGCAAAAGGCTACAACCTTGTCTCATTCTCTAGCTTCTACTGGAAGCGAGCTGCAACCCCCTAGCTCTTGTAGTAGCTGATATGTTTACTAGTACGTAGGTGCATACCTACAGAAGGCTCCAACCTTCACTCATTCTCTAGCTGCTACTGGAAGGAGCTCCAACTCCCTAGCTCTTGTACTGGCTGATATGTTTACCAGTACATAGGCGCTGGCCTACAGAACGCTATGACCTTATCTCTTCCTCCAGGGACCATGTTTCATCAATTTTCAGACTGGATACTCTTGGTATACAACCACACAATATGAAGGCCATGTTTCATCCAATTTTCATACTGGACCCATCAACAACATTGAAGCTCAAAAATCAATCACCACTGCAATACAACCAATCATTGAAAACTCATCATCACTAAAGCAAATCACAATCAATCAATCTAAACATTCAAAATATTGTCATCAGAATACAATCACCAAAACACAGAGAAGAACCCAGAACTCTCCATCAACAACCAAAACCAACTGCAACTTCAAACCAGATATTTCATAATGTATATGCTACTTTGAAGTAATGAAATGGTGTGTATATGCACCTTGACCAAGGAAAACTAGTGTATACATATTCAAATACTAACTAAAAAATTCACAGTTATTCGAGACTTCAGCCATGCCCAGATCATAACATTTACAGAATAAAACATGTGTTAGCATCCAGATCTAAATTTCCATGATCAGACCACATAGTGATAATAAATTTTAGGTCTTATGATCTTGATCCATCATCAGATCTAATCCATCATCAACCGCTTAGGTTCATCCTTAATTCAGATCGAGCAAAATTCCAGAAAACCATAACATGCATATTTTCTCTTCATAAGATATTCATTACTTCCACACTTAGCCTTTTAATCTTCTCCTTCTTATATACTTAGATCCTTTGTCAATACCTTAGACCAGAACCTTAGACCAATACCTGAGACCAAAACCTCAGACCAATACCTTGGACCAAGACCTCGGACCAATACCTCATACCAAAACCTTAATTTTCCATCCCATATGCACTTTTCCTTCTATGAAAGTTCGTATATATGTATTGTAGAGCTGTAACTAGGGTCTCTCACACCGCTAATTATCCCACATTAATAAGTCAATCCTGGAAAGTTTTGTTATTGCAAGGAGTAACTCAATCCGAGGTTGTTTGTCCGAGTAATGCTCGGTAGTATAGTGTCCTAAAAGTCTGAAAGGAAACAGATGCTAAGCTGTAACGAAACTAACCCAAAAGATAAAATCACGCAAGGCAGTTGATCAGTCAAGGGTATGGAAACAATAACCTATCCCTTTAGAAACTGATAAAGAAAGGAAATCAGAGCATGGACTTATAGGTCTGGGGCTAAGCAGCGTCTTGCTGAGGCTCACGACAGCCTTAGGCCTGCTCTCACACTAAAACAACAAAAGCAGGTAAATCAAGCAGCAAAAAGTAAAATGGAACAGCAATCTGGAAATGGAACAGCAGTAAAGAAAATGGAACAGCAAGAATAAATGGAACAACAATAATAAATGGAACAACAATAATGGAACAACAATAATGGAACAACAATCCTCAACCATATGTACACGTTCTCTACAGCAATCTGAGAATAATGGATGATACGACTATGTTCCTGAACAAGGTAATATTGCTTTCGAGTCTTGCAAATACTATTTCACATGGATCTGATAACAATAATATTCATACCAACATTCCGCTACAGGAATAGCTGAAAGGCACAATTCAAATAGATCCACTATTATAATGCAGAGACATGAGATAAAGGACTCATTCAGATGTCAGTTATAACGAAACATAGCATATCATATAGAAGATGTATCAGATTACTGAAATAATGGAAATAAACAAACCACACAGTATAATAGTACAAAAGCAAGTGTCCGTCGGAACTGGGCCCTTGGCTACCAATGGAACACCGCCTGAGGTTACTCCAGATGCAGAGATGAAATGAACACCAAGTCTTTTATATTAATTGCATCAACAAAAGTATAACAAAGTCAAGTCTCAGAGAGACTCAATGATTACAGTTGGTTCTGAAATTGAAAATTACAAAAGACAGTCCTTTTCCGTTCAATGGCGTGGTGCCTTTATATAACAGAAATGACGGAGGTACCTAGACAATCAAAAGATAACTTAAAGCAGCGATCCCTCAGGATCAAAGATCCTGAGGGATTCGCTAATCGTTCGATTCTTCTCTTTCTCTTCTTGCGTTCTCCGTCTCAGTATCCCGCCTTCTTTCTTTGGGCTATTCGGCTCTAATTTTACTTGATCTTGTCTGCATCCAGTTCCCTGCTGGCGGGACAGTAGTTATTTTCCCTTTGCTTCTTGCTTTCAATCGCCGATCCTTTGTTTTCGCATCTTCCTGCATGGAAAACGTCAATCATTAGCACTTAAGCTTCCTTTATCGATTGTTGCACATTTTATCAAAACTCTTTATCTTCTTTGAACTCATAATGCAGAAAAGGTTACAACTATTATTGAAAAACCACAAGATTGCTAGTCAAAAGCATACCTTCCAGGTGCTCCACACACCCCCCTGCTTACCCTGTTTCATGGCCTCATGAAAACATTGTAGTTGAGATGCAAGGCGGTGAGAGAATAGGCCGGAGAAGGGATCTCGTGAGGAGGCCGGCAACCATGATGAGCAACTAGATGGTCAAAGAACTGGTCTATTTGATCTGCAGGCATCTCATATAAGGCCTGATATCCGGGTGCAGGGTGCCAAATAATTGGACTGCGAAATCGATACCCTAACCAGGATGGCCCTGCTTGCAGAATCCGTTCCCCATAAAGGTTCAACCGGCTGGCAGCCAACTCAAAATTCTCATATTTGAATGGTTCCCTGAGCTGGATGCTTGGACTAGAAGTCCGGTATCGAAATTTTGCAGCATCGAGGGCAAGATCTTTAATAGTCAGGAAATATTCCAGACCGTTTCGGATCAAGTATTCGTGCATGGGCCCTATTATCTCCATGACTCCTGGGGTCCTTATGAGACTCCTATGCTTTCTCCATAGCGTCACTGGGTCTCTAGGTTCAGCTCGTATCCACAAGTCTAGGCTATTTTCTTGTCTCTGAAAGGTGTTATAAGCTCTGAGCCATTTCACCTGATTAACCCCAAATGAGATGAAGGCTTGGAATTGTACATCACCAACAAAAGGGCCAGGATTTAAATCAGTTTCCTGGTCTAGCACAAGATTGTGCAGGTAAAACTCGCATAATAACCTCTGAACTCTAACTCCATAGTGCTTGCAACAGTCTATAAAATCGTTAACAGTGTTGATGTGGATAGGTGCTCCTGCCCTAACGGCTTTTATTTTTAATCTCAGATATCGTTCAAGCAAAAATAAAGCATAATTTTTAGCAGGGGCCCTACAAGTCAAAACATCATTATATAAGGAACACACGGTGTCCATCTGCTTAACAACACTATCTAATCGACGAGTTACCTTAGCAACCTTTTCCTGCTCCTTCTGCCATCCTTCAAAGGCCTGGATCTCGGACTGACTGATGTCTCGAAGTTGCTGTTGGAGCTCTTCGTATCTTTCCTTGGGGATTGTCTGTTCTCGCAATTGCTCGGCTTCCTGCTGGGCTTCCTTCATCATTTTATGCAAGGTTCTGGTTTTTGGGTCCTTCTTCCACACAACCGTAGAGGCTGGGAGTTTAACCTGGACCTTCTTATTTCGCTGCTTTGAGTTTCGGACCCGAATTACGCTCGAGGGTGGTGCTTCTGTTTGGACTTCTTTGTTTTTTGTTTCCTTCTTAATGCGAACGAAGGGTTGCTGTGGTCTTCCTGCCATCGGAGCCTCTTGCTGTTCCATTGGGATATCCATTCGTTCTTCAAGGCCAGATGGAACAGTAGTCTGTCCCTCCGCGCTATTTAGAACAGCAATTTGTCCCTCCATGTCATTTGGAACAGCACCCTGTTCCTCATTATTATTTGGAACAACAGACTGTTCCTCGGCAGTAGGTCTCCTGATGGGGTTTCTTCCATCAAAGTGAATTCTCGTCCTTGGGGTTCTTGCTACCGTGGTCCTCTTCCTTTTCCCTGCAGTCTTTTGTATCCTCAGACTGGCTTTTAGCATTCGAATCTGCTACCGGAGTCTGGCTATAGTGCCCAGCAACCTCTGCTGCTTCTTTCTTAATTTCGCAATTTCCCTTGTTTCGGCAGAGGGTTTAGTTCTCAGGCTTGCGTCTTCTGTGATATCTTCCGGCATCCTGGGGACAGATTGTCCCAGACTGTTATCTTCCATTTCATTATCATGGCCAGGCAGGTTTTCTCCCCCTGCATCTTCTGCATGCATTTCCTCAGGTAATTCTCTTTCTGTGGGACCGTCGGGGACACCTCCTGTGCTGGACTCCTGGCCATATTCTCCCATATTGGCCAGAACTGCTGCCAATTCCTCCTCACTTGGAGGGTCTTGCAACGGGCTACCCCCTGGCTGTGCAATTTCTTCTTCCCGATTGCCCTGTTTAGTGGCCTCTTCTTCCTCCGAGGGTTCATCTACTTTTTTGATTTCTCCTTCCGGCTGGTCAGTCTCGGCCTCCGATTGCTCAGCATTTCCTTCGGAGGGTCTTCCCTCTGATTCTGGAGGTTCATCCGCAATTTCAATTGGCTGGACCGTTGTTCCCTGAATTCTTTCCAACCTTCCTCGTATCCGGGCCAGCCGAGCTGACTTCCTTGGCCTCTCAAGTTGGTCGGGAGTGTCAGTAGGTTCTGCAGGTTTCTCTGGTTGCTCTGGCGTATCGGGAGGTTGCTTCCGTTTTGAAGCGGAATTTCTCTCTGCTGCTGACTTCTTGCGTTTCTCTAATCGTTCCGGCGTGCCAGAGGATTGTTCAGGTTTTGGGGGTGGTACAGCCGATCCCCCTTCGACTATTGCGACCAATTCCTCCCAAGTGCTCTGCTGTTGAGTGAGACCATGGCTCACTATCAACCGAATCAGCCCATGGTGGCTAACGACTGTGTCTATGTGCTAGGCCTTTTTCAGGCTTTGGGCCGCTCCATGTAGTAACGAATTTAAAAGCGCAGGAAGATTTACAGAACATTTTCCTTTTAAAACAGCTAAGAGTTTCAGGTGACAAGGTCTTACCACGTCTTTTCTCCCTTCGCAGGTGATATAGCTTTGTATTGTCTTTGCTAGCTCGGTCGAGGGTTCCCTTAGTGCTGCCGGCAGAACTCCTTTCCCTTTGACTGTCAAGCTTTGGCCTTCGTCCTGGAAAGTTTCCATAGCTTTTTGTAATCTCTCCTTCTTCGGCCCCCATTTGGGTCCAACAGCTGGTAATCCTGAGACTTCCGCGATGATATCCTCTGTAACCTCTATCCACTTTCCTCCTACTACGGAGTAGTTTTCCTGCAAATTCTGTAGGAATTCCAATGCTACTGCTTCGTCTGATTCTTGCAGGCAGTTGAAGTAATTCAACCATCCTGCATTTTCCAGGATTTTGCGAGCAGCATCGGAGACTGTCAGCTTGTGAGGTTCGCTCCGGACCGTCCTTCCGCCCATGATTTAACTCAGAAATGGAACAGCAACTGTTTGCGATATTTACGACGCAAAAAGGATGATCGATGCCAATTTAGGAAAGGACTACACAGGGCATGCAACAAAAAGAAGAGATCGTGGACGGCAGTCTCCGTGAGATGGAAGCATCATACCGTTAAATCATGCCATTTCCTTGTACATTATTTTGCCTGAATGGTATGCAGCCATGTAATCCATGGAGTAATGAGGTTACTTCCCCCCCCGCGATCTGATAAGCTGCCCATAGCCGTCAAAGAGAGGAGCAGCAGCCAGTCGGGAGTGCAATCATCAAGTACATCATATGAAAGTATGCCATGTTGTAAAAGAACAATGAAATGCCGAAACCGAGGCAAAAAGGTGGATCGCGTTTTATATAAGCCTGTGTGATATAATGAGGAACCGGGGGATTGGACGTCTGTCAACTGTACGAAGTCTCCAGTAGTCATTGTCAGTTCCGTTGCCATGATTGGTGGTAATGTTCATGCGATAAATATATTGGGGTGTGACATATGATACATGCGAAGGATATAAGAAACAGAAAGATTTAATATCATACATGTTGGTGTAAATATTACGACTTCGATGCCATTAACAGAGCTCTGCTGCCAACAGGTGTTCATAACCTTGGCAGAGTTGTTTATCTCACCCTCCGGAACCATGATCCTTTGTGTATATTTTGAAGAGTGCTTTGTCAAAATGCAGGCCATTATGCTGGCTTGGTGACCAGATAGTCATAATGCCATTCACAAGGTAGGCGCGAAACGTGGTCAGGCCGGCTCGCGATGAGACCTCCTGTTCCAAGATTTGCTTGTTAATTTATTTTTGGACCATATCCCTGGTGTGGTGGCCATTATGGGAATGCCACTTCGCTTCCACCCTTATGATCATGGTAGGCCGGCTCTGAATGAGACCTCCTATCCTGCATTTGACAACTTTCATATTTTGTTTTTGTTTTCTTTTGCAGAGCATCTCTCTTGTTTATTTTCACATCAGGGTGGTTCCGCACTCCTTAAGAGCGGGGAATGGTGGAAGAAGTCTTAGGATCCCAACAGATAGATATAAATCATTCGTTCTTACTCCCAAGTAGTGATAAAAAAAAAAGATTTTAGGGAAATAAAGATCACCAATAACAATGGTACCGGTAAATGACAATGACAGTGAAGATTAAAAGTTCATGTCCCTCCTCCTGTTCTTTTATACATACTGGCTTCATAGTGATAGCGATTTATGATGTGCTGATTTCAGTATCTCATGGTTTATGTTCACGGCATAAGTTCATTGCTGTATCTAAAAGATTGAGGAAACCATGGTCACAAAGCATCCTCCATAAGGACGAAAACATGACAATGGCATTCATAGGATACCATTTCTTTGAGAGGAGCCACTGAAAATCGGAAATGTTGTTCCTTTTGAGAAAGGAACAGCAAAGTCACTCAAATGCTGTTCCTTTTGACAAGGAATAGCAGTCACGCTGAAGTGCTGTTCCTTTTCGCAAAGGAACAACAAGACACACAAGTGTTGTTCCTTTTCGCAAAGGAACAACAAAACACGCAAGTGCTGTTCCTTTTCGCAAAGGAACAGCAAAACACACAAGTGCTGTTCCTTTTCGCAAAGGAACAGCAAAACACGCAAGTGCTGTTCCTTTTCGCAAAGGAACAACAAGACACACAAGTGTTGTTCCTTTTCGCAAGGGAACAACGAAACACGCAAATGCTGTTCCTTTTCGCAAAGGAACAGCAAAACACACAAGTGCTGTTCCTTTTCGCACAGGAACAGCAAAACACACAAGTGCTGTTCCTTTTCGCAAAGGAACAGCAAAACACGCAAGTGCTGTTCCTTTTCGCAAAGGAATAGCAAAAACACACCAGTGCTGTTCCTTTTCGCAAAGGAACAACAAAAACACTTGGAAACAAAAAATCAAGGAAACATATATACAAGATGCTATGTATAAGTTATAAAATGAATTTCTTAAGCTATAGGTGAGGAAGATTGCGCTTCCTCCCCTAAAATTTTCATATCAGTATCTTGTCGCAGCTGTTGACAGAAGGATTCTCGAGTGAGTGGCTTTCGATAAAGACGAACTCGGTGGCCATTTACTTTGAATGCATATCCAGAACCGTCAATTGTGACCAAGGTAAGGGTCCCATTCTCGTGTACCTTCTGGATTTCGTATGGTCCTAGCCATCGAGTCTGGAGTTTCCCTGGGAAATCCTGAAACCGAGAGTCGTATAACAGAGCCCAGTCTCCTTCATGAAAGACTTTATTCTTGATCAGTGCATCGTGCCATTTAGCCCTCTGTTGTTGAATCAATGCTGTATTCTGTAATGCAGAGAGCCTAATTTCGTCTAATTCATTAATCTGCTGTAATCGGTTGATTTGTGCCTCACTCAGATCTAGGCCGACTTCCTGTGCAGTTCGTAGCGTTCGGATTTCGAATTCTATGGGGAAAATTGGCTGCTTTCCAAACACTAATTGATAGGGTGAATAGCCTGTAGTGCTTCTCCATGTGGTTCTGTAGGCCCACAGCGCCTCAGGTAGTCGAGCGGCCCAATCTCGCCGATGCGATGCAATGGTTTTTGTTAAAATTGATTCTATTACCTTATTACTACTTTCTACTTGCCCATTTGCCTGCGGATGGTATGGGGTAGTAATCTTATGTTGGACATGGTAATTGTTAAGTGTTGCAGCTAATTTATTTCCAACAAATTGTGGTCCACCATCGGTGATTAATTCTCTCGGAAGTCCATAACGTACAAACAAATGGAACAAGAATTGTATCACAGAGTCTTCTGTAGCCCTAGGTAACGATTCGGCCTCGACCCATTTAGTAACATAGTCTGTCGCCACCCGAATGTATGTCCTCTGATTTGATGATGGATTGATGGGCCCAACGAAGTCCAGAGCCCAACGTTCGAATGGCTCAATGACCAATTGTGGTCTCAGAGGCATTTCATCGGCTTGGCCAGGTTTTCCTGCTCGCTGGCAGCTGTCACAGGCTTGTGCAAACTTTTTCGCATCCTTGAAGATTGTAGGCCAATAGTATCCGGTCTGCAATACTTTATGTGCTGTTCTTTTTTCAGCGAAATGTCCCCCGCATGGCCCATCATGGCAAGCTTTTAGAATGTCGAAGATTTCGTCTTCTCGAATACACCTTCTGATTTGCATGTCTGCCCCTGTATGGAACAAATGGCCTCCAATCCATGAAAAGCGAGTGCTTTTCTGAACAATCTGCTTGCGTTCCTGAGGGGTTAAGTGTTTTGGTAACTTACCGACTGCGAGGTAATTGGTGACATCGACATACCAGGGTGTTCGAACAGCAACAGCAAAAAGGTGCTCGTCAGGGAATTGATCGTCTACTGCTGTTGTTTCGACTGCTTTCGGCATCCGTGAGAGGAAATCAGCCACAGGGTTCTCCTTGCCAGGTCAATCCTTAATTGTGATGTCGAACTCCTGCAATAAGATCAACCACCTGGTTATTCTAGCATTCGTAACAGGTTTATTTGCCAAATATTTGATAGCAGAATGATCTGTATATAACACAATAGGATAGCCTGTAATATAATGTCTAAATTTGTTAACAGCATGTATTACAGCCAGGAATTCCTTTTCAGTAACAGTATAATTAAGTTCGGCAGAGGATAAATTTTTGCTGATATAGTAAATAGCATATGGCTTCTTATCCTCTTCTTGTCCCAGGACTGCACCGATTGCTGTGTCCGAGGCATCAGTTGAGATTTGAAATGGCAAATTCCAGTTGGGTCCTCGAAGGACTGGAGCTGTTGATAACAGGTTCTTCAATTCCTTAAAAGCCTGGTCGCATTTTTCTGTCCACAAGAAATCAACATTGCCAGTTAAAGCATATAGAGGTGCAGCAATACGTGAGTAATGTTCTATAAATCGTCTGTAATACCCAGAAAATCCAAGGAAACTGCGTACCTCTGTTTGAGTAGTGGGAGTAGGGATGAGCAAAAGAATCTGAATTTTAGCCGGGTCTACCTGGATGCCAGCTGCTGAGATGTAGTGCCCTAGAATGAGCCCTTCTGTCATCATCATGTAACACTTTTCGTGGCTCAGGCAAAGTCTGGTAGCGATACAACGTTGTAGGACTTTTTCCAGGGTATCTAGAGCTGGGTCAAAATCATCTCCATACGGCGTAAAGTTATCCATATACACCTCAAGTCCGTCATTTATTAGGTCTGCAAAGATGCTGAGAACAGCTCTTTGAAATGTAGCAGGGGCATTGCATAGGCCGAAGGGTAGTACTCGATAGGCAAACGTTCCCCAAGGGCAAGTAAAGGTAGTTTTATCCTGATCTTCAGGGGCGATTTGGATTTGGTTATATCCGCTGAAGCCATCCAGGAAAGAGAAAAATTTCTTCCCTGCTAAAGTGTCCAGTACTTGATCTATAAATGGGAGGGGAAAGTGATCCTTCTGTGTGGCCTTATTTAACTCCCTGTAATCCACGCAAATCCTCTATTTCCCGTTTTTCTTGGGTACCACCACTAGGGGAGAGACCCACTTACTATCGAAGATGGGGTAAATAAAATTAACATCTAAAAGTTTCTGAAGTTCTGCTTTTACTATTTCTTTTAGATGGGGGTTGAGTCTTCTTTGTGGCTGGCGAACAGGTCTTGCATCCTTCTCTATATAGATGTGGTGGGTGCATAATTGAGGATCAATCCCCTTCATGTCAGGGTAATCCCACGCAAATGCTCCCTTATATTTTTGTAACAGACTAACAAGCTTCATTTCTTGATCTGGTGTCAGGTTGACGTTAATATTTAGAGTCTTACCAGGTTCGATTTCCACTACTTTACTATTGGCAACAACAGTTACTGGTATTGTTTGGTCATGTGGATCTTTTAAGGGGTCTTCTTCTAGCTCACTATCAAATGCTGCCTTTATCATAAAACACTGTGTGTGAGAGCTAGATTCGGTTTGACTGACGAAGTTATTGACAGCATCATCTTCTATCTGATCTTTAAAATCTAAATCCTTCTGTACAGTTAATGGGGCTCTGATATTGTTAGTAAGGTATGACACAGGATACTGATTGGTTTTGATCATTGGCAGGCTTGGCTGTGCTGGAGGATATAGAACGAGATTTTTAACATCTGGTCCTTTAGTTATAGTCATGTTTCCCTGCCGGCAACCAATGTAGGCATCGGCAGTAGCAAGCCAAGGTCTTCCTAATATTAGCGGATGTCCATCTAGTCGGGTTTTTGGATTAATTACCAGGAAATCGGTCGGATACTCCCAGGAATCTACGGAAACCATGACATCATATAGAGTACCTTCGGGTCGAACTACAGATCGATCTGCCAATTCTAACAAAGTAGAAGTAGGTTCTACCGATGTGATGGCAAGCTTTTGGCAGGTGGAAGTTGTCAAAATATTGATTGCAGCTCCCAAGTCGACTAAAGCATTAGGCAGGGTTTGACCATAGATTTGGACAGTTACAATTGGGTTCCCGGGATCTTCGTATTTGATAGGTGTCTCTTTTCCTGATAACAGGTCGGATAAAGTTCCAACTACTTGGACTCTAGGGTTAGTAGTTATATTCCTCCTTGATTTTTTTATGCACAGTTCCTTTATAGTCTTTGCGTATATGGGAATATCTTGAATGGCCTGGAGGAATGGAATTTTTATATACAGGTTTTGTAACTCTCCTAGAATGTCAAAGTCTGGATGTTGCACTGGTCGCGGTATGACTAATCGTTCCGGGAAAGGAGGAGAGGATGTATTTGTTTGTTGATGGGTCTGTTCCTTATTTACATCCTTTTGTTGTTGCGGTTGTTCTATTGGTAACTGATCTTCAATGTGACCTATTTTGTCTCCCTCTGTTTCTATGATACGTCCAGATCGTAACTGAAGGTCATTACACTCCCTTAAGTCAAGTCCAGTTTCTAATGTGTCTATGATTTGGATGGATTGGACTGGTCGATTATTAGGATTAGGGTTGGGCTGGGCTGGGAGTTGTGGCCTTAAATTAGACTGGGGGTTTTGTTGTAAGGCTGGCAGAGTTGGTTGAGGGAGTGGAATAGTTCCTGTTGACTGATATGTCGATCTTGGCCAATTGGTCTGCCAGGGTGAACCTTGTGATGTGGGGGGAATCCATTGTGGAGGGTATGAATTGTTCTGCCAATATGGTGGGGTGTAGGGAAAATTTGGCCATCCGAATTGGTTTGTCTGATTCATCCATGGATTTGGAGAAGGAAATGGCTGTGATGACCAATTCGGGACTGGGGGTGTAGGTTGATTTTGCCACATACCATATTGCTGAGCATTGTATTGTGGAGGTTGAAAAGAAGAAGCTGGATCTGAAAACATACCTGATTGCCTCGGTTGCCATTGGCGACATTGGTTAACAAAGTACGCTGGTTCTGATTCTTCTTCTGCTTCTTTGTATACAGCCTTCAATCCAGGAAGTGAGGGGCAGCTTTCAGTAAGGTGGTCTTTCGTACAGATAGCACAGGCTTGAACTGTATCTAGCGGACATTCTTTGTGGCTGTGCTTTTTTCTGCATCGGGGGCAAAAAATTGCCAGATTTTGCTCTGCCTCCATTTGCTTTTGTTTAGCCTACACAATATCAAGCTGAGTAGTTAATGTCCCTAGGATATCAGTTTTAAAATTTTCTAGTAAATTCCCAAGTTCTACCTGTGTTACCCCTTCTATTGATATTTTGTTATCTCTAGCAAACCTATCATATTCTGTTGGTTTTATCCTTGTGCTACCCCTTGAACTCCTAATACATAAATTAATGATATCGGCAAAACTCTCTTGGTAAATATCTCCTTTTCCCATGATATTCAACGTTTCGATCCACTGTTCTTTCATACCTCTAATTAATGCAGTTTTCAACACATTATCGGGCAGAGGTAATGATGCATAAGGGGATCTTTGTAAGTTATACTGGAAGCGTTCTACATATTCCTCTAGAGTTTCATTTGATCTGGCCGTCATTTGGAAGATTTCATCTTTCAGTTCTCTTGACCTACAGTAATCCTGATATTTCTTGAGAAAGGACTCTTTCATTTGCTCCCAATTGTTTATGACTCCACCGCCTAGACCCATAAACCATCTCAGAGCTGCTCCCTTCAAGGTAGAGGGAAACAACTTTAATTTCTGAGGATCAGTGGTGTAATCATACCCTCTACATAACACATCGAATTCGAATAAGAATGCATCAGGGTCCTCTGATGTCAGTCCATGAAACGTTGGGATGTGTTGAAGAGGAATTGCCTTCATGGGGGCATTTGCAGCAGAATCTACTATCGGATATTGCAATGTGGAAGTTTGGGTATTTGGCTGATTCTGCGCCATGGGATCGAAGATGTGCCAGTAACCTTCCGGGATTTCTAGGAGGGTGTTCCTAGGTTGAGAAGGGGCGGCCTTGGCAGGGGCTGTCTTGATGACACTTCCCTTATCAGGGATTTCTATCTGAAGGACTGGGGTGCTTTCAGTATTAATTCTGGCTGCGCTTCCCTTATCTGGGCTGTTTAACAGCTGGATTATCCTGGAGGGAGATTTCGGTTCCTCTATTTCCCCTGTTTCCCCCTCTCCTTCACAAAGGTTGCTTAAGTTCCCTTCTTGCAGCCGTTCAGACACAGGATTTTCAATTTCTTGGAAGTCCTGTTCAACAGTCTGACTCTGCACCTCAGCGTAGGCTCCAGATGGTGACGCTGTAGCCTGAAGGGAATTGGTAGGCTGCTTAGAATAAGTCTTTCTGAGGCCTACTGACGGCTGAGATTCGGTTTTCTTGTAGATTTCGTCTATGAAGGTCGTTCGGCCAAGGGTCACCGGTCCTTTGGCTTTCTTAGGTTTGGCTGGGGTTTTGGTATTCTTTTCTAACTTTTTCTGCTTAGTCATGCACTCTAAGAACTACTAAATCCTATCAACCAGCAATTCTACTAAGAGAGCGGACGGTGGAGCAGGGTTTTTACGTGCTCCGTACGCAGGTTCTTACCTTCCATTTTTAAAATCCAACTCCCCCCTAGCAGATTTGCGCACTACTCTGTAAAGGGCAAATGGCTATTACTCCTCCCCGGAAACGGCGCCAAAATGTAGAGCTGTAACTAGGGTCTCTCACACCGCTAATTATCCCACATTAATAAGTCAATCCGGGAACGTTTTGTTATTGCAAGGAGTAACTCAATCCGAGGCTGTTTGTCCGAGTAATGCTCGGTAGTATAGTGTCCTAAAAGTCTGAAAGGAAACAGATGCTAAGTTGTAACGAAACTAACCCAAAAGATAAAATCACGCAAGGCAGTTGATCAGTCAAGGGTATGGAAACAATAACCTATCCCTTTAGAAACTGATAAAGAAAGGAAATCAGAGCATGGACTTATAGGTCTGGGGCTAAGCAGCATCTTGCTGAGGCTCACGACAGCCTTAGGCCTGCTCTCACACTAAAACAACAAAGGCAGGTAAATCAAGCAGCGAAAAGTAAAATGGAACAACAATCTGGAAATGGAACAGCAGTAAAGAAAATGGAACAGCAAGAATAAATGGAACAACAATAATAAATGGAACAACAATAATGGAACAACAATCCTCAACCATATGTACACGTTCTCTACAGCAATCTGAGAATAATGGATGATACGACTATGTTCCTGAACAAGGTAATATTGCTTTCGAGTCTTGCAAATACTATTTCACATGGATCTGATAACAATAATATTCATACCAACATTCCGCTACAGGAATAGCTGAAAGACGCAATTCAAATAGATCCACTATTATAATGCAGAGACATGAGATAAAGGACTCATTCAGATGTCAGTTATAACGAAACATATCATATCATATAGAAGATGTATCAGATTACTGAAATAATGGAAATAAACAAACCACACAGTATAATAGTACAAAAGCAAGTGTCCGTCGGAGCTGGGCCCTTGGCTACCAATGGAACACCGCCTGAGGTTACTCCAGATGCAGAGACGAAATGAACACCAATTCTTTTATATTAATTGCATCAACAAAAGTATAACAAAGTCAAGTCTCAGAGAGACTCAATGATTACAGTTGGTTCTGAAATTGAAAATTACAAAAGACAGTCCTTTTCCGTTCAATGGCGTGGTGCCTTTATATAACAGAAATGACGGAGGTACCTAGACAATCAAAAGATAACTTAAAGCAGCGATCCCTCAGGATCAAGGATCCTGAGGGATTTGCTAATCGTTCGATTCTTCTCTTTCTCTTCTTGCATTCTCCGTCTCAGTATCCTGCCTTCTTTCTTTGGGCTATTCGGCTCTAATTTTACTTGATCTTGTCCGCATCCGGTTCCCTGCTAGCGGGACAGTAGTTATTTTCCCTTTGCTTCTTGATTTCAATCGCCGATCCTTTGTTTTTGCGTCTTCCTGCATGGAAAACGTCAATCATTAGCACTTAAGCTTCCTTTATCGATTGTTGCACATTTTATCAAAACTCTTTATCTTCTTTGAACTCATAATGCAGAAAAGGTTACAACTATTATTGAAAAACCACTAGATTGCTAGTCAAAAGCATACCTTCCAGGTGCTCCACATGTATACGCTCCTTTTTTTCTATTAACCCGCGTGTGTATGCTTCTTGGACAAAAGTGAACCAACGTATACTTCTTAAACCATTCTCTTTCTTCAATATTTGGAGTTTGATCTATAATCCTTTGATGTTAACATGTTGCACTGTGAGCTGCTATCTATTATCATATATGTGAGTTTCTATTAAGGAAAACACCTATATCAATATCATAATGCCAACAATCTCCCCCTTTGGACTTGATGGCAACCATATTGATGTTTCTTATGTCAAGATATCAAACAACACCAAGATACTCTCCCCTTTAACATCAAGGGAAAAAGGCGAACCAAGATATTCTCCCCCTTTGAGATACACTATGATGTCCATGATCCCCCCTGAGTACATGCAGAGTATGCAGAGATATGTTTCAAAAGAATAACATGACTCTATAACTCAACTAAGTAAGTATGACCTCCCTAAGACCAATGACTCAGACGTACATCAATCACCCAACCAAGGGGGGATACACCAAATTTGACTCATCCACCCAACTAAGTGGGGATATACCATATGTTTATACATCACTAAAATAGCAACTATTACATCATCCTTCCCATGCATAGTGGGGTTACAGATTTGGTATTTACATGACCTTTACATAAAATGATATACACGACATTTATAACAAGGACCAATGATTTAAACAAGACCATGATAGTCATCAGCAACTATCATACACCATATATGATTATTGGCTTATGGGGGCCTGACCCAGGTTCAGAGATGATTTAGCCAAACAAATCCCGGTACTGCTGGCCCTTTTAGAAATAGTCCATGGAGCGTGGACTGAGGTCTCACCTAAAGTAGTATGGGAGGGTGCTAGAACCAGGTTTCTGCACCCTAGAGATGTCTGATGGTTTTTCGGTGGTGCACAGTTTGACCCTGCATGCACGTCACTACGCACACCTATTAGTACCTCGCAGCCTGCAATGCTACCTTCACGCAGCCATGCTCAAGGCTTGATCCACGTTATTACCCAGGTTCCTTACTATTAACCTAATATTACCTGATTACTTAACTTATCTATATGAGCCTAGTTATACTTAATAGTGTTCAGTATTCATATAAGTGCGCGCGATGAACAAAACAATATAAATGCATAGAAAGTAATACAAAATAAAATACACAATAATTGGAATCAAACTTCTCTTTATTATTCTTCTTCTTAGGTTATAGACTTGACTCTGCCCTGTGCACTCAGCTGCAAAGCCTCTTCCTACTACTACAACCCAAGACACTTAGACTTCTTCTCTATCCGCTATCTTCTAGACTTCATCCATGCTCATCTATCTCTAATTCTCTTTACAACTTAGAGCCTTGCTCTATTTATACAATCCCATGGTCTGCAGACCATGTGTAGGCTGACATTACATTACAAAACTTAGGGCAGAAAACCCTATGACTCAACATACATTTCGCACTCCGCGCCTGCAATTCGTGGAGTGTTACAACATTATTTGACCAAAACTTAGGCTTTGAGCCCCAAAACATGCTGTGGGGCGATTCCATGCCCAACAAGCCCCCAACACAAACATCGTGACCCGCCCTTAAGTCACTCTATCGACGCGGCGATCTTGGCGTGGAGTCCTTCGAGCTGGTCTAGTGCTACTCGGAGGTCCGCAGCGCACTACTCTATGGTTTGCTGGACCTGCTTCATGCGCTCTTTCGAAGCCTCTTTGTCAGGAAAAAATCCCCGCCTTAGCACGTACATCCTCTACATATGTACGAGATTGACTTCGATATCTGTCGTGATGGTGTAGGCCTCGTCAATCTGTGGTTGGACGTGCGCTTTGAGAACTGCCTCTTTCTGTTATGCCACATCCACCTGCTCCTTCAGTTCCTTAGCTTGTTGCATCTTCACATGCCATTGAGTGAGGACTACTGTCTACGCAGTTCCTTGGACACTGTCGTACAACTCCTGAAGTTCGCACGCCTCTATTTCTAGGCGTTGTATGTTGGGGTCCTCCGGCAAAGATGTGAGGACCGCAAATGCTTGTTCCAACACACCGGTACAGTCTTGTATTGCACGTCCAATTTCTTCCAACCCTATTTGGATAGTTCTAGTGCACTGTTCTATGACTTCCTGGGGAGTGGAAGGCTACACCTTCAACCGCAGCTTGGCAATTTGAAGATTCAGCTCCAGCTGAACCTTTGTCATTTCTCCTCTTGCTTCGTGGATGCTTGTCCCCAACCTATGGATTTGCTCTACCGCTGGTAGATCTATTGGGATGGCTAGATCCAAGACGCATTTACAAGCGTCGTCTACCACCTGTTCCAACTACTGAGTCTATGATACTAGTTCATCATGCTGCAAGCTGAGCTATTCGATGTTTATTTTTTTCTCACTCAGAACTTGTATCGCGTGGCCCTCCCTACCGCGAAGTTCTGGTGTTATTCCATCTTGTAATTGGTACAATGTTTCTCATGGAAGCGCAACCAAATTGAGTCCAAGTCCTTTGATCCTACCAACCGTGGCTTTGTCGATCTCATTTTCTACTGTTTGTGCTCCTTCGGGTAACACTATGGTATTGGCCATCCTTGTGCGTAGCATCTATTTTGCTACCGATGTACCTACTATGACATAGGTGGACAAGGTACCTACCTATGGGGCTCGCACCTATAGTTCCTGCAGCTACACCCTTAGGGCCCCCAACACAGTCTGCTGCTCCATCATAACTTCTTAGAGCACTTCCTTGGTGACATCACGAACCATTTTGCTGATGTCGTAGAGGTCTCCTTCAGTTAATGTGATCGGGTCAATAGCCAGCTTCGAGGCCTTGACCTTTTTCTGTGGACCTGATCTCTCCGGGACGCGTGGCCATTTGAGTTGGGTCAAAGTCATTCCTAGGTCCACGCCCTCTTCTGCAAGGTTTGTGTCCTCTACCTCCTGTCCTATAGACACTTCCTGGCCCTCCTCTACCTGAGCTGTTGCGGCCTCTATTGTTTGCGTTGCTGCTGCTGCTTCAGCGGCCTGCTTTTGCTCTACAGCTACCTGTGCAGCTTCACAAGCTACCCTGACATCGGCTGCCACTTTTTGTTGCGCCTTTTCTTGGCCAGTTGGGTGACACGCAGCTTGGCATCCTCCTTCCTTTTCTGCACTATTGTCTTATCCAATTCCGCCAAATCCAGGGTGTGCCACTAAGGAGGCCATGTCTCTAACACTATAAATATTGTGTCATTAGTGGCTATGAATGGCAGCTTTGTCCACTATTGCGCTGGATCCTTTCGCACCCTGATGTAAATATTGTGCATGTCCATCTTGAAGTCTGTAAAACTTCGTAGACTATTTTGCACTGTGGGAGATAGGTGCGGCCTCCTATTAATCCACATCCAGATGCTCGCCTCCATGAATACCCAGAAGATATTTGAATCGTGAATCCACTTCATGTCCTTGGTAGCCCAGAGCGAAGCATACTTTGCATCCTCTAGTATGTCGCACTCAATGCTCGGGAATTGACTGTCCTCCAGCAGTTATCCTGCTACCAGAAAGATGGACAAGAGCAACCACACATAGTGGACGGTATTACCCTACTCCTCGGCCTCCTTACAGTTGAACAAAAATTATTCGCAAAGGAACTAGACCTAGTTGATCTAGACCCCTTCTGCACACTATTCAGCCAATGCAACTACCAATGCTGGTACTTCATCGCCGCGACTTTTTCTCATTACTTTATCAGCCAGGAGTTGGGTGGCTATGCGTACCCCTTTATCCTTGACACTGCTAATGGCGTAACCCATATTTTTCTTCTCGAGCTTATATTTTTTCTTCATGGCTTCCGCGAGAGCCAAATTGCCGCTTTTTCCTACTATTGTCGCGAGGTCCTTTCCCTTACAGGGAAGCCGAGAAATTTTGTGGATGAGATCTACCACGATGGGAATAGGCTCTTCCATCCATAAGCACCCATCATGCACCAGGAAAAGTAGCTACCTGATGACGAAAATGGTAATGGGTGCATGGTGAAAGTGTGGTATCCATAGCAGATGAAGCAATCTGGCATTCTCCACACCGCACAACCATTTTCACAGTTGTAATGTGATCGCCGACCCCTCCGTGTTCTGTTCCATTAAGCTCTCCGTCTCTAAGTGTGGTAACTTCTCGCTATCCGTGAGGTCCTAGTCTTCAAATTTTAGGGTAGGTACACATCCGAGGAGTGTACCCTCAAAGGTAATTCCACCGGGGAGGAGCGGGGTCTAGAGTGCACTCTTCATTGCATCCAGATCCTTTGGTACCTTAGCTTTCCCTTTTCGAAGAGGGACATACTCAAGTAATTTTTCTACAGAGCGCATTGGTTGGATGTCCCCGTCCATGTCTTCTTCTTCCTCTACCTCAGCAGTCAGAGCCTGTAAGTCCTCCTCATCTTCATCTGTCTCAATGGTGACAACCTTGCCCTTTTCCTCCATTGATAGCTTACCGAACCACGAATTCCTCGGGGACATGCGGATTGGTCCCATTGCCTTATATTTTTTTGGTCTCGGCATCCGAGGTGATTTTGGGATTTCTGGCATGACCCCAGTACTCTCAGGAACATCATGTACCATATGGGTTGGTGTGGCCTCATCGGCAGCTCCTTCTTCAAAGCCCAAACCTCCCCTGGTAGTGGTCATATTGTTGTACTGTATGCGGTCTTTCGCAAACTTAGGGGCTCGAATATTGCTCGGTGCTCAACACTCTGTGCTCTATTCAACTGCTTAAGTCTCAAGTGAACAAGTTTTGTCTCGTGGCTAGCCCTTGGAGTTTTATAGCACCTTTTGAATTCAAATTTAATCGTTCCCTCCAATTCCGAGCCATTAATGCTTTCTTGGTGGCAAATTTTCCAAAATCTTGCCCATAACTGTTGTCTTAAATGTCCACCGCCCACTCCATTTGGCCTCAAACCAGACATCCCATCATGAACAGTGACACCAACGGTCACTTCCCAGCCTACCCACGTGGTAGTGCACCCCCTCTGCTTGGGCTCAAACCTTGTGACCAGTTGTTCCTGCACGCATCTGTCAAAGCGTGCAGCCGCTAGGAAGAATCATTTATAGTCCCACACTCTCTTCCAACTGCATAGAGTGCTAAGACTATTCTTCCTACGACTATTCAAGTGGTCGCACCGCCTGTGTAGGGCTCCATCTCGCCTTCCAGTATAGTTTGCGGAAAATACTCAATTGCCCTCACGACAGTTGGCGCTGTGCGCTCTACTATATGCAGTGTGTTCCCCTGGTTACTGCGTTTGGTGATATGTGGTCCTAGCCATGGCAGTAGACTAATCAATTCTTGGCGATAGTCTTCTAATTCATTGGTATGATCATCTGCACCTTGCCTTGCCATCCTTGGTTTATCGACGAGACATGCTTGCTTGATCTCGTTTTCTAGCCTCTTGACCTCTGCGTCCATCAAAATGCTTTTCTTCCTTAGTCGTACTTGGTCTTTTTTGAGTTCGCGAAGTCTAAGGTTCCCTTGTCGAATGGCTTCCTGAAGCCTTATGTGTTCTACCTCGCATAGCTGTGTGATTTCTTTGTCCTAAGCTTCGCGCACTATCACACCTGTAGGTGCTATTACGTGTGGATTCCTCTTTGTATTCTCTTAAGAAATTATGGTCCCTACTCTATTCTGAAACCTTGGAATCATTTCCGCAGTCAAGGTTTTGCACATGGTCCTATAGGCCCATCGAACCACTGGTACGCGCAAGTCCCAGTCAATGCATTTCACTTGGTGAACCCTATTCAACACTTCGCACACCCTGTCAAATGCTTCTCCGTGGATAGTCCTTGGCGTGCTTCACTTTTCTTGCTGCTGTGTTTTGTTCCGATTCTATATTTTGGGAGTGGTGTGCACTTGTGTGGGTCACATGTCCCATGTCTGTACCCATCGGGAAAGGTGGGCGCACAAGTTGTTCTGCCCTTGGTAACTGGCTCTCTTCCTAAGCTGGGGTTTTCTAAATCGTAGGCGCATCATCCTCTTGCATCCGCACCAGTCCTCAAAACTTCCCTGATGTGTACCCCACCATCTTGCGGGCCTCACGCATAGTGCCCATTTCAAAGCATCGAACCACTATTGTCCTAGTACTACGCTTTCAAATTTGTTCAGGAATTCATCTTCTACTATCAACCCATCATATGTAGGCAGATCCCTTACCTCTGTTATCATGCAATGCAGTGATCAAACCATCATGTTGCAATTAAGCGTTGTTACTTCATGCAGCTGATTCTGCCAGCACTTTATTTCTTCGTCTGAATCCGAAGTGCAGTTGCATTCACGCTCCCACGAAATTCTACCATCTGCAGTCAGGTTTACCTAATCCTGTTCTCGCGTAGTTATATCGTAGATGCAATCGAGATCATCATCACTATCATCATCACGTACTAGTTCAGTGTATCGTCCTCCTTCGACTAGATCTAGCAGTACTACTACGTGTAGTGACTTTTTCTCAAAAATCATTTTGCGCTTCTTCAGATTTATGACTCCATTCATATCGGTGGCCCAGTTTATTCCTATTAATGTGGGATAGGGATTGTTGTCATAAAAAATCTCTATTACTTCAAAATCCGCCTACGCACTCGGACCTTCAATATCCACCGTTACCCCTTGCAATCTTCCCATGGGCAAGATCTTATGTTCATTTGCCATTCGCAATTGAATAGGAGACCATTGTAGCGTGGGTCTGCCCATGCATTCCCATGTTTGTTTTGTCAACACATTTGTGTCCGATCTAAGATCTAGGATTACCTGATCCATTTCATATTCACCGATTTGTGCAGTCAACCTCATTTCCCTTCCTATGCGCAATGCATGCTTTCCAAGTTTCTTGACCACACGCGGTTCTCCTGACCCCGTGCACCTAGTGATAAGTTCCTATAGACCTTTTACTGCTTTGCTGTTGCATAGCAGTTTCATGCATGTATCCAAAAAGGTAGTGAGCATTGAAGGATCCATCCCTGGTTCTAGTTGATCCTTACTACCTGAAGTGGAGGCCTCCGTGAAGCTCTTCTTAGCTTCCATGAATGTCTCCTTCACGTGTTCTAAATCAAATTCGGGTTCCTTTGTAGGAGCCTTGCGAACCCACACACTTTCTTTTGACTGCTTACCTTTATCATTGCCAGTGGTAATACCGCTCCTGAGCACTATGTTTACATTCGGGTCTTCTTCGCATGGCTCAAACCTCATCATCTGCAAATTCTGAGTCAGAGGAGGCTGGAGTACCCCTTTTTCACGCAGCCTTGCTATCAATGTAGGGCAGTCTTCTGCCTCATGATCAAACTAAGTACAATACAAACATGATGTCCTTGTCGGGTTTGTAAAATTGCGGGAATATTGCCCTAGCCCTCCACATTTGTGACAAATTAGTTGTCTGCGACCCCTTCCTGGTCCCATTCCACCTCGACCTTGTCCGCGCCCCTGAAATCTAGTGCACGCCATTCCTGTGTTTGGGTTGAGGGCTCACGTTTCGGTCTGCACCCTATAGGCAAGAGTTTGATCCATCATTAGTTCGTAGCTTCTGTAGGTGCATTCATCATGGCCTACCAACCTGCAAAAATTACAAAACAATTGTTGGGACGTCTGTGTATACTTCTACAGTATATGACATTTATCCATAGTGTGTTTTCCTCCTATCTGATAGATCGTGCACCATAATGCAAGCATTGTGCTTGGTCTTGCTTGTGCCTCAGGTCTTAATGGCATCGGCCCTCCTCCCGCCAAGTAATTGATGAACACTGGACAATGGTCCTTGTCATGCCACTGCCCTTTGCATTTTATGCACCATACCTCCTCGTGGGCCTCTGGCCGAGGTGTCTTGTCCTTTTCAAACTCTGCATCTCCAAACACAGATTTTGTAGTTGTGCATGGATTTGTTGGACCCCCAAACTAGGGTCTTGTATAGGGGTCTCATGCAATCTCATTATCATCTCCTAAGTTTCGGCCTGGGTGGAAAGCTTTTGTTGTGACAATGTCATCCTTAAATGTGGTGTTAGTGATGCTACAAACCATGTGTAGTGCTATCCATCCGTCAAAGTCATGTTGGCTTCGTGAATCATACTCTTCAGTATTTGGTTTGGATCCCATGGGGTCTCACCCAGGAGCATCGCGATCTCCTTAAACCTGATAATTGATTGTGTCTCTGAATTTGGCTTGTTAAATTCCCTGTTCAGCGTGGTCTAGATTTCTGCAATTCCTGCGTTCGGAGAATGCTTAATGTACCAGGTTAATGCGTGATCCTACAACGTTCTTATTAGTGTATCCTTTTTTATATTTTCATCCATGACTCCTTGTGCTTCCCATACTACCCTTACCACGAACCAGAATTGGTCTGGATCTGCATTCCCTACTCCTCTGAATACTGGTAGTTTGATCGCACTTGCCATACTAAACTGCAGTGGTGGTAGAGGTGGAGTGGGTGGAGATGGAGGTGAGGATTTCAAGACAGGTGGTGTGTACATGGAGGTGGTAAGTGTGGAATCCATTTCCTTATCAGACTGACCACACTTCTCGGAGAAAATTTCGTGACCTCTTCCTCACTTTCCCGCGAGGATGAAATTAAGGGACTAGTTTCTAATTCTTCACTACCTCCGCTTCTTTAGATCTTCCCACTTCGCGTAGTCCCAAACATTAATTTATTCGCATAACCCACTTTTCGCACAATAGCATCTTAATGCAAGTGTTCAAATATTTAGTATATTTACCTCATGGTCCTTTGAGGAAGCGTCACTCTACCTCTCTGTAGCTGATAGTCGTATCTACCACGAACTTAGTGATAAATCCTCTTATAATTCGATTGATCCAATGGTCCACAACTCACGCGATCTTATCTCCTGATGCTTCTAGTCTGTGCACTAACTATGGAGTTGACACAATTGGTTTGTCGAGCCTACACGTTCCCTGACTGTCTGCTAGCTTTGTGATCTACTCATATAGCTCAGAGGGAAAGGATGCAAAGAAAATTTCATGGATTTTCGTATATAAGTAGCACTCTAACCATTGTTCCTTAGATACTCGCAGATTCCTGTTTTCCTGTGCTGCGAACTCGTGAATCTTCTTGTCCAACCACCCTTCAATTTCTTTCTTTGTTGGATTCCAGTGACACAACATCAGACATGCCTTATGTAGATCCCAGTCCGAGCAGCGAAACCATTTGCTGGCTTATAGGGGCCTAACCCAGGTTCAGAGATGATTTAGCTAAAAAAATCCCGGTGCTACTGGCCCTTTCGGTAATAGTTCGCGGAGCATGAACTGAGGTCTCACCCAAAGTAGTATGGGAGGGTGCTAGAACTAGGTTTCCGCACCCTAGAGATGTCTGATGGTTTTTCGGTGGTCTGCGGTTTGACCCTGCATGCACGTCGCTACGCGCACCTATCAATGCCTCGCAGCTTGCAATGCTGCCTTCATGCAACCCTGCTCGAGGCGTGATCCGTGTTATTACCAAAGTTCCTTACTATTAACCCAATATTATCTGATTACTTAACTAATTTGTATGAGCCCAGTTATACTTAACAGTGTTCAGTATTCATATAAGTGCGCGCGATGAACAAAATAGTATAAATGCATAGAAAGTAATACAAAATCAGATACACAATAATTGGAATCAAACTTCTCTTTACTATTCTTCTTGGATTAGAGACTCGACTCCGCCCTATGCACTCAGCTGCAGGGGTCCACACACTTAGCTGCAGACTCTACTAGGCCTCTGTGCACTCAGCTGTAGAGCCTCTTCCTACTACTATGACTCAAGACACTTAGACTTATTATCTATCTGTTATCCTCTAGACTTCATCCATTCTCATCTATCTCTAATTCTATTTACAACTTAGAGCCTCACTCTATTTATACAATCCTATGGTCCGCGGACAATGGGTAGGCCAACATTACATTACAAAACTTATTGCGGACAACTCTATGACTCAACATACATTTTGCACTCCGTCCTCACAATTCACAGAGTCTTACAACATTATTTGACCAAAACTTGGGCTTTGAGCCCCAAAACATGTTGTGGCGGGATTCCATGCCCAACAATAATCTATACCATAAGCATCTATTAGCAGCATCAAGATCAACAACCTGTATATGTCCATCATCAAAAGATTCATCTGAATCAAATCAACTATTTGAATCAAGTAGTATTAGTATCATCATGTATAATGCCAACAATACATTATTAGAAGCATATGCTGCCCCTGAACCCATGTCATCTTTTCACTGTCAGATCTGATCATTGCATTTGTCAGTAAGAATCATCAAGGCATCATCATCAACCAGTTATTCATCAAGTTATTAAGAACTTATGAGGGCCAAAAGAACTTCTACATATCATCAATAGACTATAATCATCATCAATCAGAACAGTAAAGATAATTGATAATTGACTGAACCATATAAGACCCCTTTTCCTAAGTCTGTCCCACTGCTTCTTCCACAAAACACCATGTATGCGATTGTGCAGCTTTTAACTCGTGTATATACGCAACTTATATTCATGATAACTGCGTATGAGTATTGGAATACTAAAGTTTCACACTTTTAGCTCCTCCTGAGTCTGTTATGTCTGTATATTGAGCTATGCTACATCCTTCTGACTGTACTTCCTTCTTGTTCCATGCCTTGGAGTGTGATGATGTTTTCTCCTTTTGATATGTTGGTCGAAAATTGCTCCTGCACTCTTCTACTATATTCCTGAACTTGTTACAAGCATAACGTCTTATATGTTTTATATTCCTTCCATAGTAGTTAATGGATTTGTGACCAAACATAGTGCAAGAAAAACAATATCCCTTAAAGTACCTGGAAGTTGATGATCTTTCTATGTGATGGTTATTTTCTTGAACCATTCTACTTTTACATCTACCTGCAACATGTCCAAAATTATGACATATAAAACATTCAACATTATTCATCAGACGAAAGAACCGGTTATCACTTCCATAGTTAGGAGTAAATGATTTTCTTTGAAGACTTTCTTTCCTTGGTTGTTGATGGGGTTGGTCTCTATTAAGAATTTAAAATCTTTCATTAGAGTTCCTTGCTTCAGTTTGTGAGCTAGATTCACCTTCAACAGTTTCATGAAAACCAAGACCATATTTGATGATAAGAGACCTTTGACTACTAAGAAGGCTATCCAGAATCTTAGTACTATATTGAAATATCAATAGTTTATCCGTTTCTTTTAATTTACCTTTTAATATATTTACCTCAACCTAATATTGCTCTTCCTTTTCCAGATATTGCTTCTTCATGATTTCTTCAACCTTTCTTCCTTCTTCCACTTGTTGCCTTAATTTGAGAATCTAATTTTCTTGTTCTTCATTTGCTTGAGGTAGTTCTTCATTCTTCTTATTTGAATTTTCAAGATCTTCTTCTAGAGAGACGATCTTAGCTTCAAGACTCTCATAGTAAGTGGATCTATATTTAAGTCTCTTGATTATTGTACTCTTTTCATTTACTTCATTTCTTAATGATGTTACTTTATCCTACAACTTTTGACATTGATCTTCCTTTTCGTTGTACTGCTTCCTTCTTTTATTTCCTTCCTCCAACTGAGATTTTAATCTGGTAACTTCTCCTTTGAAGGCACACTCCCTTTTGTTAAATATATCTTGTTGATGTCTAATTTTATTTGTAAGTATTTTAACTTCTTCCTCTATATTTCTTTCACTATAACTTTCAATATCTTCAATATTGCGTGAACAGAGAAGAGAATCACTAGAAGACCAAAAATTTGTACCTGATACTTCTTTTGCTTATCCATCTTCAATTTGAGGTGATTCTGAATATAAATACTTGCTTCCACCTAACGGGCAATTGTCTCTCCTGCTATCACTATTCCTTTGAGATGTCTTCTTGTTCTGAGGTGTTTTCTTCTTTAGCTTCTTTCCCATTGTTTCTGTGGATCTCCTTCAAGTGATCAAGATTTTTCCAAAGGACCTACTCTAATACCAATTGTTGGAAATAATACTAAGGGGGGGGGGAGGTGAATCAATATTTATCAACTCAATAATGTTTTCTTTTCATACTCAGATTTATATACACTACTTCAATGAAGGGAACTTGAGTGTGCATGCAACTGTCTTTAAGGAAACCAGCGTATATCGAGTGAACTTATGATTCAGTTAATTCATCATATGTTGATCTTTAATTAGTGCATCAATACTTCATTAAGAATTTAAATAGTAAACATGTGCAGTAATAATAGAATAAACCATCACACATAAGTAACACACATGAGCACCAAGATTTAAGGTGGAAACCTAATGCGGGAGAAAAACCACTCGCTGTTCTCACTTTTGTCTTCTTTTAATATAAGAAAACCCTATTTAAAGTATTGTATTGGTGCATACTCATACCAGTACTCAGACACCCACCTATAGAAGGCTACAACCTTCTCTTGTTCTCCAACTTGTACTGGAAGGGATCTGCAACCCCCTAGCTTGTGTACTAGCCAATATGTTTACTAGTATGTAGGTGCCAAACTACAGAAGGCTCCAAACTTCACTCATTCTCCAACTGCACTGGAAGGGAGCTCCAACCCCGTCGCTCTTGTACTAGCCAATATGTTTACTAGTACATAGGTGCCGACCTACACAAGGCTATGACCTTCTCTCTTCCTCTAGGGACCAAGTTTCATAAATTTTCAGATTGGATACTTCTGATACACAACAACACAATATGAAGGCCACGTTTCATCCAATTTTCATACTGGACCCATCAGCAACATTGAAGCTCAAAAATCAATCACCATTGCACTATAAACAATCACTCAAAACTCAAAATCATTGAAGCAAATCACAATCAATCAATCTGAACATTCAGAATACTGTCATTAGAACAGAGTCACCAAAACACAGAGCAGAACTGAGAACTCTGCATCAACAACCAAAACCAACTGCAACTTCAAAGCTCATATCTCATAATCTATATGCTACTCTTAAGTACTGAACCAACGTGTATCTACGCCTTGACCAAGGTGAATGAGCGTATACATCTGCAAATAATAACTAAAAACGTAATAACTATTCGAGACTTTAGTCATACACAGATCATAACATTTACAGAATAAGACATGTGTTAGCATCCGGATCTAGATTATCCATAATTATACCACATAATGATAATACATTTCAGGTCTTATGATCCTAATCCATCATCATATCTAATCCATCATCAACTGCTTATGTTCATCCTTAATTCAGATCAAGAAAAGCACCAGAAACCCATAACATGCATATTTTCTCTTCATAAGATATTCATTACTTTCACACTTAGCCTTTTGATCTTCTCCTTCTTATATACTTAGATCCTTTGTCAATGCCTCAGACTAAAACCTCAGACCAATACCTCAAACCAAAACCTCAGACCAAAACCTCAAACCAAAATCTCGGACCAAAACCTCGGACCAATACCTCGAACCAAAACCTTGATTTTCCATCCCATACCTGCTTTTCCTTCTATGAAAGTGCGTTCATACGTATACAATCCTTTTGCTATGTTAACCTTTGTGTGTACATTTCTTGGAAAAAAGTGAACTAGCCTATACTTCTTAAACCATTCTCTTGCTTCAATCTCTGGAGTCTAATCTGTAATCCTTTGTAGTTAACCTATTGCACTGTGAACTACTATCATTCATCATATATGTGAGTTTCCATCAAGGACAACACCTATATCAGTATCATAATGCCAACATCCCCTTTTCCTGACAACCATTCGATAGTTTCCTAGTAAGAATATCTCAGTCTAGTTGCCTACGCAAGACCTCTTGCACAAAGTACCTGAACCATGTAAAGACGTCCTCCCAACGTCGCTTTCAACTGCTCCTATGGGCTCCAGGTAACCCATCACCCAACCACCTATGTTTTGTATTTTGTTTGCTCAGTGAAATGAAACAAATGACACTCAAAACCTCTAAAACCTGTCAGGTTAAGCCTTCTTCTAACCTCGAGCCTCTAATGGATTCTAAAAGCCAAATTGCACACCCAACATTCTCTTATCATCTTGCCAACTTTCGTTTTTGCCTATTTCTAGGCCATGTGAGGGGAGAAGACACCTTTTGAGTTGTCCAACTTGACTTATACTTCCAAATCCTGCCCTAAGTCCATCACTTCCCATAATTTAGATCATGGCTCGTTGCAGCATACCTATAAAGAATTTCTTTATCTCCTTTTTAGGAACCAAAATATTGGAGGTAACCCCTAATTTGATTCAAAAATCCCTAATTTTCCCTTCCTCTCCTACAATGCAGTCGTTTACCGATTCTACCCTAGCTCACCACTTCACTAGTCTTCCTCTTCATGAGTAGCAATCATTCTTAGAACAAAACCTTACCCTAAGATTTGAATCCTTGCCCCCTAATGCGTTTTTCCAAATTACCCTTTTCAAAGAGTTTGTTTGACCTATTATGTATGTAATAACATGTTTATTTGGGGAAGACAACTCCCACATGATCAATAAGTCCATCTTGGGATGTCTACATAAAATTAAGAAACCTAGTTGTTTCGTCGATATTCCACTCTGTCTATCTATGAACATATGCTTCTAGCTTCATTACTTCCCCTCCTGCTCTTACTTCTACCACTACTCCCTTATGTTCTACTTGTTTATGTATACACACGTCGAATAATTCAAATGTTTGGGCCTTAATGTAATGTCTTCTATTAAACGGGGGAATTCCATCTTTGGCTGGAATATATCTGTGAGAAGAAGATCTAGCCTTGGCGATTACTCTCAATTCATTTCAACCTTCATGGCCAATGTGTATAGGATTATCCATGGGGCCTCGCCCCCCAGAGTATTCCCTCAACAGAAATAGCTCCTCCAACTTAGAAAAGAGGCTATGTTAGGAGATTGGTACCTTTATGAGGATTACACAGATCTTAGAATTTATTGGTGCGACCTTATCCCTATCGGTTGTCGATGTTCATGCCTATGAGAATATTTTCCCTTGAATTCATTCGACAGATCCTCTGTGTAGACCTACTTCACTTCATTCCTGTAAAGAAAGGTCACATTTTTAAAATGGGACAGCCCGTGGGTCCTTTTGTGGTGAACCCAAGATATGCTTTTAGAATAGTTTATGCTTTACTTGAATCCATGGATTTTGAAAAGGAGTTAGTTGGAACTATAATCCTCAAGGCTTCATTTCCCGAAGGAGAGAAAATATAAAAGCATCAAATTATATACATGATCCTAGGCCCAAAATTGAATGGAAAGTTAATTTTTATTCATGGACTACATAAATGGAGACCAGATCCCTAGAACTCATAGGCAGAGCATCAAAGAGAACCATTGACCAAGCTAGGGATATTGAGAAACCACAAGCTCATATAAATAAGAAGGGTAGGACTCAAGGCTGAGAGGAAGAAGAAGAGGTTGTGATATGGCTAGTGGAAATAGAACCATATCAACCTACTTTTTAGATTACTTTGGAGAATCCACCTCAAGTTACAACTCCATCCACTATAGAAGTAACCATCCTAGACACTGAGGATAGTGTTGTTTCCAATAAAACTAAATAGCCTATTAGAAAGGAAATTAAGGATAACAACAAAAGGTTAGGGAAATAATGCAACAAATAATGGCTTTCGAATCAACATCCCACCAAACATGGCTGCTTAATGCAACGGACCTGGAACATGATCAGATGAGTATTTCATTACAACACCTAGCAACTTAGTCATTACCTTCAGGGCCTAAGTTTAAAATATTGGATGTCTCTCTAAACTTAGCAAGTGTCCCTTTACCAGATAAAATAAACCTTCATAAGAGGGTGGGAAAGATGTTGTACAATGATCTTGGCAAAACTGTCATGACCATTAGCAAGGCTGAGACATTATTAGAAAATGTTTCAAATAAGGTGAAAATGGAAAAGGCCAATTCCAAGGTCTTGTACCTTTAAAAGGAAGGCTACAAGGAGTTGATAATCAACATGGGGGTAAACCCAAAATACAAGAAAACAATAGAAACTATTCTTCAACAATCTCAGAAAGAGATCCAGAGATTAAGAAAAAGGTTAAATATGTCGAGCAGTGAACACGTTGAGTCTAAATAGTTGGCTCAGGTCAAGATGGAAAAGGAAAAAATGATGAAAGAGTTGGTAGACAAAAGCGATGAGGTGTTGGCTCTTACATAGATAGTGCCTGAAATACCACAGTCAGTGGCATAACTACAATAAAATATTATCTCTCGTGTGTGTGGTGGCAGTGCCTGAGGATCTACAGAACTCGACTAAGAAACTCACCAAATCCTTAGCTGAGGTGCAGCTCTTGGAAAGTGAGTTCAATAATCTACAAAGGGATTTAGATTTGGCAAGTCCAAGGTTGGTTCAAGAAGAAAAACACTTTCATATTGCGTTAACAAATGTTGAACTTTCCAACAAGAACTCGCAATCTGCAACACAAGAGATCATCGAGCTTAAGACAAAGTTGAAGGGGAATATGTCTCTTCTAGAAACTAGACAAATGGTATGGGATGAGATCATAGAGGAAATGAATCTTAGTTGGGAACATGTGACATTAATGCATGAGAAAAAAGTTGCAAGCAAGGATTACGAGTAGTCCATCATGAATGCTAAAGAGGAAGGCGAAAAGAATTCCCAAATTGCCAAGAAATTCATTCGCTTTGTGAACGAGAGGCAAACTGAGGAGTTAATACCCCTTGACGTGGTAGACAGGGTCAATGTTGTAATGGATATATCAAAAGTTGTTTTGAAAGAAGAAGCCAGGGTTAGAGCTGAACAATGCCTCAGGATGGTGCAAAAGGAAGTGATCTCCTTCAATGTTGAATTCGACAGAGTATTGCAAGCTAGGTTTCCTAACTATTGGGGCCTTCATGGGGAGTTTCTCTCTCAGGAAAAATACAATCAGTGGCTAGGAAAAACACACTCCACAATGTGTTGCTTCATCCCATCGTCCTTGAAGAATCTCATAAAGCATGTCAATCCTGACATTTTATTTACATCTTTTATGTTATTCATGTTTTATTTTTATTTTTTCTATTAAATGGCTACATTTCAGTTCATTACAGTTGTGTAGTTAGACATGCTCGAGTTTTGAGGTGCTTATTCATCATGAACTAAATCAAGAAAGAATATTTTGTAAATGGTCTCTCTCTTTCACAGAAGGCCTATATGAACCATTTTGAAAGAAGAAAGAAAGGTTCAGAATTTTTGGAAAGAACTCTTGGAGAGGACTCTTTTCTAGTTTCATGAAGACAATGTTATAGATCTCATGTATGTGTTTTTCTCAGAATATTAATGCAATATTTTTTGTGATTTCAACTTATTAGATTATAGTATGTTCATCTCTCTTTGTGTTCTTCATATATGTTGAATACTCCTCTCAGATTTCATGTTACGTAGCTGCCAAATATATTTCTCATAAGATGCAGATTCCTTTAGATCAAGTTATTGATGGATAATGTCTGTATGAGTATGGTAATTAAGTCTTTAAAAGTGCACCATGTTTCTTAGCATTCGACAAACATCTCTCTCTCACGTTTCTCTCTAAATCCATATGTATATAATTCTTAAGGTTTAATCTCTGTATGATGGATTTCTTCTCTACTTTCTTTTGAAATTACATCCATATTAACATTTGATTCGATGAAAGCTCTCAATTTGGATTGGCCACCACCGTTTGGCGATTACATTCTTGTATTTTATTTTGCATGTGAAGGTTCAAACATTGTATCTTTATGAATGGTTCTAAATCAATTTTATTTGAATTACATATAAGAAACTATGGTTCTACAAGTCCTTAAGAAAAATTTGAAAACACTAATTTAGATGTCTCAGGCACTGGTCTCCCATCAATCGAGAGATTGTCTCTAGGAGTGACAACACTCTCTTCATCAGCTAAATTATTAAAGGTATAAATTTCATTGGGTAATGAAGATGCAAGATGGTGAGGAATTTCACAGGCAATAATTTCCTTAGAGGTTTCAGACTTTTCCTAACTGACAACAGTTGGCAAGATAAAATCAAGGATAAGATGTCATTGGTTTGTAACTTCCAAATTTCTAGAATTATCACCAGAATCTACATTTATTTCATATTCAAATTGTTGCAGAGAAAGGCAAATGAATCATTGAAATTTTTCATCGAAGTACCTCCAATCCTCTATCTTGGGAAATTGATAACAAAGATGAACAAACCTGTCAGTAAAATATTTCAATGATTCACATGGTTTCCATCTAAGCTTATTGATCCTTTTAAATAGACCTTGACAATTGTACCTGTCAAAAGCACAATGAAGCTCCTTGAAAAACTGATCGAAATGATGGATAGACCATTAGAGAATTTGTGAGGTCTAAAATGGGCCTCCTAAGGAATAATATAAAATAATAGTGGAAATAATAAAATAAGATTAGATTACATCATCAAATTTTAGAGGAAAAAATGAAAAGAACTACTTTTTTCAACTCATATTTTCAACTTATATCCCTACAATTTTACTCAAATTTCAAGTGAGATCACTCGATGGATGCGAAATTAAACTCCTCATCCATAGAGTACCCATGTTGCATACTTTCAATATACACTTCTACATGAAAAATGAGAGATACATGAAAAAATGTGATTGCAACACCGTTTTCATGTATTTCTTATTTTTTGAGTAGTAGGGTCCATTGAAAATATGCAACATGTGTAATCCTTGGATGAGGAATTAAATTATGCATCCAACAAGTTCTCCCACATGAAATTTTAATAAAGGCATAGGGAGATAAGTTGAAAATATGAGTTGAAAAAATAGTTTTTTAATTTTATTTTATTATTAATTTTAATTTTTAATATTTTTTATTTTCACTCCAAAAATGGTGAATCACCCCCTATGGTTGACATCATCATATTGAATCCTATTGGTTCCTATAAAATTTATTTTTGTTGTACATTTTTATTTTGAGGCCCATTTTAGACCTAAAAATTTCTCTAATGCACAGTTGGTAAGGTTTTGCACCATTCCTTGACGCGACCTTCAAGCATAAGGGTGAAAAGTTTGCAAGCATGTAACACCCTCCTCCCACATTTATCCAAGTTAACCAGTTCACTGGGGTAAAAATGTGACAATAGGCTACTATGATGTGATTCAGCTCACCATGTAGAGTTAAGGAAGTGGAACCGACAAACCAAATCAATCTACCCTTTCTCTACAGACCCTTTAGGAGTAAAACAACCCTCATCCGCTCCCATGGTGAGCCATGCATGTGATTGAGGCCTTCTAATCACTCCCACATCAAGGCATGCCAACAACTGTGGAATTTTTCAGCTAAGTTCTGAGCCAATGACCCTGGATTTTTAGCCACGTTTTCAGGGCTAGGTCTGAGGCCAGTGCCAAGAACTTCATGGAACCTTTTAGAAAAGGTAAATAAATATGGAATAAGGATACTAATGCAATCATTGGTACAATTAATTTATCTGATCCCTACTTTCCATGACACACATTTATTCAAACATGTCATAAAAAGTAATCTACATGTCATAACAACAAATCTGAGCATAGGGGTCTCATACTTATCTAAGATTCGCAAAGATGCATTGTTGCCTTATCACAATAGCTTCATTATGATCTATTATGTCATATATTCATTTTACATTCATTTGTAAATAAAAACATGATGAGAGGCATACATCAAGTGTATCATAAAAGATACTCATAACCATCATATAACCAAGAGAAATAACAAGGATACAACAACCATAAAAATCACATATGAACCAGTACATTTAAACATGAAATACCAAGGAGAAAAAGCTCTTATCAATGAATGCATAAGCCAACCAGGTATGGGACTTCCACGAACTACCCAACCATAGATTGGGCTAAACCAAATCTTTCTTTCAGCCAATCACCCCAGTGCCATATTCTAATCATGAATGTGGGACTCACAACAAAATCAACTGGGGCTTCTCGAGGCCAAACCACATCAACCCTAATCAATAGAACCAGGCTTTACCACAATCCCCACTAGATCAATAGGCCCTAAACAAGCACAGATGCCTCCATGAGGAATTTGTCTGTCTCAACCTCCCAAATCTACCGTGTATCCCGCCATTACCAGTCAAGGGATTCCTAGGCCTATTAGGTCACCACCCTCTAGGATTTACCTTGTATCCCACCATTACTAGTCAAGGGATTCCTAGGCATAATCAAGGATATTCACCACTTATATTTACTGTGTATCCCTCCATTCACTGATTAATGGATTCCTGTGCTCAATCGAGGTGTTCACATCCAAGATTTATTGTGTATCCCATCCTGGGATTCCTAGGCCTTGTGAAAAATCCCGAGACCATCCCACTCAACTTCAAATCCATTCAGCAATCCAGCTCAACTGAATACAAGAGAACCCATCACACCATGGCTATTTGGAAATGGAAAGGAAAGGATTACGATTACGAAAACTGTCACACCTAGCCAAACCCATGGCAATGTGTTATAGCTGCTGCAAAACCATCAAAAATTTTCACTTGCACTCAAATTTCAGAGCCTTCCTTGGTATTTTCCTTGATTGCTGCAAACACGCAAGCTCATTTCATGATTTTTCTTGAAGTTCTTTGGTGCCTTTCGTTTATTGGATTAACTGTAGTCTTTTGGCATGTTTGATTGTTATGCAATGTTTGTGAACCTTTTATGGTGGTTTTGAAGGTTTGTGTTTGTGCATATGAGTTCTTCTAACCATGTAAACATCTCTCACACTCATACACAAATTCTTGAGCGCTGTTGCACAAGTGTCGTCGTGGACATCCCAAAATCTAGCTGAAGCGTCGCAGTTGTAACCTCTTGTCCTGAGGCACTCACACACAGGGGAATGCTTTATTTGTTTGTTCCAATGATCTATGTTGTTGTGTCATCAAAATATGCTAAGTGTGTAATCATATTTCAAGCTCATCACGATTCTTTCCCCCTTCCCACACTTAGCCATTTTCAGAAAATATTCCTCACTGGGAAAATTAGCTTCACCAGACCCTGACTGAGCTATGCACTGTGCAGTATCATCCCTCATTGATGTGACCTTGCTTATTGAAACTACACAATAAGTAGTCACTGTCCTCTAGGGTTGCTGCTCTATGCACTTTGAGAGTCTAACAGTCTCCCTTGTCCTCCAGAATTGCATAATTGTTCCACCTAGTATGCCTTGAACTCTGCACTTCACACCTTCAATCCTCAAGATTTTCCCTTTCCTACTGGCATTGTGCAATGTATAGAGAGACCAACCTCCCTTGGCCTCCAAAACTATGCAGATTCTTCCTCTAGTGCCCTTCCCTCATCCAGAGCTCATTGCCTCCAAAACCTGCGCAGATCTGTCCTCCAGGTCCCTCTACTGCCTAGTCCTCCTAGGGCCCATCCTACAACAACCACTACCTGATTTAAATGCAAAATTCTGACCCTTATTAGGCACTTTGAAATTTTCATCCTTAGTGACGATTGTACAAAAAGTTTCATTAGTCAAGCCTGAGTTGTGCTCTGCATAGTCTCAGTGATCAAGCTCTCTCCTTGTTAGCTGGAATTGGGCAATGCGCATTCACTGAGACCTTCCTCCCAATCTGTGACTTATCCTAGGCTCAGTTCATGGATAATAATGGATCACCTTATACTATGGATTTTTCATATTGTTGTCATCTCGGCATGAGGGAATTGTAGGAACAAGTACACTATCAAGTCATGGCGAGATGATGAAGAAAGAGAAGAAGGAGGGAAGCATGCCTAAAGATTCACTTGTAGCTGAAATTACCAGTGTACCTATCAAGAGAAAGTAAAGGGAAACAAGTTTGTAACCACCTTCTAAGACCAAAGATCATTGAAGACCCTTCATCACCAAGCTATGTGGAGGAGAAGAGAAAGCATATCCAAGAACACATCCAACACTCAACAACAACAATGACTTGAAATTACCACATCATCAAGGTAGTCCATGTTAGCAGTGTCATGTCAAATCATGTCATAATTTTTCGTATACCACATCCCTATTGTGGACCATGTATATTGTAATCAAATGTATTGTAAAGTGGAAGTCCAAAGGACACACATGAATATGAAGAGTCATGTAAATTGAAAAGTCATAGGAAGTTGAAAAATCATGAGGGTAGTCAAAGGGTCACAAGGGGGGGGCATCACCCCTTGGTTATATATACCCCCTCATTGTATGAGGAAAGGACATTTCACCCTGAATCTTCCCACAAGGCATTAGAGAGATTAGCTAGTTCTCCGAGGAGAAAGGAGTGGCTCCTGTCCCATTATTGGGACTAGTGATGTAAAATGTAAACATGTGTCTTGGAACTTTTTCTTAATAACAGAAGCCTTTTAAGCCCCGTTATACAGTATTTTGTCACACTCCCCATTTCATATCCTGAAGTGTTGAACTTTGTGTTGTTAATGCCACAAATGTCGCAAAATGACGAAAGTTGTCAGTGTATTCACCATGAAACCTGTTCAGAAGCATCCCTAAAGAAAAGAAGAAAACTTGCCTTGAAAGAATTCTGAAGAGCTTGTCAAAAACATTATTTTGCAATACTAGTGCTACTTTTATCATGCAAATCTATGTTGGTAATCTTTTTCATAACTAGTCATTAATACTTCCAGCACTACTTTTACTAGGAATATCTGCACTGGTTCTTTTCAGGCAATTTTTACCAAAATGGAGGAGAAGCTTCTCTTGCTACAAAGCTCAAGAACGATGATGTGGTTTCAGGTAGACGAGGATTGGAATGAGACCTCCCATTCTTGACCCTAGATCCTACTCCCATGGATCTCTCCCTTGACATGTGTAACTCCTCCCCCTTTTCTTGGATCATCAACCCCCTATCCTTCCCTATAAATGAGATCCCTACTATCCACTAATGGTTGGCTAATGATTCGTTGCCTCCCTAGTGCTAAAATATGCCCAATTGCTAACTATTTGCTAAGGAGAAAAGAGTGCTTGAAGGTTAAGGCTAGGACTTAGAAACTCACCTAAAGGAGGCCTCCAACATCAAGGCTTAAGTGGTTGTAATGCTCCATTTACCATCTATTAATAATACATTATGTGTTTTCTTTTCATAAATGCGTCAATTATTTCTCATTTAGTGTAATACTCCTTGATCTGTTACATGGTTTATATTGGAATGATTTTTTCTATGTATGCATTTTTTGTCTCCATGTGATATTCCTTAATGGTATTCATCCATAAGAGTGAAGAGGATATTGAGCTTGGAAACGAAAGAATCAAGGACGACACGAATGGATGTTAGCATTAGAGTGAGGTAGGTCATCTATCCTCTATTTTTTTTGGTATAAACAAGTAAATTTCATATATTTGTCTTCGTTTGTTGCTAGATCCTCCCATACGATTAGAAGGGTCGGTTTTATCTTCTGAAAGGATTTCCTACACAATAAAATGGAAACTCAACTGGGGAGTACATAACCCTTGAAGCCTCCTTTTTCTTTGGTTTGTTTTGATAGGTTTGGCCAACTTCGTAGTGATCCATAACTATGATTGATTGTGGATCCACATTCTGAGTGGTGTGTGGTTTAGAGTGTCAAATCTAGGTCTCTATTCAACTTTGTTTGTTTTTTCCTAAGCTTTTGTCACTCATAGCGTTTTGTTATACAAAACAGAGTGTCGCCAGCATGGATTTTGCTACTTACAGTAGCATTGAATGCTAGAAAATTATATATTATAGAGCAATGGAACACATAAAATATATTGCAGAAATATAGACATAGAAAATGCATAAAACAAAAGAGACAAAGATATACGTGGTTCACCCAATTTGGGCTACGTCCACAGAGAAGCAACCAGTCCTTCCTTTTATATTATCCAGCAAAATGAAGAGATACAACCTACAGCAGATCCGCTGTAATTCCCTTTTCGCTCTCACACAATCTCCTCTCTCTTTCTCGCTCAGAATATAGATATACATAGACGCAATACAATTCCCTCATATATAGTGAGGGGTTTCCTTCTATGGAAAAAAACCCTAAATTAAACATAACATCTACCATTAGATCTCCACCTAATGAATGACCCAGATTGACTACGAAATTAAAACATTTTACAAGGCAATTTTACATCTTTTTTTAGCTTCAGGGGCACTGCTCCTGATTTCTTGCCAGGGGTGATCTCCCAGAGATTGCAGGCACCCCCCACAGACCTCCCTTGCAGCACAAATATTACGGGCGGTGTTGCTGCCACATTATGAACTGGGGTTCAATGTGGTGATACCTCTGAATAAAGAAGATAATCAGGCTCCACACCTAACACTGAAGACCTTTTCAGCATGGATTTTGACCATTACAGTTGTGCTGGTCCAAAAAATGAGATTATTTTAAGGTTTTTGATAGAAGATTTTGAATGTATTTATCTTTAAAGTATTTCTTCTACTCTGTGTGCATATAAGTTTTACTTATTGTTGTTAGATTCTTTGTGGTTTAGAAAATTCCATCCCATTGTTTGAAGTAGTGAAAGTGAATTTTGGTTGAGCCTTTAGTTCTTTGGTTCAATTGAATTTACTGTTTGTTGCTTCTATGTGTGGAAGGAATTTTGATTTTCTATTGGTTAAAGAATTATTAGTTCTTTTGAAAAACAATAAAATAAATGGAATTTTCATTTGCTTAGCTTTCATCTCAAAGTTTACTTTTCGAAATTGCATTAGATTACATTGCATTGAAAATCCATTTTTGGGATTATCATTGAGCATAGATTACATTGCTTAGTGTTAAAAGCTTAAAAGTGCATTCTCATTCATTGAAAGAAAAGTGAAAAAATTCATGTAGGTGCATTTTAGTGAATTGAAATTCATTTTACTTTTACTGGGTGTATTGGAATAATGAAAGTGAAATATCTAGTTAGGAAGGTTTTTTTTGTTGCATAGTTGGTGGTTGTATCAATGTTTGAACTCCTTCCCTATTTTAGATAGACATCATTGAAATGGAAAGAGTCTTTTCATCATACTAGTTGCATTGTAGGTGTGTTCAGGTGACATCGATTTTTGAGCCTTGAAACCAAAATATAATTCAAGATAAACTTTAAAAATTATCTCAATTAACCTAAGGAGCATTTGGAACATTAATGAAAACATCTAGAAGTCTAGGCTAGAGATGTGTTCCGATGTCGTTAAATGTAGGAGTTGTCGTTGTTTGCCAATTTTTCATTCCGAGGGTGAAATCCCATTCCACGTATGTAAGTGTATAAGATCGTTCTCCACATACCTTGGGGTATATCAAACAATGCTCCATGAATGAAAAGTATAAAGGAATTCTCTCATCGAACGATTATGCATTAGATAGCACTACTATAGGCTGCATCCCCATGTACCGTCGAGTATATTTTGGGATTCCCCTATAGGTTTCTATCCATCCATAGGTAACCGAGTCTACCACCTTGTATATTGTGATAATTGAACACAAAATTTGGGGAGATTATCTATCGTACATTAAGTTCTTGGTTCACCAAGGTGTATATTGTAGTTCACAGTTGCTCGGTAAACATTTATGCCTAGTTACTGCTTTTTTATTTTTATTTTTTAAGTTCTAAAATTAATTGACTGTGAAACAACATCCTTCTCATGGAAATACTCCTTAGTAGATCTTAGGTTGAAACTAATGGAAATAGTTCCTGTGTCCACCAATCAAGGAAACCCCTCTGATGGGAATCATGGTCCGTTTACTTCTTTTGGAGATATTGGTGCTCCTTATATGGAAATGTTGTCCCTTCCCGGATTTACCATTGGTTTTCCAGTTTGGTTATTTTGATCCCTATGGTTCCAAATGTCCAAACTACTTCTCAACCAATTTCTCCTCCACATGAAAAATATCAACCTCTAGTTGATCCTAAAGTTGAAGCTTTGCCTTCTTCACCTGTTCGATCTTGTTCCTCTTCTTCCTCTTCGTCTGGTAAAATCCTGCAAGTAAGTAACTGGGTGGATAAGAATAAGAATAAAAGTATGATTAAGAAGAAGAAAAATAAAAAGGGTGGAAACCAAGCAATTGTTGCTATGGATGCAACTGGTATGGAGAAACCTTCCAATCGGCCCCACAAAGTTAAATTTCTTTGCATGCTTTGTAAGGGTGACCACCTTCTTAGATATTGTCCTTGTATTCCCAAGGTATTAGAAGTGTGGTCTTCAGGATCACATCAGCCTTTGTCATCAACCTATGGAGTTCATGCTGGTGACCAAACCTCAACTAGTGATAGTAAGGTCCATGGGAAAAAGGGTAAAGTCAAATTTCGTTGTAAGTTATGTGAAGGGAATCATACTATTCACCTTTTTCCTTATATGGATGAAGCCTCAAAAGTGTTGGATAACCTTACAACTTCTCAGCCTTGTCTTTCGACGGGTTATCGAAATCTTTCTCCTGATCCTCCACTAGTTGACCAAGTGATTGATTAGAATTAATCTCTAGTCAATCCCACTCTCTCTAAATTTGAATCCCATGAGTCTATTCTTGAAAAACCATTGGTTGAGAAAATGGTTGACTATATTCCACCTGTAGTTGATCATAAATCTTCCATAGAGAGTGAGTCTCATACAGCTCAGGTTCTTCTTGTTTCTTCAAATCCCAATGAAATTGGGGGCAATCCTTGTGTTCCCATGGTACAGGGGGCGATCCTCTCGTTCCCATAAGGCAAGGGGGAAGTTCTCCCATTCCCTTCGCACCCCCTCCAAGTAGCATGGTGACTTCCTATTATGCAACCAACTCACAAAATATAATAAAAGATAGATTAATAAATTCAAAATCAACCTCTTCGACGGGGAAACCTCCTTTACATTACACAAATGAAAAACCCTTGGACGATTCAAGTGCAAAAACCTCCTTTCTATATATAGGAGTCTAAGGGGTCACAATTTAATCAGAGTTGACATAACAATAATAATGTAAGGGCACAACAATAACAATAGTGGGCTTCTATAGGACACAACAATAACAATATGGGGACTACATGGGCACAAAAAGAATAATAAGGGGGACAGACTAATAAAAATGAGGGAATAAACTAATTTTATAGGGGCCTAACATGCCTCTCTCCTTAAAAAAAGTTTTGTCCTCAAAGCTTGAGTAGTTTTGGATGGTTATGTATAAAATTATCATCCTCCCATGTGGAATCTTCCACAGGTAAGTTCTTCCACTTGACTGTATACTCTAAAATTGATAGATTTCATAGCTTTCGAGTTCTTGTTTCCATGACTGCTTCAGGTTCCCATATGATTTTTCCTTCCTTGTCAAGTTCTAGCAATATTGTTTGAAATGGGAGCTTGTCACCTATAACCTTCTTTAAGCCTGAAACATGGAAAAATGGGTGCACTCAGGAAGATGTAGGAAGCTACAATTTTTATACCATAGTACCAATCATTTGCAACACCTTGTAAGGACCATAATACTTTGGTGATAATTTATTATCCTTCTTAGCTTGCTTGAGGGACATTTGTTTGTATGGTTGTAGTCATAAAAATACCCAGTCACCTACTTCAAAACTTATTTTGTTTTGATGTTGATATGCTTGTTGTTTCATTCTATTTTGTGCTAAAGTGATGTTATCCTTTAAGAGTTGGAGAACTTGTTTTTGATGCTCAATGTGATCTTCCACTGATAGAACCTTAGAATTTTCTTGTAAAGATGATGTGATGGATGGTGGATGATATCCACAAAGTTCCATAAATGGGGTCATTTTTGTTGCAGTTTGGAAGAAAGTGTTATACCACCATTCAACAAGAGGTAACCACTTGACCCATTGTGTCAATTTATTAGATACAAAGAAACGAAGATATCCTTCCAAACATTTGTTCACTATCTCAATATTCCCATCCAATTGAGTATGATAAGATGATCTATGAGCTAACTGAGTAATAAGACAAGAGAACAATTGCATCCAAAGATTTCTAGTGAAAATAGGATCTCATTCACTTACAATAATATTTGGGTTTCCATGTAGCTTTTGAATTGTTTCCATAAATGTAGTAGCAACTGTATTGGATTTAAATGGATGTGATAATGCACAAAAGTGTGCATACTTAGTAAGTATATCCACTACCACCATGATGACACTCTTTTCTTCGGACTTGTGTAAACCTGTGATAAAATCCACTGAAACCTCCTCCCAACATTGACTTGGAATGGATAAAGGTTGTAACAGACCCAGGGTCTTAATTGTCTCAACTTTATTTTGTTGGAAAACCAAAAATTCTACCACAAAATTTTGAATATTAGATTTAAGGCCATCCCAAAAATATTCCTTCTTAACCCTGTGGTAAGTTTTTAAAAATATTGAGTTCCCTCCTAAGGGAGAGGTATGTAATTTGTGAAGAATATTTTGTTTAAGTTGGGAATTTTTACAAAGGTACAAGCAATCTTTGTACCATAACAAATCATTATTCCAACAGAATGTATAATATGTACTAGGATCTTGATGTAACTTTTGAATTAGTGTCCACACTTATTCATCATTCTTCTATTCATCCCTTGCTTCAGTTGTCCAATATGGTTGGATAATAGAAATGTCACAAAGTAAAGCTTCCACATCCTCATCCTTTCTCGAGAATGCATCTGCAACAACATTTTGCTTCCCCTTTTTCTATATGATTTCAAAGTCATAACCCAGCATCTTTGTGACACATTTTTGCTTCTCTTCTGAAGACAATATTTGTTCTAAAAATTATTTAAGACTATCATGATCCGTTTTTACCTTGAAGTGTCTTCCCATTAGGTAAGGTCGCCATTTTTTAAGTGCATGTAGTATTTCCAAGATTTCCTTCTCATAAATAGCTTTGTGTAAATACTTTCCTTTGATTAGACGACTTTAAAAAGAAATGGGTCTTCTTTCTTGCATTAAAACAACATCAATACCATTTTCTAAGTCATCACATTCCACAATAAAGGTTTTTTTGAAGTCTAGCGTAGCTAAGACTGGTGCTTGGCACATTGCCTCTTTAAGATTCTCAAAGGTTTTAGTTGCTTCTAGAGTCCAAGAAAATGCATCTTCTTTAGTAATGTTGTTAGAGGTGCTACTATTCTCCCATAATTCTTAAAAAAACTTGTGATAATACCCTGTCAACCCAAGAAATCCTCGCAGATGCTTTATGGATGTGGGTATTTTCCATTCCTTAATGGCTTTAATTTTGTTAGGCTCTACCTTAACACCCTAATGAGATACAATATGACCAAGATATTCCACCTCTTGTACTCCAAAGAACATTTGGAGGTTTTTGCATATAATTCTTTCTCCTCCAATAGCTTGAGCACCCTGTCAACATGTTGAACATGATCCTTTCAAGACTTGTTCTAGATTAGTATATCATAAAAAAATACTAATACAAATTTTCTAAGGGTTTGAAAATGGAATTCATCAAACCTTGAAATTTAGAAAGTGCATTGGTAAGGCTAAAAGGCAAGACCAAAAATTCATAATGACCCGCATGAGTTCTAAATGTTGTTTCCAGAATGTCTTCACTCTTCATTCTTATTTGATGATATCCTAAACGAAGATCCAACTTGGTCAAGTAAATTGCCCCATGTAATTCATCCAATAATTCATCATTGATAGGAATGGGAAATTTATCTTTAATAGTGAGCTTGTTGAACTCCCTATAATATGGACACATGCGCCACGATCCATCCTTCTTGTGTAACAATACAACTAGAGTAGAGAAATAACTTTGACTAGGTTGAATTATACTAGCCTCTAGCATTTCTACAACCATACGTTCAATTTCACTCTTTTGGGCATAGGGATATCTGTAAGGCCTGATGTTTGGAGGAATACTTCCTAGAATCAAATGAATAGCATGAGCATGATCACAAATAGGTGTGAGGCTTTTGGGAGTCTAAAATACCTTGGAATGATTGTCCAAGACTTTTTGGAGGTGTGGAGAAATAGATGATTTCGATGTTTGAGCATCTAGTGAACATAATTGTGAAATTATGCTCTGTTGTTCTTTCTTTAGAAGATTTTTCATGCTATTAGAGTTGATTATCTTTCCCGGTTTCTCTTCGATACCCCTTAATTCAACTTCCTTTCCTTCCCAAAAGAATTCAAGAAAATATCTTGAAAATTAAAAGCTATTGTACCCAAAGATTGTAACCATTGCACTCCTAGCACAACATCAACACCACCCATTGGAATGGAAAGCATTGGACTATACAATACATATTCTCCCATGGATAACTTGATATTATGGCACTTTCCCAAGAAATTTATGGTTCCTCCATTTGCAACCATCACCTAACACTCTAGTGCTAGATATAGGAGGCAATTTGATTCCTTGGATGACTTACAATGAATAAAATTATGGGTACTACCCGAATCAATCAACATTATCACCTTTTTATTCTTGATATGTCCTTCTATCTTGAGAGTTTGAGGAGTGGTAATTCCTATCAATGCATTACAATATATGGTTGGATTCACTTATTCTTTCTCTAGGGTTGGTTCCTGCCGTATATCCTATTCTTTTGATGTTTCTTGTTCCTTTTCTTCCTCCTCTTCACAATTTATGTAAAATAAATTCTTCTCAGCACAGTTATGACCTTTAGTGTATTTTCTATCACAATTGTAACAAATCCCTTTTGCTATTTTTTCTTCCAATTTTTGTGGTGTCAACCTTGTAGGTTGTGGAAAGCTAGGAGGAACCACACTTCCATCTTTATAGTTGTGAGCGATAGGTTTCCTTGTTTCCATAATCTTTCTTTCAATTTTTCATGCCAACCTGAATTCCTTCTCTAATGAATTAGGTTCCCAAATGCATCCTCATGTTGGATGTTATCCTTTAGAGTCTAAATGAAGACATCAATCCTATGCTTCTATAGAATATCATTTACCCTTATATTCAATTTTTGGAAGTCCTCAATGTGCTCCACTATTGAACCCTTTTGTTTGATATTTATCAATTGGCTAAAGAAGGTGTTTCTCTTTGTGTCTTCATAATGTGCTATCATTTCCTCCATAAAAATTGACCAAGTGACAATTCGTTTATGAGAGAAAAGCCATCGATACCATACAAACTAATTGGGTTCTAACTATAAATTTGCAATGCGTAAAATTTTTGTGTTTTGCACATTATGGAGATCAAAATATTGCTCCATATGTAGCATCCATGTTACGGGCTCCTTGACATAAAACTTCCTTGTATCGATATTTGGAATATGGTGGGTCTTCCATTCAACGTTAGAGTCTATGAAATAATGATTAAATTTTTTTTTTTCTCATGATGAGTTTGCTCTACTACCTTTTCACCATTAGGAAGCATTTATTATAGCAACTTTTTCAAACCTCTCTTCAAACCTTCCATCTCTTTCTTCAAATCTTCAATGTTTCCTTTTGCTTCATTGATGCCATTATTCAAACCATCCATCTTAGCTTCTGTTACTTTTTGTGAGAGTGAAATTGTTGCACTTGGTCTCATAATTTATAGATCATGTTGCATTTCTTCCTCTTCTTCATGACTCATAGTAGAGCTTTTGGGTTGCTTACTAGGTGTTTCCATTTTCTTTCTTTTCTTTTTTTCTTTGTAGGAGATTGATATTAAATATAATGTATCTCAGAAATTGTGAATCTCTAAGGTCCAAAATTGTGGCCTTTGGTAGCCCTTTGAGTCCTCTTTCCAATGCGACAAGTCTGATTAGGACTATATTCTCCAAGAAAGAGTTATGCCCAATCTCCCAAGATGACTTGATTATAGACTTGTTCAGTAGAGCGAACTTGTACGAAGTTCCACGGGTCATTGTTTCAACCTTTAGCTCTAAAAACGATATCCAACAAACTACAATTTTTCCTCCTTATGTAAATTTTTACAAAATTTGAATCTGATGCTCATAGGGAAAGTTATTATGATTTTCCCAAGGTCACCTATTTGATATGGAATTCGAGAGCCTGCAAAAACCCTAACTTCCTCGGATCATATCTCCAAAAATATAGTGAGACAAGAACTGAAATTTTTACACAGGTTTCCCCAAGAGTTTGGCTCAAATGAATTTTAATTTCAGCTTTAGAAACTTCGTAGAAAAACATTATAGCAAAAGTTATATGATGACCTGTTTGAAGCAGTGAAACCCTAGAATCCAAAGCTCCGATACCAAATGTTATGCAACTAGCTCACAAAATAGAAGAACAGATAGATCAACCACTTCAAAATCATCCTCTTTGAGGGGGAAACCTCTTTTACATTACACAAATGAACAATTCTTGGATGATTCAAATGAAAAAACCTCGTTTCTATATATAGGAGTCTAAGGGGTCCCATTATAATCAGAGTCGACATAACAACAATAATGTAAGGGCACAACAATAACAATAGTGGGATTCTATAGGGCACAACAATAACAATATGGGGACTACATGGGCACAACAATAACAATAAGGGGGCCACACTAATAACAATGAGGGAATACAGTAGTGTTATAGGGACCTAACACTTCCTTTGATTGGAGTCGACTAGCAGGATATCGTCTTCCTTCTTACGTGCCCTTTCAGATCACAGTATAGGCTTATCATATACCCATACCTAGCACAATCATAGATGAAGGCACATATATTATGATTATGTCCTCAACTACTTGGCAAGATTTAGGTTCTCCACATCTTGTGCCCATTACCTAGAATATGTTGGCTTTTAATAGAGGAACCAGTCAACGGTTAGGGATCCTCCCTAAGTTTCCTTTCACTTTGGGAGGAAACATTACCTATATCGATGTGATGGTTGTCTAAGGCCCTTTGGATTTTAATTTACTCCTCAGTCGTGACTATGTTTATGTCACGAGAGCTATTATTTCTTCTCTCTTTCGAGTAATGCATTTCCCACATGAAAGGAGAATTGTGACCATTGGTCAACTTTGATTCGTTAGTCATAATTTGACTCCCAACTAACCATCTTCCCGAAATGGTCCTTGTATGCGAGTCGTATCACCCTCGTCACAGGTTAATTATGTGGCAACCTATTCCATGCTTGCACCTACTAATGATATAGTTTATCATGTACTGGGGACATTGGAGCATGATATTTCCATTAGATCCCTTGAAATGTATCCCTTCCAGAGCGTTGTTCTCCCATCTGATGAGAACCTCTTGAAATCCATGGCCTCTTATGGACCATGAAGCAAGGTTCTTGGAGCACACTTCCTTTTCTTGTGTCAATCTCCTTAAAAAATGAATCAAGGTTTCTCAAGCACAATTCCTTTGCTTGTGTCAAGCTCCTTAAAAAATGAATCAAGGTTCCTGGAGTAGAGTTCCTTTACTTGTGTCAAGTGCGTTAAAAATGAAACAAGGTGTCATGAGCATGGTTCTTTTCCTATTTCAAGCTCGCTAAAATATTAAACAAATCCCCTTACAATTTGAGTCTTTGATTAGATCTCATAAATGTTGGCATTATGATGTAGCAGAAAAACTCACTTGTATATGGTAGCTAGATGAATCTACAGATATCAGATGTGATAGAATGCATGACAGTAGTGTTTACAGATGTGATGAAATGCAGGGCAACTTCTAGGAATCAGGTAAACAACAAAGAATTACGGAATGAAGAAAGAGAGGTATACGCAGGCTCACCATTGACCAAGCTACGTATACACGCAGGTTCACTATATACAAGTCGCATATACGTACACATGCACTTTCACGAAAGGAAAAGCACATATACCTTGGAAAAATAAATTTTTGGTCTGAAGTATTTGGTCCATGGTATTTTGATCCATGGTATTGGTCCTAAGTGGTTTTGGTCCATGGTATTGAGAAAGGCATAAAATTATAAGAGGAGAAGATCAGCCCAAGGTGTGCAAGTATTGAATATCTAATGAAGTGTGAGATATAGTATGCAAGTTATTGGGTAATGGTGCATTGCTGGATTTGAACCAAGGATGAACCTTAGCTGATGATGAGCGATCAGATCTAACGATAGATCGAGATATTAAGGTGTAAAATAAATTATCATTAGGTGTTTTTGCTCATGTATATTCTAGATCTAAATTCTGACGCATATATTATTATGTAAATGATATGATCTGGGTATAACTAAAGTCTGGAATAGTTGTAGAATTCTGAATTTATATTTGTAGATATATACGCTGGCTGGATTTGAGGAAAACACGTATACACATAGGTTCAACACATGGAAGTAGCGTATACCTTATAAAATATGTTTTAGTTGCTTCTGTTTGTTGTTGCAGTGTTCTGGGTTTTGGCTTGGGTTCTAGTTACTGTACTCTAGTGACAGCATTCTGAATGATCAAATTGATGGGTTTTCAAAGTGATTGATTGATTCGGTTGTGGTTGATTCAAAAGGAGATTGGTTGATGCAAATATATTTGATTATTGAATGATGTTGTTGATGGATCCAGTCTGCAAAATTACGAAACGAGGTCTCTGAAGGAAGAAAGAAGGTCGTAGCCTTCTGTAGGTCGGCACCTACGTACTAGCAAACATATCGGCTAATACAAGAGCTAGGGGGTTGTAGCTCCCTTCTAGTAGAAGCTGGAGAACAAGAGAAGGTTGTAGCCTTCTGCAGGTAGAAACCTGCGTACTGGTATAAGATTGCACCAGTACAAAAATTGTAAACATAATTTTCTTATTATTAAAATAAGATAGAGATGACAGCAGCAGGTGGTTTTCACCCACATTGGGTTTCCACCTTATATCTTGGTGTTCATGTTTGTTTCTTATGTGTGATGCTTTATTCTTCTTTTACTGCACTGTCTAATGAATTCCTGATATACTGATTAAAGTTCAATACATGATAATTTGGGTAAATCAAAAGATCTCTGCATATACGCTAGTTCCCTTAAGTATAGATGTGTATACATGCTAGTTCACTCAACTGAAGTAGCGTATACAAATCAGTTTTAAAAATTAAATTATTGATCTGATAATACTGATTCACACCCCCTCTTAGTATTATTTCCAACAATTGGCCTCAGAGTAGGTCCTTCAGAAGAAGCTTGATCGCTTGAAGGAAGATCCATCATCATGAGTAATCAAGAAAGCGGAGGATCCATCAGACCACTAATCTTTGATGGGAGCAACTTTTCTTATTGGAAGGTGAGAACCACAACCTATCTTCAATCTCTTGGAACAGATGTCTGGGAAATTGTGAAAGGAGGATATACATTTCCATCAGCAATTCCTACAGATACGACAGGTAAAAAGCAATATAAAACCAATGCCAAGGCTGTCAATACATTATTGGGAAGTTTGTCACAATCAAAGTTTTTCAAAGTTATGCAGCTCAAATTAGCCAAAGAAATATGGGACAAAATTGTTCTAAGCTACGAAGGAGACTCTCAGGTAAAATGTGCTAAACTGCAAACTCTTAGAATTCAATATGAAACTATCAATATGCACAATGATGAAAGTATAGCTAGTTACTTCTTACATATAGATGAGGTTGTTAATTGCATGAAGAATCTGGGTGAAGAGATAAAGGAAGTTACCTTAGTTGAAAAAGTTTTAACATCCTTATATGCTAAATTTGAATCAAAAGTGTCTGCCATAGAAGAAAAACATGATCTACAGACTATTACTATGACACAACTTCACGGAATCTTAATTGCGTTTGATATTATAAAAGGAGGTCCATCAGATATGAGAGAAGCCACATTTAAAGCTTTACCAAAAGGAAAAGAAGAACTCAATGGATCAGGACATATTTCAGAAGAAGAAGAGGAAGTAAACTTTGTCTAGAAGCTTCAATGGGGTTTTGGAAGATTCGGAGGTAAACTACCTTTCAAATATTTTTCCTGTGGTAGAGTTGGTCATTATGATGCCAAATGTCCTCATAAAGATAAATATGATAAAGGGAAGGAAACTGCAAAATGGAATAGAAAACAAAGTGTAAATAAAAAGAGCTACTATACTCATGAAGATAGCGATGGTTTATCAAATAGTAATGAAGATGAAAATAGTAATGACTATAGACTTCTAATGGCTTATGAAGATGATGATTTTTTGGATGCTTTAGATGAAGATGACCTTTATGAAGAAATCTCTAAACTCAAAATCTATTTAGAAGAAAATAACATGATTATAGATACCTTGACATACCAACTTACTAAAAGAGAAAAACATAATGAAAAACTAGAATGTGAAATTGTGGGTCTAAGAAAGGATCTTGAGAAAACAAAAGCTCTCAATCTTAGATTTGCTAAAGGATCAGAAACCTTAAGTGAAATTATCAAAGTGCATCATTCTCCACTGATAAAGACATGTCTTGGATAAATTGAAGAAGCATCTCAATCACAGAAGTCGTCAACCTCCACTAAAAGCTATCTTGATGCAGCAAAGAGAAGTGAACAGTTTGACAATCGTCAGCAAAGGCATAAAGAAGATCACCAGGTAAATCAGGCTCAATTTACTTCAAGGATGAATAGAAGGCACAATCAACCTCAGGTAAATCGTACTCAATTTGCTTTAAAGATAAATATCAATAGAAATTACAAGCACCAAGTCAGTAGATTCGATAATCGCAGGAACTTCTTTAATGGTCAATATTTCTCATGTCATAATTTTGGACACAAAGCTGCTCAATGTGTTGCTTACAAAACCATCATGACTAGAGAAGCACGAAATCAAAGGAATGTGACAGGGATCAAGAAAAGTTCCTATAATAAATTTTCTCTTCTTGAAAATGAAATAGAATGCTCAATCTGTAACAACTTTGGCCATGAAGAATATGAATGCAAGAGTAAATTTTGGCAAATATCTCAAAAGGAGCAAACTCCATTAAATCCAAAAATATGGGGAAAGAAATAACCGCAAAAAAAAAGATGTGGTATAGCCCTGTATGAATAAGGACAAGAAAACCTGTGGTACATCGACAGTGGATGCTCAAAATACATGACAGGTGAAAAAGAAAAACTACACTCATATAATGCCTTAGAAAAGGAAAAGAGTGTCTCATTTGGAAAAGACACTCCTACTGTCAGAAATGGTAAAGGCTCTGTTTTATTGAAATAAAAAGTTAAAGTTGGGAATGTTATGTGTGTTGATGGCTTAAAGCATAACCTATTGAGTGTGAGTCAAATATATGATCAAGGAAATGAAGCAGTGTTTCGGTCAAATGGATGTGTTGTTCGTGAGCTTGATACAGGAGAAACTGTGATCAAAGGTATAAGAACTCCAAACAACCTATACATACTCAAGGGAGGACAACAATAGTGCTATCTAAGCAAAAATGATGAAAACTGGCTATGGCACAGAAGATTGGGTCTAAGCTTTTCTCAGATAAGAAAAGCATGCATATTCCAAGTTGTTCATGATCTTCCAGATATCAACATTCCTAAAAATACTATATGCAAATCATGTCAATTCGGTAAGCAAACCAGATCTCACTTCATCGAAAAGGAAGGGTTAGCTAGTAAACCTCTTGAACTTGTTCATACTGATTTATGTGGACCATCAAGGAAAAAGTCACCTCGTGGAGAAGAAAACTTTATATTGTTCATTGATGATTTTTCTAGAATGTGTTGGATAGGTATTCTAAAGCATAAAGATGAAGCATTTGAAAAGTTCAAAGCCTTCAAAGCTTTGGTTGAAAATGAATCAAATCGCAAAATCAAATGCCTCAGATCTGATCGAGGAGGGGAATTTACCTCGGATGAATTCTTTGACTTTTGTGAACAACATGGAATAAAAAGATAGTTCTCCACCACAAGGACTCCTCAACAAAATGGAGTGCTAGAAAGGATGAACAAAACTGTTCAACAAATGGCTCGTGCTATGGTAGATGAATCTAGAACTCCTGCAACCTTCTAGGGTGAAGCTGCATTCGCCATCATCACTATTCTCAACCAAGAAAATGTTCGAGTAAACAACACTCAAACTCCACATGAACTTTGGTATGGTAATACTCCTACTATAAAATACTTCAAAGTTTTCGAAAGCAAATGTTACATCAAAAGGATTGATGAAAAACTTAGTAAGTTTGAACCCAGAGCAGATGAAGGTATTATTCTTGGCTACTCTTCCTGAAGTAAAGGATATAAATGTTATAATAAAAGACTTGGTAAAGTTATTGAAAGTATTGATGTTGTGGTAGATGAAGCATGCAAAAATCCAAAACAGATAAAAACCAAATATTATGACAATGAATAAGATGAGGATAATTTCCTACATCAAATCACACTGATTCTGAAGAAGAAACCAATGAAGCACTAGAAGAAGAGATAACGATAGAAGAAAAGACTCCATCCAGGTATGTTCAGAAAAATCATCCAAAAACTCAAATTTTGGGGGAAAAAGAGGTAGGTGTGCAAACAAGAAGAACCATTGCCAAAGCCTCAAGCTATCTAGCATTACTATCTTCCACTGAACCTAAAAATGTAAATGAAGCATGTAGAGATGAATTTTGGGTCAAGGCCATGAATGAAGAAATTTAGCAAATTGAAAAAAATAATACTTGGGAATTAGTTCCTAGACCTCATGATAAGAATATCATAGGAACTAAATGGATATTCAAAAACAAGCTTAACGAAAATGGAGAAGTTATTAAAAACAAGGCCAGACTTGTTTTTAAAGGATATGCTCAACAAGAAGGTATAGATTTTGAAGGAACTTTTGCACCTGTTGCTAGACTTGAATCCATAAGAATGTTTCTTACTCTTTCTAGTTTTCAGAAATTCAAAGTATATCAAATGGATGTAAAATCTGTGTTTCTTAATGGAGACTTAGAAGAAGAAGTCTATATTGAACAACCAAAAGGATTCATTCTTGGAAATGATGAAAAACTTGTATGCAAACTCAAAAAAATTATCTATGGTCTAAAACAAGCTCCAAGGGCATGGTATGACAGTCTTGACAAATATGTCCACCAACAGGGTTTTTCAAAGGGGTCAGTAGATAGCAATTTATATACAAAGATGGACACTAATAAACTGCTAATAATTGTTGTGTATGTTGATGATATCATTTTTGGTAGCAATGAAGAATCCTTGAGTCAGAATTTTGCTTCAGAAATGTAGCAAGAATTTGAAATGTCCTTGCTTGGTGAGCTTATCTATTTTCTTCGTCTACAAGTTCAACAAAATAAAGATGGTATTTTTCTCTCACAAACCAAATATCTCAAACAGATCCTAAAAATTATGGCATGGAAGATTCTAAACCAGTATGTACCCCAATGGTAACAAGATGCAGTCTTAGCTCAAATGATGAATCAACAGCAATACATCAACCAACCTACAGATCCATGATTGGCAGTCTGCTTTATCTAACAGGTACCAGACTGGACATCATGCATGTAGTGGGAATAGTTGGAATATTCCAAGAAAATCCAAAGGAATCACACCTTCAAGCAGTCAAAAGTATTTTCAAATATCTTCAAGGAACACAAAACTTTGATTTATGGTATCCTAGAGATACAGATCTTACACTTCATGCATATACAGATGCAGATTGTGCAGGAAGTGTTGATGATAGAAAAAGCACTAGTGGTGGTGCATTATATATGGGTTCCAGGTTAGTGTCTTGGTTCAACAAGAAACAAAGTTCAATTGCATTATCTACAGCTGAAGCAGAATACGTGGTTTTTGCATCTTTCTGCACACAACTTCTTTGGATGATGCAAACCTTGCAAGACATTCAGATCACATGTACTCCACCCATATCCATTCTATGTGATAATACAAGTGCCATCAGTATTTCAAAGAATCCAGTTGTGCACTCCAAGACCAAGGACATACCCATCAAATATTATTTTCTACGTGAACAAGTGCTTGAACAAAAGGTCGAATTGGAGTACGTTCCCTCCAAAGAACAGGGTGTTGATATATTCACTAAACCACTACCCAGAGAGACATTTGAATATCTCAAGGAAAAGTTGGGAGTAGTTGTTGCATCATCCTGCTGTTAAATCCTATTTTCTTCAGAGAAAGGTGGTTATACATGAGTTTCATAAAGTGTAGTCACATACATACACGGGTTTCTATCTGCACAATCGCATATATGTTGGTTTGAAGAAAAGCAGTGGGCCAGACTCAAAAAAAAGGGGTTTGATATGGTTTTGTCAATTATCTGCTCTATTTGATGATGGTTCAATCTACTGATAACATGTGGAAATATAGTGGTCCTCATAAAATTGTTGATAACTTGATGTATATCTGATTGATGATGATGTGATCTTACAGTGAACAAGTGGAATAGGTTCACGGGGAGAACATGGTTGATGGGACATATACAGGTTGTTGGTCTGGAAGATGTTGCTGATGGTGCAGATCATATGATAGTTTTTGATGACTATCATGGTATTTTTTAAGATATTTGGTCTCTGTGATATATGTCATGTATATATTTTAATGTAAAGGTCATGAAAATACCTAATTTGTAACCCCACTATGGATGGGATGGATGATCTAATATTTCTTGTTTTTGACATGTATAAACAATTGTTATATCCCCACTTGGTTGGGTGGATGAGTCACATTTGGTATATCCCCACTTGGTTGGGAGATGGATATATGTATGATTCATTGGTGATAGGAAGGTCATTTTTGATGTATGTATATAGTCATGTTCTTCTTTTAGAACATCTTTTTTCAAATTTTGCTTATGCTCAGGGGGAGCATGAACTCGATCATGGGAGCTCAATCAGCACACTTCAGCATATTAGAGAATTCAACATGCACTCAAGGGAAGCATGAACCTTTTCCCTTGATGTCAAAGGAGGAGAGAGTGACTTGGTGTGGTTGTTGTTGCCATCAAGTCCAAAGGGGGAGATTGTTGGCATTATGATGTATGTGTTGTACTTGATGGCAACCCACTTGCAGCAGAACAACTCACTTGTATATGGTAACTAGATGAATCTACAGAAGATATATCATATGTGACAGAATACATGACAGTAGTGTTTACAGATGTGATGAAATGCAGGGTAGCTTCCAGGAATAAGGTAAACAACAAAGAATTATAGAATGAAGAAAGATAGGTATATGTAGGTTCACCATTGAACAAGCTGCGTATACATGTAGGTTCAATGTATAAAAGTTGCGTATACATACACACGCACTTTCACAAAAGGAAAATCGCGTATACCTTGGAAAACTAAATTTTTGGTCCGAATTATTTGGTCCATGGTATGTTGATCCATGGTATTGATCCAAGGTATCTGGTCTGTTGGACACCTAATCCTAAAGGGTTAGTGTGGAAGCCGAATGGACAAAGCAGTCCAAGAGACCTTGGGATCTGAAACCCAAGAGTCATATGTTGTACTATAAATATATATCTGATGTTAATAAAAAATATGCACTCACTGATTTATCTTTCCTATTGTTTTTCTATCCATGTGTGTTTAACATGGTATCAGAGCCATGATGAGTGGCCTGTTTCCCTGAGCAACTGGTCTGAGTTGCCTTGAATAGTGCTAACTAGAGCTGGCCTAGTCTTCTGTAACGCTCCATTAATTCTGCCATCCCTGCGCTGTACCTGCACCCTGCTCTTCTGAAGCTGCATACCAAATGATGTCAGAGCTGAAATGGTAACGCTGCCTAAAACACTGCTGAGTGAAACGCACGCTGCCTGAAGACTCTTTTTCTGAAGACTACCAGTATAATCGTTGGCTCAGTTGGAGGAGTTGCACTGATAGCAATAGCGCCAGTGCTAAATTGAAACGTCTGGTAACGTAACCGATAGCAGTAGCGCCAGTGCTGAATTGAAACGCCTGGTAATGTATGGTCTCAGAGCTAACGTATGGTATGGTAACGTAGTATCCCAATTCCGCTTGCACGTTACTCAACAAAACTCTTCATTTTCGTTTGATTCTCCTTTTGGTCTGCGTGTCATTCAAACTGCTCCGACCTCCCTCCACTTCGCTGTGCATTTCAAATCGAATAATAGATTGCTGTAGCATGTACAATCCGATACTCCGCCTTGTCCAGTAATGGCGGCATCATCGATTCTTTAATGAATTTCTTCAGTACCAGGAATGTGCATTCGGAACAACAGTGGGGAAAATCTATTCGGGATTGGAGCCTGTTTATCTGGCCACATCAGGAACAGTAGCAAATCTGGGCCGAAAGTGGGTTCGAGCACTGGCAATATTCTCGTAGAAGTCGAGATCTGGGGAGGCTGCGCGACTACTCACTCGCATAAAGCCGAGCCACTCATTTAGAGCGGAGGCCCTGCTTGGCGGGATTCAATGTGTTTCTGTACCGGACCATATATCATTGTCGAAGTCGAGGGACTACCGGATTAAGCCGGATATCTGGGTTGATCCGGCTGCGTGGAGATTGGACAAATACGTCAGGAGCGGCATGATCAAGGCTAAGCCAGTCATACCAGGCTCCAGCGTTGTGAATTGCCGTTGAATACTGAGATTGATCTCAATCGGAGATCGTCACCGTGGGACCGAGGGCCCACGCCGGCACGGGATTACGCCATGGTTTGGACTCGGATTAACGAGAGTGCCCACATCAACAAGCGAGGAATTGCACAGCCGATAATTTCTCCTATTAGAACGATGCCTTCAATCTGAGGATCTTCTATGGTTATATACTTAGTTAAGAGCTCTGTTGACTTCAGCTCAAACAAGTTTCCAACAGGTAGTTTGGCAGTTGAAGAGAGTCACATCAAAACCAGTTCATGGTATCAGAGTCCCTCTACAGGTTCTGACATCTGGAGATAATTATTCCTCTGAGCAAGGAAGCATTATCGTTGTCATTTCTCTGAATTTGAGTTTTTTGGATGAAATTCTATCGCAGAATTCAATTTGGCTATCTACATGCATGTCTATTTAATTTGATATTGTGCACAAGCTTTCTCTTATAGACAAATGGATGTGCCTCGTTGCAGTTGTATTGTTGAATGGTGAATGCAGTATAACTGGAGTTAACGCTGATAGATGATTTGTAAGTCAAATTTTTTATGACTTGGCACATGCTCAAGCAGATTTTAAGAGCAGTATTGAAGCCACCTCGAAGCAGATTTGGTGTTGTCTATGGAACAATTTGAAACAACCTCTGAGTGAAGTGATTCGTGGAGAAGTGATCAGCATTGTGAAGTGAATTTGAAGCATTTTTGAAGACATTTTTTGAAGTCATTTTTTTGCAGTTTCTTGTAGAGATTTTGCATGATTTCCATAGCAGCTAGATGCTCTGAAGTTTGAAGTTGAGGACAACGCTCATCTTCACATTTATATATATTTTTTTGCATTGGTGATGTTATGCTCTAGTTCATTCTTGAAACGAACTGTGGACTGTTGATTTACCATGTGCCCAATTGTACCAATGTTTATTGTAGCTTGACGAGAAATGTTTATTGTAGTTTAACTTGGTAACATCCAGCTTACTCAGGTCCTGCTCCATCAACCATTTTCGCGACATTGTTGCCACTTGATAAGCCCTTACAATATCTTGTACTAAGAGTACAATATTATTTTTCTGTTGTTGTTGCCTCAGTTGTGTTTTTTAAGTGACATTGAAGAAAAATGGCCAGACTTCAAGATGCATTAAAGTTATTAAATATCCTAATTCATTCCACTGTTGATGAGATGGTCAAAGTTAACAAAGAAACTCTCTTTGACATCCAAACCTCTCTGCAAACTGCACATGAGAATATTGAGTTTTTGCAGCTTGAAACAAAGCTACAGCAGGAAGAATTACACCAGTGGAGTCATCATTCTAAACCTGTTTCTGTTCAGAACAATGAAGCAGACTCCCATAAACAACAAGTCAATAATGTTACAGTTCATTCAAATAAAGCAGCAAAGTTACATTCAGATGCAGAGGTTCAGTCTGCACTTCCCAAGCCCATCATCAGACCTTGGGAACAACTTGTCCACAACAAGCACAAAACTGGTCTTGGTTATGACAAGGACTTGTCCTTTCATATTCCAGACTATGCCAAGCCCATTCAGTTTCAGAGTGCTGGATTCATTCATGATAGTTCACCTGCTCCTTATGACAGTTCAGTTTCAGCTGTTCCAGATTCTACTCCTCTTCCACCGCAGCAACAACAATAACAGATTGTAAAATGCCAACACTGTGACCGAGTTGGCCATTTGAAAGATCACTGTTTTGATCTTCATCCATGTAAGCACTGTCATAAAACCAGCCATTCTTCACACAGATGCTTCAAAAACAAACATCCTGCAAGAACAAAGATTCATCTTGGATGGATCGCTTCTTGGCAATGGGCATCAACAACCAAGAAGATAATCCAAACACATGTCAGAACTTGTTCCAGAGTATTAAACAGTCTTGCAGTTGAGTTTTCTTCATCTTCTCACCTTGTACCTGACAGGGGGGGAAATGATGGTCATCTACAAGCTTCAAAGTCACATCAAGCGAGCCTGAGCCACAACCTGCCACACCAGTTTCAAAGTTGTAGCCAGAGACAAAGATGCCTGAACATGCCTTCAGTTGGCGATCTGGGACACTTCCTCTAGTAGAAGACTCCAGCTTCTTGCCAGTTTTGGAAGAATTCCAGGAATTACAGAGTTGTTGGTCATCCTTAAACCATCACAAATTAAGAACACTTCCTCTAGCAGAAGACTCCAGCTTCTTGCCAGTTTTGGAAGAGTTCAGGAATTGCATTAAGCATTCCAGAGTTGTTGGTCATCCTTAAACCATCACAGATTGAGAACACTTCCTCTAGCAGAAAACTTCAGTTTCTTGCCAGTTTTGGAAGAGTTCCGGGAACTGCACTAAGCGTTCCAGTGTTGGTGGTCATCCTTAAACCACCGCCCTTTTTTTACCAACATTTCATAGAGCACATTCAGCCTAGTGCTGCCATGCATTTTTGCACATTTTGTATTACAGCTCTCTTCTTGGACTCATACATAACCCTTCGGATTAAGGGGGGGAATGTTGGACACCTAATCCTAAAGGGTTAGTGTGGAAGCCGAATGGACAAAGCAGTCCAAGAGACCTTGGGATCTGAAACCCAAGAGTCATATGTTGTACTATAAATATATATCTGATGTTAATAAAAAATATGCACTCACTAATTTATCTTTCCTATTGTTTTTCTATCCATGTGTGTTTAACATGGTCCGAGGTATTGACCCCAGGTATTGGGTCCAAGGTATTGGTCCTAAGTGCTTTTGGTTAATGGTATTGAGAAAGGCCCAAAACTATAAAAGGAGGAGAAGATCATTAGGCCAAGATGTGCAAGTATTGAATATCTGATGAAGTGTGAGATCTAGTATGCAAGTTATTAGGTAATGGTGCATTGTTGGATCTAAACCAAGGATGAACCATAGCTGATGATGAGGGATCAGATCTAATGATAGATCAGGATCTTAAGGTGTAAAATGAATTATCATTAGGTGTTTTTTCTCATGTATAATCTAGATCTGAATTCTGACGCATATATTATTTTGTAAATGATATGATCTAGGTATAACTAAAGTCTGGAATAGTTGCAGAATTCTAAATTTATATTTGCAGATATATACACTAGTTGGCTTTGAGGAAAGCGCGTATACACGCAGGTTTGACACATGGAAGTAGTGTATACCTTATAAAATATGTTTTCATTGCTTTTGTTTGTTGTTGCAGTGTTCTGGGTTCTGGCTTGGGTTTTGGTTACTGGAGGTGATAGCATTCTAAATGATCAGATTGCTGGGTTGTCAAAGCGATTGATTGATTCAGTTGTGGTTGGTTCAAAAAGACATTGTTTGATGCAGATATATTTGATGATTGAATGATGTTGTTGATGGATCCAGTCTGAAAATTTATGAAACGAGGTCCCTGAAGGAAGAAAGAAGGTCGTAGCTTTCTGTAGGTTGGCACCTACGTACTAGCAAACATATTGGCTAATACAAGAGCTAGGGGGTTGTAGATCCCTTCTAGTAGAAGCTGGAGAATGAGAGAAGGTGGTAGCCTTCTGCAGGTAGAAGCCTATGTACTAGTATAAGACTGCACCAATACAAAAATTGTAAGCAAAATTTTCTTATTATTAAAAGAAGACAAAGATGACAACAGTAGGTGGTTTTCAACCACATTGGGTTTCCACCTTATATCTTGGTGTTCATGTGTGTTGCTTATGTGTGATGCTTTGTTCTACTTTTACTGCACTGTCTAATGAATTCCTGATATACTGATTAAAGTTCAATACATGATAATTTGGGTAAATCAAAAGATCTCTACATATACGTTGGTTTAATTAAGTACATTGTGTATACACGTTAGTTCACTGAGCTGAAGTAGCGTATACAAATCAGTTTTGAAAATTAAATTATTGATCTGATAATACTGATTCACCCCCCCTCTCATTATTATTTGCAACAGTCAAATCCCAATCGAGTCTTTAACTTGATCTCGTAAATGGAACTTTATTCGATCCACCTGTTAGTAACTAGCAGTCTACTTAGGTGAATGAAATGAAGCTTGGGAAGCATGTACCTCGAATTGAGTTATTAAGCTAGGGTCATGCAAACTTATCTCAAGCATCATTTTTCTCTGTTTCAAGCTTGTATAAAAATGAAACCAATCTCAAGCATAGTTTGTCTCTGTTTCAAGCTTGTGTAAAAATGAAACCAAATCCAAGCATAGTTTTGTATCTGTTTCAAGCTTATGTAAAAATGAAACCAAATCCAAGCATAGTTTTTTCTCATGTTTCAAGCTTGTGACGAAATGAAACCATATTGAAGTATCCTAAAGCATAGTTTCCCATGTTTCAATCTTGTGTAAAATGAAACCATTCCCACTTTGTCTCTAGTGATTTCCATTTTTATCAGCCCGTTTTTCTAGATGAGCCTTTGTTTTTCTTTTCATTGTCACCATCTCTTTAGCCGATCATACACTTTCACTTGCTTGTTTTATCCTTTCCCGAGGAACATTTGCAATGAGTGGTCTTATTAGCCAGCCTCTTGACCTTTACATGTTTTGAGAAATTCCATTGTGACCAAAACCAGTTGCTATCCTTTTATAGCACTCATTCCTCTAAATGGAGTCCTCTTTTAGCTCCTTTTAGACTCCAAAAATATGAAAAGATTTCCAACACTTGCCTTTTTGAACTCATAAATGTAAATGAAAAGGCATTTACTTAGTATAAATTTAACCCTTTTCCAGACTGAGATAGACTCGTTACGAAAAAGGAATACCTTAGTCGAACATAGCTAAGAATTTCTCTTGAGTACTATTTTCTAGCTTTTCAGACTTAGAGACTATTTATGAAAAGGGACATATGGAGTTATATTTTTGTCTCCATTTCAAACTCTCTAAACATGAAAAAAAATGTTGATTTACCCCTTCGTCGGACTCATAAAAGTAAAAAAATGAAGGAATATCCTATATTTTGTATGAAAGGTAGTTTGTCATTCTTGAACATGACACTTATCTATATCTCGTGTCGGGTTTGGGACATCCTCACTTTTTCACTTGTCTTACTAGGTTTAGGAAATCCATTTGCCTCTCACTTAATTATATATTTTCACCATGACCTCTAATCATATTTTGAGTCAATTGTTGCGGAATTCCAGAGTTGTGTCGCCGATATGTTCAAGAGAAGTCTCAATTACAAATTCAAACCACTTATACCATGTTTGGCTTTTTTTCAACAATCTTGAATCACTCTTTCCAACTTTGCAAAATCCTATGTTTTGTGTCGATGATGTGGGAAACATTATGGCCCTCATTTGACAGATCACTTCCTGTCAACTCCAACTCATTATCTAGAAAGATGATCTAGAAACTCCCTTTTAGTACCTTGGATATTGCATAGCTCAATGGCAGGATCTTCACATTCAACGATAGGTTCACATCACTAGCCTTCGATCGAATGATTCTATGAGTGTTCAACTTCAGCTTCATTGTTCACACTCGTAGATTATGTTGTTGTACCTTGAGAGCCATCATCATCATTGGTGGTTTCTCTCATGCTTGTTAACGGTTTACATCATTGACTGATAATCAGGTGGTTTCTACCATGTTCGACTTCAACCCATTTATTCACATGGTGAGATTCGTACTTTGGTTGGATCAAGATAGAGATGAAGACCTTGGGTTTCATTTGATAAATCTAGGCTGCGTGGATTTATTAAGTATTCATGATTGTAAACATGATCATTTATATACAGATGGTTGTGTCAATGTCGTGGATCCATGTATTGTTAAATGCTTACATGTTAAGCATACCTACAGGGATTTCAAATATATTGTATTATGTTTGCTTTGCAAGTCTTATGACAGTTGTTCTCTAAGTCCTTACCTTTGCTTGTAAAGCACTTTAGCCATCACTTCCTGTTTCGACTTCATGCTTTAGGGGGAATCTATTATACGATATTTTGTCACACTCCCTGTCTCATATCCTAAAGTGTTGAACTTTGTGTCGTTAATGAAACAAATGTCACAAAACAACTAAAGATGTTAGTGTATTCACCATGAAACATGTTTAGAAGCATCCCTAAAGAAAAGAAGAAAACTTGCCTTGAAATCATTCTGAAGAGCTTGTCAAAAGCCTTGCTTTCAAGACCATCCCTACTTTTATTAGGCAAATCCATGCTGGTAACATTTTGCATAACTAGTGACTAGTGCTGGGCGCAGTACATTTACCAGGAAAATCTGTGCTAGTCATTTTGAGGTAGTTTTTCCCAAAATGGAAGAGAAGCTTCCCTTACTAGAAAGATGATGTGGTTTCAGGTAGACGAGGATTGGAACGAGACCTCCCATTCTTGGTTGTAGATCCTACTCCCATGGATCTCTCCCTTGAGATTTCAAACTCATCCCTCTTTTCATGGATCCTCAACTCCCTCTCCTTCTCTATAAATGAGATCCCTACTATCCACTAATGGTTGGATAATGACTGGTTTCCTTCCTAGTGCTAAACTATGCCCAATTACTACCCATTTTTCTAAGGAGAAAGGAGTTCTTGAAGGTTAAGGCTAGGACTTCGAAACTCACCTAAAGGAAGCTTCCAACATCAAGGCTTAAGTGGTTGTAGTGCTCCCTTTACCGGCTATTAATAATATATTATGTGTTTGATTCCATAAACGTGTCAATTATTACTCATTTTGTGTAATACTCCTTGATTTGTCACATGGTTTATATTGGGATGAATTTTATATGTATGTGTTTGTCATCTCCACGTGATCTTCCTTGCAGGTATTCACCCATAACATCTTGGAAATGAAAGAATCAAGGATGACACCAACGGATGTTAGCATCAGAGTGAGGTAGGTCATTTATCTTCCTTTGTGCTTTCTAGTATAAACTAGGAAATTTTACATATATTTATTTTCCTTTGTTTCTATATCCTCCCATGGGCCTAGAGGAATCATTTCTATCCACAGAAAGGGTTTCCTACATAACAAGGCCAACACGTTCTTCATGCATGGTCTATGAATGTTTGTAAGGTTATTCTATGAACATTTGTATTTCATGTTTTCTTTCACATGTACTAAGATAGCTGAAATATTTCAGTTATTTTAGTACTTATCTTATTGAGAATGTGTTGTAATGGTTTCTATTGTTATCCAATCCTTGTGGACTATTTCACGGGATACTAGACAAATCGTTCCTAATTATTTGTTGGCTGTAATGATTGTCACATCCATTGTGGACTATTTCGTTGGATGTTAGATGATATGAATTGGATCATTATATTTTTTGTCATCTATCTCGATGCATTTAGAGTGGAAAAAGTGGAGGAATTAGCTCATGAAACCGTTTTTACTGGTAGGATCCAGTTTGGCAAAATAGGGTCTGAAACCTTTAGGTCCTGAATCACATCCATTAGAGTCCTTATGCAAAAGTTATGCCACTCACAAGTTGAACTTCCTATTTTCACACCTATAGTTCAGGAGGATTCTGTGTTAACCCCCCATTATTCATGGAAATTAGGCTAGCCACATTTTTGTGATGTAAAGACTCTAGAAGATTATAATTTGTAACTCTAGTCAAGAGTTGATGTAGTCAAAATTAACCACTAGTAGACTATCAGGCTGTGTTATAATCGGGCCACTAGGAGGTAGAGGAATTCCATTCTTTCAACAGAATTTTGTTCCATATTTGAGCAGAGATAGCCAGGAGAGATAGGATGTAGAGCACAGATAGAGGATCTGTCCACTATAGTATACCATAGGCCACAGACATTACTTCTTTGTATCTGTAACCATATTTCCAAAGAGAGAAAGAGAGCAAAGGAACATCACCTTCCATCTGGGTTTTCTCCCGAAAGGGTTTCCCATAGAGCATATCTTGTGTATTATGTGTGTGAGCTTATTTTGTTGTTCTCTAATTTTATGCTTGATCTACATTTACATGCATGCACTAATTATAATTAATTTTACAGATCTAGAAATTAAATAAAACTCTAATAGTGTAGAATCTCAGATTTTTAATATAATATTATCGGATCTATTGCGATGAATTTCCCAGTGGAATGTCGATCGCAGTTTATGGATCATTTGGTATCAGAGCAGATTTCTTTGGGTATTTTTTGGAGATTGAAGGGATCTAGATCGGTGAGGTCGAAAATTGTAAAACCCTAATCATGGGTGAGAAATCTGTAAATGAACCTCGTGATCCTATAGAGGTGAGGTTTTCAAGGCTCGAAGAACAAGTTGCGGATATAAACCACAATGTAAACCTCCCCATAGCACCCTAAGAAATTAGTTTGGGATATTTGGAGAGGAAGGGGGTTCGAATGTAGAGGGAACTTCAGAAGGGGGATCGGGAGATTAGGAAGACACATATAACCAACCAAAGAAAGAACCGCAAAAGATCAATCCAATTTTAGTTTCGTGAACCAACCCATGTTTAAAGTGGAAGCAAAATTCGATATCAAACCATACCATGACGAGATTGGATCTCTGAGGCTGAACCATTAGTTGCAGTAAATGGAAGTTTATTTCTGTGTCTATCATATCGAGGAAGGGTAGAAGATCTCATTCACGCGACTAAAATTAGAGGGCCATGCACTAACTTAGTGGGAGAGACACACAAAAACACTAAGGTTGGAGGGAGAACCTCGTGTGACTAAGTGGGATGATTTCAAAACCCTCATTAAGTCATAGTTTTATCCCATTGGGTACATGGAAGACCATTGGATCCAATGGAATTACTTCAGGCAAAAGCCAAGCCAAAGCCTGCAAGAGTACACCACAAAATTCAGAACGATTACTATATTATTGGGTATCTCTCCAAAGAACCCAAATTCACTCCTCAAGTATTTGGGGTTCTCCACCACCATCTGCATGAGAAAGTGATGTTGTTGAAGCCAAAAATAGTAGATGAGGCTTGTGTACAGGCATAGTACCTGGAGAACATAGGCCTGAAAAGAGCATAATCAAGTGGACCAAAGCAAAAGGAGCAACAAAACGCTTCTAAGGAGGGGAAGAAGAAGCGAAAAGGGGGAAAAGATAAAAATACAACAGCCACAACACACCAATGCAAAGATCCTAGCAACCACTACAACATTGATGGCCATACAGAGGAGAAGTGGTGGAAGTTTCATCCAGAGCTAAACCCAAAGAACAAGAAGAAAGATAATAAGAAGAATAATCTCATGGCCACTGATTCGAGCAACCAAGTTGAAATCAGCTTGAACATGGATGAGAAGATCACCTATACATCAGTGGAGAAGGAGGTGAATCTGAGAAGCCTTCAACAACAGGAAGAGAAATAAATGACCAAACTCTTAGATGTAAATATACTATTCAAGAAGACGAAGATTGATGCTTAGTTTCACTCAGGATTGCAAGAAAATCTCATTGCAGCAGATTTGTTCAAGAAGTTGGGGTTGGAAATTCATGATCATCCAAACCCATATCTATCGGGATGGGTACATAAAGATGCAGAGCTGAAGGTAACAAAAAACGTAAAATTAGATTTGCTATTAGTGCTAATTTTATTGATGAACTAGATCTCGATGTGGTTCCCCTTGATGTATGTGGAGTCGTGTTTGGGATTCCATACATGAACATGCGTGATGCAATATTCATGAGGATATCTAACCAGTACCGGCTCATCAAGGATGGAAAATAATTCATCATCAATGTGCACAAAGGAAAGTCGAAAATTTCATTGGTAAGTGCCAACTAAGCCGAGAAATTCATCAGTTCCAACAAGAAGTATGTTGTTATTTTTAAGGGAAAGTCAGTTTGTAGAGGAGTCAATAAGAGGCAAGGCATCCCTTGAGGGGTTTACTAAGAAACAAAAACAACAATTGGAGGAGTTGTTACAGGCATACAAGGACATGTTTCGAGAGCCTAAAGGGCTACCCCCTAAGAGATAAGTGGAGCACGAGATCCAGCTATTGCCAGACTCCCCATTAGCAAATATTGGGTTGTACATGTAGTCTATTATAGAAGCAAGTGAGGTGAATAAATAGTTATGGCAGTTACTGGAACAAGGTCTCATTTAACCGAGTATATCACCATGTGGGTCACCCATCATCATTGTGCCAAAGAAGGATGGGACTTGGTAGATGTGTATAGATTATAGGGCGTTGAATAAAATCACTCTCAAGAAGAGAAACCCCTTGCCCAGGATAAACATTCTTCTAGATTAGTTGCAACAAGCAAAGTATTTCACCAATATGGACTTGAAGTCTGGATACCACCAGGTTTGATTCAAAGAAGAAGATACATGGAAGATCGCCTTCAAAACTAGGCAGGGTTTGTATGAGTGGTTAGTTTTGCCATTTGGCCTATGTAATGCATCAGATACATTTATGAGATTAATGAATCATGTATTGTGCCCTTTTATATATCCATTTGTTATTGTCTATTTGGATGATATGACGGTATATAGTGCTACTTTGGAGGATCATATTTCACATTTAACACAGGTGATGGAAACATTGAAGAAGCACTAGCTACTAGCAAATCTCAAGAAGTGCGAGTTTGCGCAGCAGTCCTTAGTGTAGGAGAATTGAATATAGATCCTTCCAAGATGGAGGCCATCATGAAATGACCAATGCCTACTAATGTTACTGAGGTTTGGAGTTTCATTGGAGCAACACAATACCCGAGGAAATTCATAGCCTTGTTTTCAGTGGTAGTAGCACTACTCCACGCCATAACAACAAGTGGTAAGAGTTTCCAGTCGGGAAAAGGGCTGCAGAAGGATTTTGATGAGTTAAAGAAGAAGATCAGTGAAGCACCTGTTCTGGCATTACCAAAATTGGAATGACCCTTTGAAGTGGAGACAGATGCGAGTGGGTATGCTATGGGAGTTGTCTTGATGCAAGGAGGAAGGTCCATTTGCTACCATTCTGAAGTATTTCATGGGGAAATTATTAACTACCCTACCTACGACGAGCTCTATCCCATGGTGCAAGCTGTGAAGAAGTGGAGTCACTATTTGATAGGAAGGTAGACAATAATCCACATAGACCAACAATAGTTACACTACCTGGAGGCCCAAAATAAGCTACAACAAACTAGGAAGTACAAGTTGATGGGGTTTTTACAGCAATTTCAGTTGATGGTCAAGTATAAGAAGGGAAACACAAAACAATTGGCCGATATGATTTCAAGGTGACCCACATCAAATATTATAGCTTTGGGGATTATTATGCACATGGAGCCATTCACCCATGTTGTACAGAGAGAGGCATATTCAGAAGATGACGACTTCAAGGAGGTGTATCAACAGTTACAGTGTCAGAGTCATGTGCAGGATGGTGACATCATCGTTGAATACCATCTCTAGGATGGGTTACTCTACATGATGGATAAGCTATGTGTTCCTAAAGGTGAGAATTGTAGCTAATTAGAGAGGCTCACACCTCTAAGGTTGTAGGGCACTTTGGTGTAGGGAATATCATGGCTAACTTGCAAAGGTATGTGTATTGGCCCAAGATGCAAGAACAAGTAGATAGGTTCATAAGAGGATGCATGCTTTTTTGTACCAAAAATCCTAGCAACAAGAAACAGGTTCTGTATCATCCCTTACTTGTACCTACTCGTCCTTGAGAAAGCATTTCCATGGACTTTGCGGGAGTCTTACTGACAACCAGGAAGGGACATGACTACCTATTCATGGTAGTTGAAAAGTTTAGCAAGATGTGTGTTCTGATGCCCAATACAAATACCATTAGTGGACAAGAAGCAACAAAATTATTCTTTGGACAGGTCTGGGTACACTTTGGGATACCAAGGAGCATCATTTTAGATGGGGATAGAAGATTTCTCAGTGCATTTTGGACTACATTGTGGGAGAAAATGGACATGAATTTGAAGAGATCTACATCATTCCATCCACAAATAGATGAGTAGACATAAGTAGTCAATAGGAATTTGATGCAACTTATGAGGGTTACAACCAGAAGCATATGAAGACCTGGGATGAAAATCTAGTATATATACAACATTCCTATAATAGAGTTGTCCACACTTCTACAGGAAAGTCCCCATTTGAAACTTGTTTTGGATATTTTCCACCTTCACCTTTGGATATTGGATATGGGTAGTAAGGAGGAGTGAAGGAAGACATTATGGGAGATACTTTGAGGGCTCAAAAAATTATAGAGAATATCAGGAAGATCCATATACAGGTAGTGGAAACACTACAAAAGTTGCAGGTGAAGTATAAGGCCAGGCATAATCAACACAGAATAGAGAAATCATTCAAGGTGGGAGAGAGAGTATGGCTACAGTTGAATAATGAGAGGTTGCAGGGGCCTGGTAATAAAATCAAGGCTCTAAAGTATGGTCCCTTTGAGATACTGGAAAAGGTGGGTGATAATGCCTATCGACTCAGTTTACCACCATATATGCACATTTACTCAATTGTAAATGTGGATAATTTGAAACTCTATGAGCCTTCCATGCTAGATCAGGAAGAGGAATGGGAACTACCTTCTATGGACGATTTGGCACCAAATGCTCAGGCATAGTTGATAGAAGATATAGTTTTGCAAGAGGTCTAGAACTACAAGACAAGGGAAACAAGACTTTGGGCAGATTGGGTTGAAGGGAAAACTTCCAGGAAAAGCTAAATGGTACACCAGAGAGAAGGTGGAGGAAAAATTTCCTCACCTCATTCAGTGAAAGATTTTCGAGACCAAAATCCTACCAAAATGGGGAGGTGTGATCCAAATTGGATCATTATATTGTTTTTAATCCATCTCGAAGCATTTAGAGTGGAAAAAGTGGAGGAATCAACTCACAGGACCATTTTTACTGGCGGGACCCAGTTTGGAAAAATGGGGTTTGAAACCTTTCGGGAGCATTTTGAGGCATCAAATGATGTTTATTTGGGGTAAAATTTTCCTCTTAAGCACCGCACCTTTTCATGTTATTGTACACGTAGCAAGCTTTCCAATGGCGCACGAATCACGTCAATCAAAGCCTGTATGCAAACGTTCACAGGATGCCGCGTTAACCCCCATTATTCATGGAAAAGGGGCTAGCCATGTTTTTGTGATGTAAAATACTCTAGAAGAGCTTATTTTGTAACTCTAGCTAAGAGTTTATGTAGTCAAAATTAACCATTAGTAGGTTATAGGTTGTGTTATAACCAGGCCACTAGGAGGTAGAGGTATTCCATTCTTTCGAGAAAATTTTGTTCCATAGTTGAGCAAAGATAGCGAGGAGAGATAAAAGGTAGATCACACAGAGAGGATCTATGCATAGTAGCATCCCACAGGCCACAGACAATACTTCTTTGTATCTACAACCATATTTCCAGAAAGAGAAAGAGAGCGAAGCAACCTCACCTTCCAACTGGGTTTTCTCCTGAAAGGGTTTCCTGGAGAGCATATCTTGTGTATTATGTTTGTGTGAGATTATTTTTTCATTCTCTACTTTTCTGCTTGATTAAATATTACATGAATGCACTAAGTATAGTTAATTTTACAGATCTACAAATTAAATAAAACGGTAATAGTGTAGAATCTCATATTTTTAATATAATATTATTAGATTTTTTGTGACGAACTATCTAGTGGAATATCCATGATAGTTTATAGATAATTAGACATATATTTCCATGTTTTTCAGTTGTAATGTCTGTTAGATTTGTTGTGGACTATTTTGCTAGATGTTAGATAGGCCCTTCTAGTTCACGTGTGTCTCTTCTTAGGTAGTACTATTAGCTCTCACTTATAGGCTCACTTTTCTCTCCCACTTTGCAGTAGAAGAACCTCAACACAATTGCATTACACACTCACCAGGCACACTCCCCTTTCTTTTTGAAGACACCATTACATCACTCTCTTGTGGTTACAACTAGAGCCAAGGAAAATATTTAAGGATTTTGCAACCGAGGCTTTATACCAAATGGGACTCCTACACCAAACGTGTGAGGTCTGACTGGGACTTCGTATCGGGGAGATCCCCTGAATGTTGATGGGTCCAACACCATCAACATTTCTGGTGCTATAAGGAGGGCAGCCAATATTTTATGGCCGATAGACCCACTGACCCCACTAATCCATCTTCTGGTGATGACATCAATGTTCACTCCATATCCTGTTGGGAGCAGGATCCCCCAAGGGCAGTTTTGGGGCTAAAAGCCCATGTTTGAGTCACTTTTTGTAATATAATTGTAAATACTCCACATTTTATTGTTGCAGAGTGTGAAGGTGTTATGTGTCAAAAAGGGTAGTCCATCGTTAGTTTTTTAAAGTAAAGTCGGTTGTAAGAGATCTACCCATGGTCCGCGGACCATGGGATTGTATAAAAAGAGCTAAGCTCTAAGTAGTTTGAGGAGAGAGAATGACACACAATGTAAGAGAGTCATAGCTTGGAAGCAAGAAGTCTAAGCCTTGGGTTGTACCATAGGTAGAGGCTCTGCAGTTGAGCGTGCAAAGGCCTAGGGTAGAAGTCCACAGCTGTGTGTGTAGGGTAGACAAAGATTGTAACACTTGGAAGATAATAATAAAAGGAGATATTCTGAAATTTCTGTGTCTTTGTTTTGTTGATGTGTTTGGATATTTTATGTATGAATTTCCTTTATTATTCTTATATGATGCGTGAATGAATGCAATTACATTGAATAATTGAATGCAATTACAAATATCTACTTATGCGGTGTTAAATTTAAGTATTTGTTGAGATAAGCAAATCACTTAGACTAATTGGGTAATCTGCACGGCCTGTTTCCATAGCATCACGAAAGTACCTAAGCAGCAGGTTAGGGCTACGTGAAGGTCGATCGTACCCTTTCGCAGAGATATTGAAGGCTGGAATAGAGGGCTAGTCTGGTAAGCCCTAGAGCGAAACAAGCTGCGCCAAGGCAGGAATAGAGGGAATTAAACGACATCACAACCATCTCAGGGTGTAGAAACTTGGTTCAAACATCCCCTATACTGCTTCGGGTGAGACTTTGGTCCACGCTCTGCGGGCTGATGCTGAAAGGGCCAGTAGTGTAGGGATTTGTTTGGCTAATTAACATTGAACCTGGGTCAGGCCCCCTCAAGCCAACAAATGGATTTGTTGCCAGGACCGAAATCTGCATAAGAGATTTGTGATGTCATATCACTAGAATCCAACTAAGAAGGAGATTGGAGACTAGTTGGATATAAATATCCACGAATTCACGACGCAGGAGAATAAGAACCTGCGATTGACAAAGGAACAATGGTTGGACAGATACCTGTATACAGAGATCCATTGAGATTTTTTTCTGCTCCTTCCCTATTTAGCTATACGAATGGATTGCGAAGCTATCAGATAGCCAAGGAAGGTGGAAACTTGACAGTCCTATTGTGTGGACCCTAGAGCTAATACAGAAATTGGAAGCATCTGAGGACAAAATCGCCTGCGTTGTTGATCATTGGCTCGATCACATCATAGGAGGATTTGTGACTGAATTCACGGTCGACACCCCAGTCAGCTAAGCGAGGCGGAGTGATGTTTCTTCAAAGAACCACAAGGTAAGTACATAAAATCTTTGAATACCTAGATTAAAATTCTATTGTGCGAAAAATGGGTTATGCATCTACCTTGATTTTTGGAACTACATGAAGTGGAAAAACTTATAGGAATGAAGGAAAAAAGGGTCCAGAGTATAGTCCATTGATTTCTCCTCCATGAGGTGATGAGGAAGAGATAGCAAAGGTTTCTCCATGAAGTTATATTCAGTTAATAAGACAAGGATTCCTGTGAATACCACCTCCACCCACACCACCTCCAACTTCACCCATACCACCTCCACCTCCACCGCAGTTCAATATGGAAAATACAGTGAAGTTTCCTTTGTTCAAAGGCTTGGGAAATGAGGACTCAGACCAATTCTAGTCCATTGTAAGGGTTGTATGGGAAGCTCAAGGTGTTAGAGATGATCATATAAACAAGGCAACACTGGTTAGTGCCCTGCAAGATCATGCACTAACATGGTATATTAAGTACTCTAATGACAACCAAAATACTGGAGTGGCAGACATCCGGGGAGCACTGAAAAGAGAATTTAGTAGGCCTATATGAGGCACAGTCGATTATGGGATTCAAGGAAATCATTATGAAACTAGGTGAGACGCCTTGGGAACTAGACCAGAGATTGAAATTTACAATCCGCGAAGCCAACATGAATTTGACAGATGTGTTAGTGTCGGTATCTTCATCCCTCCATCAGTGATCTAATTCTCTTGTTGCATTGCATGTTAGGTGTCTCATCCAATCAGCTACATTCCATTAGGGTCATGGATCATCTGATGGTAGTGGCATATTATAAATTTTCCCTCATGATCTTTACCTGTTGGCCCATTTTCATACATTTAGGTCATTTACAGTCATTTTTGTCTTTAAATCTGCAAAAGTCATTTTAGGGTTTTAGCTCTCATTAGGTCTAGGGTTTCGTCAATAAGGTCTTTTCAATGCTCAATAATGGTCAGCAGGCACATGAGGAGGTAAAATAAAGTCTCAACAACAAAAATTTCAATAATCACATGCTCAATGATTGATTTTTCCTCAAAACCCTGTTTTGAGGAAAAACAGAGTTTTTTATGTTTTATGTACAACATTTCATGTAATTTAATTTTTTCTATATGTAAGAATTTCAAGAGGCAGCCATGGTCACCTTGCTAAGCCTCCACACTCTAGTTCTAGCAAAAGAAACAAAATGTCAAAGCATTTAGTCCATCAAAGGCAAAAAGTAAGAAAAACTACCCAAAACAGAGTTTTAAAAAGAAAATGAAAGACAAACATTAGCAAAGTGGGTTTTCATGAGTGAAAAATTAAAACCATTGGTATATAAAGTGTTTTCATGCCAAAGAAGCTCATTTGTATGCTAAAGAAGAGGAGAGCAAGCACAAATCATGTTTTTGAGCCAAGAGAGTGATTTTGCATCCAAACAATGAAAATTTGAAGCACGACGCACCTGGGTCAAGGCGCGGCACACCTGGCTTGCGCGGTGCACACAAAGCAAAATTTGAATTAGAATTTATAACTGGTGTGATGCACCGGAGAGGCGCGATGCTCCAGTCTTCAAGGCCGAAAATCATCCAAATCTTCCTCCAAAATCTTCAAAATCATAAATTCCTCATTTCATAAGTAAGTTGACACTCCCATATGGCCAATGTATGAGTTTGCTTTAGTGTTCATGGTGATTAAATAGGGAAAAATTTAAACCCTAGTTCCTTGCATAGTTTGTTGAGAAAATTGCCTAGGGTTTGCAAATTATACTTTGGCTGCCCTACACACCCTCACCATTTTCACATCCCCTCACTACCATCTCATTCACCTATTTTCTCCCTCCCTTTTTCACTCACACTTACCTATTTCCCACTATCCCTAAAACTAATAACCCTAAACCCTAATCCCACTATCCAAAACCCTAATTGATATCCTCAAACCCTAATATCATTTCCCAAACCATTCTATTTCCATTAACCCTAGAATCAACATCCCAAACCCCCTCATACATAGTCCCTTCACATTCCTTATCATCAATCCCTATCTTTTAGCAGAAAATACCTATTGTCAATCTAAAATCTCTTCATACTCATCTAAGAAAACTCAAGCATTGGCAAACATGGAGTCAGATTCTTCTTATGATAGAAATGAAGAAATAGTCAATGACTCCTCCAAAGAAATTCATGCACCAAGGAGACCTCACAAGAGTGGAAAACATAAGCGGGAGGAACCTACTTCACTTACTGAGTTGTTGGCTTGTCCTCTTGCTGTGACATGCTTCCAACATCAATCTTGTTATCAATTTTGTGAGATGGTGGAAAGAGTCAAATACCACCATGAGCTTGCCAGACTCTTTGTGCTCCATCTTCACAATGGCCAGGTCAATTTGGCAAGTGTGACATTCACCTTGACACCTGAGACTATAGCTCAAGCAACCGGTATTCCGAATGTAGGTGAGCAGTGGAATAAGGGACAGCTGGTGGACAGAGACCATATGAGCCTTATATCAAGGCTGGTTTTCAAAGACATGTCAGTAGGGTCTTCCCTTTCAGGTACCTATAGGACACATATGCTCCCCTTATGAAACTCATAATTAACTATTTCAGCTGCGAGGGCAGATTTTCTCGCTTATACACCTATCATATCAGATTGTTGATGCATTTTACTAGGGTGAGGATGATGAACCTCCCCTATTTCTTTTGCAGTAATATTGAGAAAATGACAACATTGGTGCAAAGGAAGCCTCCTCATCAGTAGTATAACAGCAACTATCACTTTGCATTGATCAAGATTGTTGTTTTGCATCAGCTCAATTTACTGAATGTTTCATGGGGGGATTTCATTTCACATGAGGTATTTACTGGTCCTCAATTGCCCCCATTAGTTTTTCATGAGGTAGGAGAGCCTTCACATCAGGAAGAGGTGCATGAAACTCAAACCACTAGTGTGCCAGTGTTTATCACTTACCAAAAGGGCACCAAGAGATTGTTTGTAGCATCAAAATGAGTACTATCTCCACCCGGGGTGGAAGGGGTCTTGTTTCCTTCAGGAGCAGAGGAGGTACAGGACAAGGGTAAGCAGCCATTACATGATGAGGGACCTTCAAGAGATCAAGAGGCAGATTTCATTCTTATTCAGGATGATGGCACTGACCTGAGCTCAAAGCTCAAGGAGATCATTCAGGAGCAGAAAGATGACATTCATGACTTGCCTCTCAACCTGAAAAGAGCCAAGTGGATAATAAACTATCTAGAGTAGAGGAAAAAATAGTTAAAGGATCAATAAACCATCATGGAGCTCCAAAACATAAGGGAAAACCAGCAAGCTGCCAAGAGGAGGAAAACTAAGTTGACACCACTTGAACAAGAAATTGAAGCTGATCATGAATCTTGGCTTGAGAGGACAAACATGCACTTGGAAAAGATGTTGGAGAAGGCCAACAGAGAGAAAAATATGTTGAGGCACATGGCCTACCATTACTTGGCGAGAAACAAAGCTTGCAAAGTGGGAATTAGGACTTTGAAGGCCAAGTTGAGGAAAGCATTGCGGAAGAGAAAAGAGCAATACAAACTCTAGATCTTGGCTGAGGCTTCCTTAGCTCAACATAACACTTGATGCAGGATACTCAGCCAAAATTTCAAGAAATTTGGGATATTTTTTGCAAATTTTGAATTTTTGGAGTAAAAAACAGGTTTTTCTACCTGGTGCGCCGCACCACTTGGCGCGTGCTTTTTCTAGGGACCTCCTTTGGAGGAAAAATCAACATTTTTGGATTCCTTGGGCAAAAATATGAATTCCCACACATGGCAAAGAAATTTTGTCAAGTTTTGAGCTTCCAGAAGGGTCAAAAACACCTCACAAATGCCCTTTTCTGCCCCTTTTTGGCCACACAAGAAGCAGTATTGGGAGAACTCATTTTTGGAGGGGAAAATGGAGACAAAATTAAAAAATTCCACTTGTTCTGGAAAGTAGACAGGTAGACCTTTCCAACAAGCCCACTTAGAGAAAATTTGGTGCACAGTACGGCCTCTAAAATCAGCTGCAAAGTAGTGTGGCGCACAGGGACAGGAGCACGGCGCACAGGATGAATTTTGTCAAAAAACTTTGTTTTTCGCCTTGTTTTTTCTCAATTTGACTTTTATCTCTCTATTAGTCAAAATCATGATGTAAATTGATGGATTTTGATGTAAATATGATAAAATTTCGCTCATGGAGGTAGATACATCATAAAAAGGTAGTTTGCAACAGAATGAATCAGTTTCCTAGGTTTTAGGGGCAAGCTATTCCACTACCTATTTTTTAGTTCTTAGTTTAGATCTTGTTGAAACAACTCATAAACTCATGAATTAGACCCCTAAATCCTAACATGAGTTCTTTGTTTCCTATATCTAGTAGTTTTTCAGTCATTAGTAAAGGTTGGAATCTTGTGAATGCTTTGAGCATTATTGTACATTCATTTTTGCATTTTGGGAAAGGAATAGACTAGGGTTTGCAGCACTTTATGGGATTCTTGTGGCAACTTGATTTGGTATAGTTTTTCTTTCTGTAATTGCAAGTTTACATGTGTTTATGTATGCCATCATCTCTCTATGTTCATCTTAACTAAATGAAACAAGGATAAAGGTTGAATTCATTGATGTTGTAGTGCTCTACCTAGGGTTTGTTTAGTTATTTATGTTTTCAGCTATTTGAAGAGGATCCTTGAGACTTTCATGCCCTCTCCAACTCCTCACCAGTCTTAAAGCTTTCCATATCACTCAATTTGAAGTACTAAACCATTTGCCTACCTCGCCCCATATAGATCTCTGCAAGATTGTGTCCATTCCCTGGACCCAAATCTGCCTTTCACATTTGAGCCAACAAACCAAAATTAAATTCAATCAAACTCCTCTGAGCACATACCTAGCCTAACATCAGTCTTTACATTAGTCATCCCAAGCTCTATTGACCATATTCTTTTGAGATTGATAAGGAGAGAGCCCTCTCTCGACCTATTTGGGCTAGCTACCAGGTTAAGCGTGGTTTGATGTTACCCTAGATCCTGCCTTTCTCAGCCTAAGGTAGATTTAGGCCCTAACATATTGGCGACCGTACTGGGGAAGAAAAGTTTATTATCATTGTTTTGATTTGTAGACTACAGACGGAACCTGAAGTTAGCCAGGTAACCTTCGAAATGCTCTTGCTTTACATTAGCGGAAGTAGATGAATGCTGCTTCAGTCAATCTCCAATCTAATTTATAAACCAAACATTTGATCTAAAAAATTACCCCAGTATCATAAAGTAATTCTAGACTTTGGATGATGAGTTTAGAATTTGATAGGCTGAACAAGTTGATTTTGTCCATTTGATTTCTGGGAATAATTCAACACACTGGCTTCCAAACGATACACCAGGGCCAATCCTAATCCCGATCCTCCTCCTATGTATGAAAACCCAAATCTCATCCCAAGAATTCTCTGACAAGAAAGTTCTGTGATTCCTGGTCAGTTGAGGAAATTATACTGGGAGAAAAATATGAAGTACATGATCACTAGCAAGGAGAAACCTCTAAATCATCCAATCAATTATATACATACTGATTTAGAATCCTTCGTTCTATATTTTGATAGTTTTAATGATGTAAATAGTCAAGTAGTTGAAGCAGAAGATATTCCAGAGATCAGTGAAAATTTCAAAGCTGTACTAGATCAAGAAAGACAAAAGCTTGATAGTACCACTGAGAAATCAGCCTTCCGACAACAGCAAAAAATTGATGGATAGCAAACAAAAGAATAAGAGAAAAAGAAGTTTCAGCACTTGGAGGATGAAGCTGGTTTGTGGAGCATGGATTTTGATGGCACGGTACGTAGGGAAGGTGCTGAAATTGGCATTTGAATATACAGCCCTACATTTCTTCCAAACAAAGTGCCAAGTAATGTAAGCGTTTGTTCATATAAATTGGCTTTTGATTGTTCAAATAATGAGGCTGAATATTATGCTTTAATTGTTGGTTTGAAAATCCTTAAGAAGTTAAATGCTAAAATAATTTCAGTATATGACGACTACGAGTTATTTATCAAGCAAGTGAAAGGTGAATACAAAGCTAAGCCTCCTCACATGCGGGCTTATCGTAATGTGGTGTTAGATATTATGAGATTGTTTCCAGATTACACTTTGACATGTGTCCCTCGTGTACAGAATGTTATTACAGATTCTCTTGCAACAGTTGCAAGTAATTTGAAAATTTCGATGAATTCAAACAATAAGTTTGAGTTCATGTGAAACATCACCCTGCTGTCCCTGATGATCAAATATTTTGGCAGGTGTTTCAAGATGATAAAGAAATCGAAGAATTTCTACAAAATAAAGGCAAATACAAAGACACTTCTATCGATGGACAGCATGATGATGGTGAAATGGATATGGAAGTAAATCAGATGGAAGTTTTGCAGCTCAAGGACAATGTCATTCCTAAAGGTCTAATACCTTTAGAGGAGTTGTTTGATCAAGATGACGTAGCCTAGAAACTGAACTTGGTACCAACCAAGAAAGGAGTTGAGGATGTAAACATTGGATCAGCAGAAAATCCTAAAATGGTCAAGTTATCAAAGGCCTTGCCTCCATAGGTAAAGGACAAATACATTACTTTATTATCTTCATTTACTAATGTATTTTCTTGGGACTATTCAGATTTGAAGGCATATGATAAGAGTATAATTCAGCACATCAACCCGATCAAGCCAAATCAAAAGCCTTTTTGATAGAATCTAAGAAGGATAAATCCAAGGCTACTGCCCTCAATAGAGAAGGAAGTGAATCGATAGTACAAAGCTTGTATAATCATTCCCATAAGGTTTTCAGATTGGATTTCTAATTTGGTGCCCATGCGCAAGAAAACAGGTGAGATTCGATTATGTATTGATTTCAGAAATCTGAATAAAGTGTCTTTGAAAGATAACTATCCATTGCCCAAGATGGATCACATACTTCAAAAAGTAGTTGGAGAATCCTGCATGTCACTACTCAATGGGTATTCCAGTTATAACCAAATTCTACTCCATGAGGATGACAGAGACAAAGCAGCGTTCACCACTCCGTGGGGAACGTTCTGTTATGCCAAGATGCCATTTGGATTGAAGAATGTTGGTGCAACCTTTCAGCGGGCTATGGATATCACATTTGCAAATGAAAAAGATGTATTTTTAGTTGTTTATCTTGATGATTTGACAGTTTTTTCTAATTCAGATGAAGAACACCTTTATCATTTGAAGATTGTATTTTAACGGTGTAGAAAGTATGGTATATCTCTCAATCCAAAGAAGAGCTTGTTTGCCATGGATGAAGGCAAGCTTCTCGGTCATATCATATCCAAGGAGGGCATCCACATTGATCTAGCTCAAGTGGAAGCCATTCAGAAGATTGATTTTCCACGAAGTAAAAAGGAGATCCAAGCATTCAACGGTAAGATGAATTTCTTACGTCGTTTTGTGCCAAATCTTGGGGAACATTTAAGGGAAATCACAAATATGTTAAAGAAAGATAGTGTAGTGAAATGGACCGAGGAAGCCATCAAGTCTTTTAATTTGGTAAAGTTAGCCCTTTCTTCAGCTCCAACTTTGATCACCCCGGATTATTCCGAAGATTTTATTTTGTTTTCATTTGCTTCATATCATACTATGGCAGCGGTCTTAATGCATAAAAGAGACCAGCTTGAGAAGCCAATTGCTTTTTTCAGCAGAACAATAAGGTCTGCAGCTTTAAAGTAAAATATTATTGAAAAGAAAGCTCTTGCTTTGGTAAAGGCATTGAAAGATTTTCGAGTTTATGTTCTACATTCTCACATCCTTGCTTATGTCCCTAACACTGCCGTTAAAGATGTCTTAGTGCAAACAGATCCAGAAGGGAGACGAGACAAATGGATCGTAGCTTTGTTAGAATATGATGTGGAGATCAAACCAACAAAGCTCATCAAAGGACAGGGGCTGGCCAAATTGATGGCGGAGTCTAATTTGCATGCCTTGGACATAAATCTCATTGCTGCTCTGTCCGAAGAAGACAAAGAAAGTTCACTTGTTCAGGTATCTAAAATGTTTCTTCTTTCTCCTTGGTATTCAGATATTGTTTATGTGCTCCAACACCTTTCACCGCCACCTATAATGGCTAAGAACAAAATTAGGACCCTGAAATGAAAGGCTACCAAGTTTTGTATAATGAATAATGCACTCTATTGGAAAGATCCTGGTGGTATCTTGCTGAATTGTTTGGTTGAAGAAGAATCAAAACAGGTCACGAATGATTTCCATAAAGGGGATTTTTGAGGTCATCTATTTTGGAAGACAACAGCCAATAAAATTTTGAGAGTGTGATATTATTGGCCAACCCTCTTTTCTAATGTATACAAAACTGTTACAAGCTGCCACGGATGTCAGATTTTTCAAGGTAAGAGAAAATTACAGCCTTTGCCCCTCAAACTAGTTGAAGTAAGTGCTCCGTTTTAGCAGTGGGGTTTAGATTTCATTGGTGAGATCCATCCTACTTCTTTAGCACAGCATAAGTGGATCCTTACAGCAATAGAATACTTCACTAAATGGATTGAGGCGATTCCTACTCGGCAGGCCACTGATTCGATAATAATTTAGTTTCTTGAGAACAATATTTTGTCACGTTTTGGTTGTCCAAATAAGTTGATTACAGATAATGCAGCAACCTTTAAATCTAAAAAGATGATTGGTTTTTGCAATAAATATCAATTACCTTGGGGCACTCAACTGCATATTATCCAGAAGGTAATGTATTGGCAGAATCCTCAAATAAATCATTAGTCAACATTATCAAAAAGCTGCTAGAAACAAACAAGAAGAGTTGGCACAAGAAATTGGTCAATGCACTATGGGTGGATAAAGTCAGAAAAAATCAATAGGCATGTACCCTTTCGATATCATGTATGGTGTTGACACGGTTTTCCCTACATCTCTCACAGTGTCGGTTGTTAAACTTCTACAGGAAACTGGCAGCGAGGAAGATCATTTGCAGTGGAGAATCAATCAAATGATCCATTTACAGCAAACTAGAGAGGAGGTTTCTTAGAATACCTTCAAGCTGCAAGAGAGAATCAAGAAGATATATGATCAAAAGGCAAAGACGGACAAGTTTAAAATTGAAGTGTTGCACAAAAATTGTCACCTTGACATTCTACAATCTGTGTGAGTCCATTACCACTCATACTTTCCTCCTTTGCAAGTCTTAAGCCTTAGTTCTTCATATCAAGCCTTGAAAATAAGTGAAATTCCTCAAAAGTCTATAAAACTCTGGTTCCGCACTTTCTCTTAGCATTACCTGTGGTCCCACACCTAAAGGTCATGTGTCCTGTGCACCTGACTGCTCTGTCTTTTTGTTATGGGTGCGGACCCCTGTAAAAGTTAAAAAGGCGCAAGTATATTCTTAAAACCTCACTTTGAGTCATTTCTAGAAGCTTCTGGAAGGAATCTTGAGGTGGCAAGCTCGCTCCCTTAAGGTTCATGCATCTCATAACTTAAGGAGCTAACCCCTTGATATGAGGAGCTTATCCCTTTGAAGGAGGACTATATCCCTTCATAGGTGGACCTGTAACCTCCTTCCTCTACACTATAAAATGAAGCATTGCACTGGTTACTGAGGAGGTTGAAAGCTGAATATTTTTGAGCTGAAATGCTGCTGGAACTTAGTCTTCCTAATTGAGCTTTTATGAGGAGAGATTACATACCTCTTTGATCTCATTTGGAAGAGTGTAAGGCTTGTCAAACTAAAGGAGATTCCTGTTTCAAACCCTGGGAAGAGATTTTTCAACATCAAGGCTGAAAAGGTTGGAAGGTTCTTTTACTTCAAAGTTAATACAAATAAGTTTGTTTTCTCAATAAGCTGTGTTTTATGGTTTATTTTATGGATTCCTTGATCACCATAATGAACATGATTTATGATATTAGCTATGTAGATGTTATTTGATGTTTTCTTGTTTGTGATTGCAGGTTCTCAAAAGGAAACTCTTTCAAACGGTTGATGGATGGCTGCTACAAACTAGCATTGGAATTAAGGTAGGGTCTAAACACCTCTATAGTTTTTATTAATGAATCGTATATGTTTAGAGAAAGATAGATTTGCTTGTCTGCTTGTTGCTAGATATCTTTCGATACTAGGGAGATCGGCCTTGTCTACAAGATCGATTTATCCAGCCAACAAATTGGCGACTCCACTGGGGAAGTGAATTTGGTTTTGGTTTTACTTTGTCTTTGACTTGAGAAACTTGTTCTCATTTCTGGTCTTTGCTTGATGTGTGTTGGATTGGGTACTTTTTAGGATCTGGATTATTTTTTGTTTTTTCAAAGTTTTCACGGGACCACACTTTCTCTTTCTAGACAGTGTGGGCATCTCCGCACTTTTCCTTTAGTACACAGAGCGGTACCGCATCTGGTTCTTCTGGAAGCCTGCAAACCTTGTAAAAAATTTTAAAAAACCTAAAAATGTTTTCTTCCAGTTAAGTTTAGGTTTTATTTATGGCTTTTAGTGTCTACCCAGATCTGCATGTGTTCTGTCAAAAATCTCTTATGAGTGAGTTCCATTGGCATTTTTGTTTTAGATGATTTTCTAGAAGTTTTGCATGCCTGGAGTGACTTTCACTTGGTCTATGTAGTGACTCAATGATCAGAAGCCTGAGAAAACTTAGATTACCCTAGTGTCTTTTTGTCTTCTTGATGAGTCTGACTGGTTTTTGAAATCTGTCCTTTGTGAGAAATAGACTTACTTTTCTTTTCGCAAATCTTTGAACGAACTTGGTCATAAGTTTTGAATTTCATTTTTATAAAAGAAAACATATTTGGATGTTTTTTGATTGATTTTTTATTCTGAACAAATGAATCCTTAGTTTACTGAACAACTAAGTAAAATGTCCTCAAAATAATTGAAGCTTTTATACATTTAGTTTTTTAGAAGTTTTTAGATCTCAAGATTAGTTTTGTAGTTTTGAGTGTTTTCTAGAACTTGTAGATCTCTTTTGAAAGAAATTGTTTTTTGTAGTTTTGAGTTTTGGAAAAGAAAGGGGATTATTGTGAGCATAATTAGTAGTCTCATTTTGGAGTTCTTATTGAAAAAGAAAAAAAGTTTTTCTTTCCATTTACATGTTGAAAGATTTGTTTCTCAAATAATTGCATTCTCGAACTCTTTCTTTTAGCTAGAAATTCATTGAAAGAAAAATGAATTGTTTATCATTTTAGGTGCATTTTTTAGTGTTTTTGGAGTTGAGTCTTCACACCATCAAAGTTTCATTTCCATACCTATTGAATTAAATAACAATCCATAAAAGTAACGCTTAATTAAAATTGATCTAGCAATCTTTTTTATTTCTAGCGCTCTTATCACCAATATAGCTTAGGCTAGTATCTTGGAGTAGGAAGTAATTAACTCTCCAAGATAGTTAAAACAAACAAGTAGCTATATCTTGCGATAGGAAATAAATCCAATTGTAATTGATACATTCTGGGAAGCTTCTCTTAAAGGAGTCAATCACGAGATCATGTCCGAACCTTTGAGACAATCAAGTCTGTTTCATTGGGAAAGATAAAAGATTTGTGCATATTATAAACAGTAAACCTCGGATTAACCATTGTCGAGGAGCCTGGGGTCACTTGTTGGTAAACCTCAGATTGATCATGTCGAGGAGCCTTCAAGGGGATTGAGCTTTGTTACTTTGCCCTTGCACGTAGATCGAATCGGAGATTGTTCCCCTAGTTGTATTTGTTGTTGTTGGTAACCTTAGTGACCATAAACTTAAGATTATTTCCTAAGGTGACAGTGAAGGACGGGTCTCACTGTACCTGGAGCAGATGTCGACTAGACTCACTTGGACTCTCTGGGGGGTTCTCTTCACTCGAGATGGTTTTGTGAAGAAACTTGTGCCAGTCTGTTTCATTAAGCAGGTTGTCAGGGTAACTGTTCCAACTGCCCTTTCTATATTAAAATTCTATTATGTTGGATTTCACCACAAACTAGTGCTTTTAGTATGGGAAGTTATTGTTTGTGTGTGGTTTGAACTCTTAGTTTTCTTAGGCGTGTGATTCAATTGTTTGTTTCTTTAGAGACTTTAGGTGGTTTTATTGAAATTTTTCTTTGTTTGCGTGTGAGTAATTAAATATTTAATCATTGCTGAATTACTGAGACAAACTCATAGACTCCGAGGGAAACCTCCTGAGTATACACCAAGCCAGCTTGAAGGGCTACAAGCTCTTGTAACACCTAGTGATAGTAGAGTTGGGTCACCAGAAGCCGGAGAGTCATCTTTAATTGTTCATCCTGATTATCAAGTACAAACAACAGAGTATATTTCTAAACCAATTTCATTTTCTGAAGTTACTGGCATTATTTCTCCTACTAGTGAATTAGCTGAAAAGCCTGAAATTTCTGAGCCTGAAACTGAACCTACTGCTATTCCATCTTCAGGATTTGCTTCTCCAACTTCTAATGGTCCTAGTTCACCTAGGGTGGGAAATATCATTACCCAAAATCTTCCTTCTAACCTCATTTCTATTGAAGAACTTGTCAGTCTGGACAAAGACATAATTCTTCCCAAAAATCAACCAACTTATAGAATGGTTCCTATTGAAATTTCACTTAAACCTGGAATTATTGAAAACATTCATATAGGTGCTTCCTATACAAACGATGAAATCCAAACTTATAAAGCACTATTTCAAGAATTCCACGACATGTTTTCCTGGTCATATGAAGAAATGCCAGGAATCGATTCATCAATTATTGTCGATGAAATTAAAACTTACCCGGACGCTAAACTTGTCTGACAACGTTTGCGTCAGATACATCCAAGAAAAGCTACTGCTATTAAAGCTAAATTTGAGAAATTACTTCGAGCAGGTTTCATTTATCCAATTCCTTTGACAGATTGGGTATCGAATATTGTTCCTGTTAACAAAAAACAAGGAACGATAAGAATATGTATCGATTATAGGGATATGAATCGAGCTTGTCCTAAAGACAATTATCCAACCCCCTATATCAATCAAATTATTAATGATTGTGCCGGCAGTGAAATGTTCTCCTTTATGGATGGTTTTTCCGATTACAATCAAATTAACATACTCCCCGCTGATCAACCTAAAACGGCTTTCATTTGTCCATGGGGGACTTTTGCTTATTGCAAATTACCTTTTGGATTGAAGAACGCTGGAGAAAATTTTCAAAGGGCTATGTATTATGCATTTCATGACATCAAGCACATTATGCAACCTTATCTCCATGATTTACCTGCCCATTCATTACGTAGAGCCGATCATCTCACTCATTTACGAGCTATCTTTATGAGATGTAGGCATTATCGAATTAGGTTGAATCCACACAAATGTGTATTCTGTGTAGAAACAGGTTGTTTACTAGGATTTTTCATTTCAAAAGCTGGCATTTGTGTCAATCCCTCGAAGGTTGAAGCTATCATCAAATTACCTCCTCCTTCGACTCTTCACCAACTCAAAAGTTTGCAAGGGAAAGGAAACTTTCTACGTCATTTCATTCCTAACTACGCCGAGATAACAAAAGGTTTTACCAGGTTGCTGAAATAGAATAATCCATTCTTTTGGGATGAGATAGCTGATAAATCTTTTGATGCACTTAAATATGCGTTAACCCATGCACCATTATTGCATCCTCCCAATTACAACCAGGATTACGTTTTGTACCCTACCGCTTCTCATTCTACCATTGGGATGGTTTTAGTTCAAGAAGATGAATTCTAAAATGAACATGTGATTTACTATCTTAGTCGAACTCTAAATCTGACTGAGCTTAAATATTTTCATGTGGAGAAATTGGCCTTAGCAGCTGTTCAAGCTATCCAAAGATTTCGTCATTACATCTTATTACGCAAAACCACGGTAATTTCTGACTATAACCCTATGATGTACATCTTGACCAAACAATTGTTAGGGGGAAAGTATTCCAAATGGATAGTTATCCTGCAGGAATTTGACTTGGAATTTGAAAAATTCAAGGCAAAGAAATCTTTGGTTTTTGCAAAACTGATGTGTGATTTCTCGCGTATTGATACTGAAACTATGGTGGAAGAGCCCACTGCGGACGAATCCTTGTTTCTTATCAGTACTCTTGATCCATTGTATGGAGATATTATTGTTTATCTCCAAACCCAATACTTTTGGCCTGAAATCTCACGATCTCAGTGACGGAAAATACGTTTCCAATCTCAACAATACAATATTATTGGTGATACACTCTATCATCATGGGGCAGATTCTGTTTTCTGACGTTGTCCTACTCATGAAGAAGCTGAAAAGGTCCTGAATGACTGACACTTTGGAGCATGTGGCAGTCATATGTCTGGGTATGCCACAACCCAAAAGATATTGCGCGCTGGTTATTTCTGGCCATCCTTATTCAAAGATTGTATCTATGCAGTCCGAAAATGCCACAATTGTCAAAGTTTTGATCCTAAGATGCCCGCTCCTCTCCACCCTATAATTGTTGTCGGTCTTTTCGCAAAGTGGGGTATTGACTTTATTACATGTAACCTTCACTTGGCTGAGGGGGCATGGGTATATCATCCTAGCGGTAGATTATTTTACTAAGTGAGCCGAGGTGATGCCTACATTTTCAGCAGATGGCAAAACTGCTGCAACTTTCGTATTCAATCATATAATTGCTAGATTTGGTGTTCCTCAAGCTATTATTACTGATCATGGAAGTCATTTTCGAAACATCATGATGACCGAACTGACAGATCAACTTGGCCTGCATCACGATAGTTCTACTCCATATTACCCACAAGCTAATGGTCTGGTTGAAGCTATCAATAAATTTCTAGTCACTATGATCTAAAGAATCATTTGTATTCATAGGTCGAACTGGCATAACATGTTATTTTCAGCACTTTTGGCATATCGAACCTCAATGAAAACATCAACTGGTTTCACTCCTTTTCAACTGGTTTACAGTTTGGAAGCAGTGTTACCTATTGAATGTGAAATTTTGTCATCACAAATAGCCATATAATTACTCCCAGCCACTTCTGAAGAGGAGAAACATTTTTTGTACTTAGCTCAGTTAGATGAGAATCGACACAATGCTACATTAGCAATCAAAACTCATGCAAAACGAATAAAAGCTTAGTACCACCGAAATGTTACACCTCGTAATTTTTTGGAAGGAGACCTAGTTTTACTATATGATCAAGTAAACGATAAGCTAGGGGCTGGAAAATTTGTACCTATGTGGCATGGTCCTTATGTTGTTAAGCGAAAGTGGGCAAAAGGGGCCTATGAATTGGTAGATTTTGATGGTGTCTCTTTGGGTAAACCTAGAAATGGGCTTTATCTAAAGAGATATTATGCTTAAATTTTGGTGTGGAGATTTTTATTAGATTAGTTTTTTTATATCTGGTGTGTTTTATATTAGAAAAGCGTGCGTAGTTTAGAGAGTTATCTTATCATTATTGCTGCTTATCTTGATTTTACTCTTGATATTGCAGATGTCGATGTCTCTTCAAACATACATTGGTTTTGCTGATGGTGCTTGTCATAGTAAATGGAACATTTCTTCCGCAGCTTGGGTTATCTATTCACCCTCTGATGAGTTAGTATCTATGCATGGGGTAAGCCTCGGTCAAACAACAAATAACATTGCAGAGTATAGTGCAGTGATTGAGTTATTATCTCAATCCATCTCATTTTGGATTCGGAGTTTGATTGTTAGGTTAGATTCTGAACTCGTTGTATTACAGCTTAATAGGGTTTATGCCATTAGAAATCCAATGTTATTAAGATTATTTTTGAGAGTTCGTCTCTTGGAATGTGAATTTGATTACATTGAATATCAGCATATTCCAAGACATGTAAATAAATTAGCAGATGCAGTTGCTTCTCGTATGATAAATAAACATTTGTAATAGTCAAAACAGTAAATTTAAAACATTCAATAACATGTTACACAAGAGAGCCGATAATAATGATATATCATAGCATAGAAGAAGTGTGTCAAATATACATCGTCTTCAATCATAGGTTGAAAAACACCTTATGATCGGCAAAAATTATAGTAAAAAAGGGCAAAAATGTCGTGTGAGTCTACAAAAGCGATCATCCTATCCCTGGTGATGATCACGATAAGAAAACACTGCTCGGGCCACCCTACAAAGGAACCTCCTAAAAGGTCCTAGGACCCCAATCACATATCGTTGTAACCTAAGTGGAATATCATCTATGCCAGTCTCTGGAATATCTATTGTCAAGTGCTCTAGATGATTTTCCAAATCGGTCAGGATCTCTATAGATTGGTCCTATGGGGCTGGTACTGCTGGAGCTGGGTGTCTCCTCTCATAAGGCTAGAGAGTGGCTAGTCTTCGTGGACCCACATCTGCATTTAAAACCTTTTATTGTCAGTTTTGGACAATTTAAAAAACAAACAAAAAAATTCGTTAAAACGTAGAAAGTGTTGAAAATGATTTTACCTGAATCAACCCACTGCTCTCCTGGTGGAAGAATCATGTCTGGGTCATCGCGATAATCCATCCTGGCATATGGAAAATCCTGAATCACAAAAATTTGGTTCCTCAACCAACAAAAATACTCAGGCGGAAACCGAACAACCTCTGAACCCTCCTCAGGATGACAGTCCATCACTACAACCTAATGCATTATCCTAGGCTCTCGAGGAAGACTAACCTCAATAGAAAGCTGCTCTGGGACCAACATAGGGACCCCCTTTAGACCAAAGCTCACAACCAAGAAACCGTATCCAAAGTTTTCTTTGTTTGGTTAGTTGGCCTTTTACATTCGCCAACACAACCTCGCACCAATTGAATATGGTACCTCGATAACAGTCTACAACCATTTGCATCTGGGATCCAGTAGCTACATGCAATGCTGCACTCCCGCATAGTCTGGTGATAGTGAATGAAATAACCTTAAGTTCAGGATGGTCGATAGTTTTAATATCGATCCGTTTGTCCTTTGTTTGATCATTACAAAACTTCAATCGGAGACTAGCGACAAATTGGCCACCTGGCCTAGTCCCGAAAAGAGATAATCGTTCACCTCTCTTGGGCAAACCAGTCAAAAAATATATGTCCTCTAGCTCAATTTCGAGCCGATGGCCACCAATCATGAAACACTAGTCCTGTATGTTCCACCTATCTACCAGCCATTGCAAGAAGTCTACTTGGGCCCTCATGCCTGGTATGGCCCAGAACTTAAACAGTCTGCATGCTCTCAATGCATTGAATTTGGGTGGATGATTTATTGCAGCAAGATCCACATCCTCATGCTCATGTTCCCACCAAATAAGCATTTTGTATGTCCTACAATGCAAAAAGACATATTAGAACGATTTAGTTTGAAAAATTTTGGGCGGAAATGGAGAAATTTGAAATTTCAAAATCCATTTCGCGGGGTCCACACTTGCTAGTTATAGACAATGCGTAGGTCCGCACTCGCCGTAAGTAATAGGCGCAGACCCATGAATTTTTCCTTTGTAGAAAAAAGTCGAGTCCGCAGGGGCCGCATGTTGCACCTGCAGACCCCCGCAAACGATTTTCTAAATCAAATTCTCCTTGAAAAAACAATTTTAAAGCCTAAAAATGAAATGTAAATAGTTGAAATGTAAGACAAGGATGATGTGGATTACCTAGAGCTAATGGTTTTTGATTCCAACGGATGGATTTTCCGCAATCTTCATAGGAAGTTTCTTACCCAAAAGCTCTCACTTCTCACTCTAAAATCAAATGGTAAAAATGAATTTACAAAAGCCCTTTTTATAAGATTTTTTTAATAAATGAATTTGTAATTTATTTACTTTTCACTTTAAAAAGGTAATTTTTGATACATTTTTATTTATCTAAAACATGTATGAGTAATGTTTTGAGTTTTTGTGCAGAATATTGGATTTTTCAGGGAAAATTAATCAATTTCAACAAAGAGTACTTTTATCACTTTTTCGGGCTCTTTCAAAAACTTACGAAAACGTGAAACATTGGAGTCCTCTTTAAGCTCTCTTCTGACTCATAAAATATGAAAAGATTGCCGAGTTTTTTCCTTTTTAAACTCGTTAAACGGAATTAAAGAGGTGGTCCACTTACAGCTCTTTTTTGATCGTATAAACATGAAAAGATCGCTGGACTTTTGTCGTTTCAAGTTCGATACTGGTTCTAAAAAGACGTGTCTTCAATCGCTTTTTTACTTTTTCGAATCAGAGCCACTAATTATGAAAATTAATCCTTGATCGTAATGGTCAAGCGGTTCTCTCAAGTATTATTTTATACTTTTTCGGGCTTGGGGGACACAAACTTACGAAAAAGGACACCCATGGAGTTTTCTTAAGTTTTTCTTCTGACTCCCTAAAATTGAAAAACACTGAGTTTCTCCTATATTGGACTCGTTAAAATTTAACAGTAAAGGACCCGTTCAATTTTAAACAGGAACGAACCACTCCTTCTTAGGGTTTGAATTTTAAACTAAGTTGGACTCATCCGAAGGATGAGCTTATAAACAAGCAAATGTTATCCTCCTCAAGCTTGTCAAAAATAAAGAGGTACTTGCTAGAAATGGTGGGGGAAAAGAGAGAAGAATGAACTTGTTTGTTACACTTTGTGTTTTAGAAAAGCAGTTAACCACTTTTGAACACGACACTTTTTTTTTACCTGGGTTGGGAAATCCTTTACCTAATAGTTAATCAAACCATATTGAAAATCTTTAGCCAGTTTTTGGGTATTAGCTTTGGGTCAATTGTCACCAAACCATCTGTAGTGTCGTTATGTGTTCAAGAGATCAGTTCAAACAAACCATTCATCTGCAAAATATCTGTCATCCATTTTGACCATCCCCGAGTTAGTCCTTACCAAATATATTTCTTCAAAACTTGATCTATGATTTCGTGTTGTGGGCTTACCTACAATAGATCGCTTTCTATCGACTTTAGCTCATTATCTAGAAAGATGATCTAGAAATCGTCAGTACCTTGGAATCTGCATGACCTAATGGCAGGTTTCTCACCTTTGACGATAGGTTGCATCAATGGCCTTCGATCAAAGGACTCTATGACATGTTCGACATCAGCTCATTTATTCACATTTCATGGATTGTATTGAGTACTTTGAGAGCCATTGACATTACTGGTGGTTTCTCTCACACTTGTTAACAGTTCATATCATTGACTGGTAATCAAGTGGTTTCTACCATGTTTGACTTCAACACATTCATTCACATGGATAGAATCATACTAATTCGCGAAGCAAAAATCAAGACCCTGGATCTAGTTTCTACCATCCAGGCTGCAAGGAATTTTGTTATTCATTATATAGTGGACTATTCATAAACAGATGGCTGCGCCCATACTGTGTTTACATATGTCTATACTCTTGATGTATTACAAAATCATTCCTGTATCAGAACAATTTAGTCAATTTTCTAGTCAGTTTTAATCTGAGTATAGGAATGCCTACCTCAGCGATGATATGTTCACATATATATATTTTGCATTAAATGTTTTTATAGGTTCCGACTGGGGTGTCCACAGGATGATCCTTGAAATGATAAAGTACTTCACTCTTCATAGATGACAAACTCTATCTTCATCTATTATAGACTTCGCACTTTAGGGGACAATCTATTGCACAAAAAATTGTCACCTTGACATTCTGCAATCTATGTGAGTCCATTACCACTCATACTTTCCTGCTTTGCAAATCTTAAGCCTCAGTTGTTCATATCAAGCCTTGAAAATAAGAGAAAGTCCTCAAAAGTCTCTAAAACTCTAGTTTCTCACTTTCTCTTAGCATTACCTACAGTCCGGCACCTAAAGGTCATGTCTCCTACGCACCTGATTGCTCTGTCTCTATGTTATGGGTGCGGACCCCTGTAAAAGTTAAAAAGGTGCAAGTATATTCTTAAAAACTCACTTTGAGTCATTTCTAGAAGCTTCTGGAAGGAATCTTGAGGTGCCAAGTTCACTCCCTTAAGGTTCATGCATCCCTTCTAGAAGGAATCTTGAGCTAACCCCTTGATGTGAGGAGCTTGTCCCTTTGAAGGAGGGCTCTATCACTTCATAGGTGGACCTATAACCTCCTTCCTCTGCACTATAAAATGAAGCATTGGGCTGGTTACTGAGGAGGTTGAAAGCTGAATATTTTTGAGGTGAAATGCTACTGGAACTTAGTATTCCTAATTGAGCTTTTATGAGGAGAGATTACATACCTCTTTGATCTCATTTGGAAAAGTGTAAGGCTTGTCAAAGTAAAGGAGATTCCTATTTCGGACCCTGGGAAGAGCTTGCTCAACATCAAGGCTGAAAAGGTTGTAAGGTTCTTCTACTTCAAAGTTAATACAAATAAGTTTGTTTTTCTCAATACGTTGTGTTTTATGGTTTATTTTATGGATTCCTTGATCACCATAATGAACATGATTTATGATATTAGCTATGTAGGTGTTATTTGATGTTTGCTTGTTTGTGATTGCAAGTTCTCAAAGGGAAAATCTTTCTGATGGTTGAAGGATGGCTACTACAAACTAGCGTTAGACTTAAGGTAGGTTCTAAACACCTCTACAATTTTTATTAATGAATCGTATATATTTAGAGAAAGATAGATTTGCTTGTCTGCTTGTTGCTAAATATCTTTAGATACTAGGGATATCGGCCTTGTCCGCAAGATCGATTTATCCGGCCAACATGAAGACATAGTGCTGAAATGGGATGCCCGAAACGAAGACAAAGGCAAGCACGATAAGTTTTAGAAATTGTGGAAAGGACCTTTCAGGATTGCTACATACCAAGGTCAAAATGCTTTCTTTTTGAAAGAAATGGATGGAGAAGATTGTCCAGGTGGGTCGGTCAATGGTCGGCTGTTGAAATGGTACCATCTCTGAAATGTTTTCTGCTGTCATAGATATCATTGTACATATCGTTTTTTTTCCTTCATTGCAGGTGTGTATTGTTATCATTCATTCAGTTTGGGGCCCGAAGTGAAGGCTATAAAACTGAAGGTTTGATTTCATTTTTGGTTTGGATTGTTTGAGTCAAGTTTTCAATCGATTTCAGTCTTGAAATTGAGTCAGATTTGAGTCGTATTTAAGTCCTGAAATTGAATCAAGATATTGGTTTTGGTTTGTCGAAGTTATTGACTCCATAGCCCAATGGAAGAATGCATTGTCTGCTTTCCAGAGGTCTATAGTTCTTGGCACCTCAAAGGAGCTACCATCCCCATTGGAGCCAATGTTAGTGTCAGTATCTTCAGCCCTCCATCAGTGATCGAATTATCTTGTTGCATTGCATGTTAGGTGTCTCATTCGATCAGTTGCATTCCATTAGGGTCATGGATCATCTGATGGTAGTGGCATATTATACATTTTCCCTCATGATCTTTACCTGTTGGCCCATTTTCATACATTTAGGTCATTTGTAGTCATTTTTGTCTTTAAATCTGCAAAAGTCATTTTAGGGTTTTAACTCTCATTAAGTCTAGGGTTTCGTCAATAAGGTGTTGTCAACTCTCAATAATGGTCAGCAGGCACATGAGGGGGTCAAATAAAGTCTCAACAACAAAAATTTCAATAATCACATGCTCAGTGATTGATTTTTCCTCAAAACCCTGTTTTGAGGAAAAACAGAGTTTTTTATGTTTTATGTACAAAATTTCATGTAATTTTATTTTCTCTATATGTAATAATTTCAAGAGGCAGCCCTAGTCACCTTGCCAAGCCTCCACACTCCAGTTCTTGCAAAAGAAACAAAATGTCAAAGCATTTAGTCAATCAAAGGAAAAAAGTAAGACAAACTGCCCAAAACAGAGTTTTAAAAAGCAAATGAAAGACAAACATTAGCAAAGTGGGTTTTCATGAGTAAAAAATTAAAACCATTAGTATATAAAGTGTTTTCATGCCAAAGAAGCTCATTTGTATGCTAAAGAAGAGGAGAGAAAGAACAAATCATGTTTTTGAGCCAAGAGAGCAATTTTGCATCCAAATAGTGAAAATTTGAAGCGCAGCGCACCTGGGTCAAGGCGCGGCTTACACAGAGAATAATTTGCATTAGAATTTATAACTGGCGTGACGCACCAGAGAGGCACGACGCACCGATCTTCAAGGCTAAAATTTATCCAAATCTTCCTCCAAAAGCTTCAAAATCGTAAATTCCTCATGTCACAAGTAAGTTGACACTCCCATATGGCCAATGTATGAGTTTGCTTTAGTGTTCATGGTGATTAAATAGGGAAAAATTTAAACCCTAGTTCCTTGCATAGTTTGTTGAGAAAATTGCCTAGGGTTTGCAAATTATACTTTGGCTGCCCTACACACCCTCACCATTTTCACATCCCCTCACTACCATCTCATTCACCTATTTTCTCCCTCCCTTTTTCACTCACACTTACCTATTTCCCACTATCCCTAAAACTAATAACCCTAATCCCTAATCCCACTACCCAAAAACCTAATTGATATCCCTAAACCCTAATATCATTTCCCAAATCATTCTATTTCCATTAACCCTACAATCAGCATCCCAAACCCCCTCATACATAGTCCCTTCACATTCCTTATCATCAATCCCTATCTTTTAGCAGAAAATACCTATTGTCAATCTAAAATCTCTTCATACTCATCTAAGAAAACTCAATCATTGGCAAACATGGAGTCAGATTCTTCTTATGACAGAAATGAAGAAATAGTCAATGACTCCTCCAAAGAAATTCATGCACCAAGGAGACCTCACAAGAGTGGAAAACATAAGCGGGAGGAACCTACTTCACTTACTGAGTTATTGGCTTGTCCTCTTGCTGTGACATGCTTCCAACATCAATCTTGTTATCAACTTTGTGAGATGGTGGAAAGAGTCAAATACCACCATTGAGCTTGCCAGACTCTTTGTGCTCCATCTTCACAATGGCCAGGTCAATTTGGCAAGTGTAACATTCACCTTGACACCTGAGACTATAGCTCAAGCAACCGGTATTCCGAATGTAGGTGAGCAGTGGAATAAGGGACAGCTGGTGGACAGAGATCATTATGAGCCTTATATCAACGGTGGTTTTCAGAGGCATGTCAGTAAGGTCTTCCCTTTCAGGTACCTACAGGACACATATGTTCCCCTTATGAAACTCATAATTAAATATTTCAGCTGTGAGGGCAGATTTTCTCGCTTATACACCTATCATATCAGATTGTTGATGCATTTTACTAGGGTGAGGATGATGAACTTCCCTTGTTTCATTTACCAGAATATTGAGAAAATGACCACATTAGTGCAAAGGAAGCCTCCTCATCAGCAATATAACATCATCTATCACTTTGCATTTATCAAGATTATTGTTTTGCATTAGCTGGGTTCACTGAATGTTTCATGGGAGGATTTCATTTCACATGAGGTATTTACTGGTACTCAAGTGCCCCCAACAGTTTTTCATGAGGCAGGAGAGCCTTCACATCAGCAAGAGGTGCATGAAACTCAAACCACTAGTGTGCTAGTGTTTTTCACTTACCAAAAGGGCACCCGGAGATTGTTTGCAGCAGTAAAACGAGTACTATCTCCACCCGGGGTGGAAGGGGTCTTGTTTCCTTTAGCAGCAGAATAGGTACAGGACAAGGGTAAGCAACCATTACATGATGAGTGACCTTCAAGAGGTCAAGAGGCAGATTTCATTCTTATTTAGGATGATGACACTGATTTGAGCTCAAAGCTCAAGGAGATCATTTAGGAGCAACAATGTTATAGACATTTTTGGGCACTCCAACCCCAAGCATAAAATGTCCATAAACCAAGGGCTCCTAAGTCCCTAAAGGTGTTGTTCCAACCCCTAAAAGAACAAGGTCAACTAATTACAGCATCTCCCAGAAGTTCTCCATGAAAAACTACTCAGAACTGGTCAAAACTGGACCATTTCACCTGCTCGATAGGAAAAGTGCATTGCATCCCACCTAAATACACACAGTAGGTGCATTGCATTTCAAAAAGCCCTTCTATGGGGTGTGATGGGTGAGAAGGGACAAGTGGCAGGGTCAATCCGCAAGGTGGAGAAGCATGGAATCTTCCAGAAACTTCTCCTGTGACACTTGCCTATCTGAATTCGACCAGGGATGAGTAAAATATCATCAATCTCCAAGTGGAATCAAGAACTATCAGAGGGAAGACCCTAATCAAATCACAAGCTGACTCATCTCCCTTACAGATATCTATATGTGGATCCCTCATCCCAGAGATCCAGGGGCTGAAATTTTGCATCTTGTAAGGAATTGTTGTTGGTTTCTTGAGGCAACATCATAGTGTTGGGTGATCTAAGCTTTTCATGAGGTGAAGAAGGGTTTAATTGCTGAGAGGATCATGCTGGGTCAGAACAATTGGTTGTAATTCTCTTGGCTCTTTCTTGATTATCAATAAAACTATTCTATTTTTCCTCCATACACTTGTGTGATTGATGTTTTATGCATTTGTGTGGTTAATATACATCTGATCCTATATTGTTTATGATAATAGATCCATGTTATCGTATAGTGTTATGCTGCTTTGACTCTACAGGTAGTCTATGAAGCTAGGTATACAATAAAGCAAGCAGCAAAGGACTATCAGAAGAGAGAGGAATCGAGAAAGGAACCAAGCGCAAGACAGAGGTTGGTCTCCTTTATTCTTCTCTCATCTATCTTTCGTAAAGGAAAACGAAAGTAGTTTTACTTTGTTTATTTCTAAGGTAGCTACCAGCCTTAGTGGGATTAGTAGTTCTGCATAGACACTATTCCCGGTAACAAAATGGCGACTCCACTGGGAGCGAGTAGATTGTTTATTCATATACATTTGTTTACTTTATAAACTTACAGACGGAGCCTGAAGTCAAGCCAGCTAGCCTTCGAACTACATTTGCTATGCAAGTCCAAAGTAGATCAATGCTGCCTTAGTCAATCTCCGAGTTTTGTTTATGAATTAAACAATTGATTTACAAACTCTCTAATTGCCCTTGTGGTGGCTCTAGTAACCTCATTAGATCTACCCCTGTGATTGATTTACTGATTACCACTTGCTCGGCCAAAATCCATGAACTGAACTGCAAACTGTGACCCGGAACCCAATTAAAGTCTCATCCCTGGTCCAGCGCATTGTCTGTTCTGTGAACCTCAAATTCAGCGCACTTCCTGAGTGTAGTAGGTGCATTTCATTTCAGTTTCACTGTGTTACAGGTGCGTTGATCAGACTAGGCATTGTTCCTAAATTTTGGTTTCTGTGTTCACTCTTTTCAGATCTATTCAAGAGTTTTGTTCCCTGTATTCAGTACACCTCTATTTGAAACCCCTTTCCTTGCTGTTATTTCGCCTCCATTGTGCAAATAACTGTAAATGTTTTTATGTATTTTTTGAGTCATTTTCAGTTCTCCTTTACAAAGAAGTAACGTAATTGTACTGTTGTTTCTTGATTTGAAAGTGTCGCAAGTGTCGTTTTCAGTCATAGAAGAGAGTCTGATTGCTCTTGATAGTTGATTACCTTGTTACTATTGTATTTGATCTCAATTAGTAGTTTTTCTAGTGTCGAAAGCAAGTTTTCAATTCCAAATCGCAAAGTGTTTCCATTGTCCTCATTTTGTTTTGAAAAGAAACTTGTTAGTAATTGTCACTTTGAAAAATAATTCAGATTTGTGCATTAGCTTTCTTTTTGCCATTTACACATTAAGAAGGTTGAAAACAAATACATGCATGTGCATTTGCATTTAGACTGTTTGTTGGTTTGATTTAGGACAGTGCATATAGTGTGTGCTCTTTGCTCTTTGTTGAAAGAAAAGCATCTCTCTTTCCTTAGTAGCTAGGATTTTCATTGCAAAAAGAAGATTAAACGATTGTTTATCATCTTAGATTGCATTTTAGGAATTGTACATCCACATCACGTGGTGAACCTGAAAGGAAAATTTCTTAAGCAAGATCAACTATAAAATAAATTTAATGAATCTAAAAACGCTTTGGAACCTAACGCACAACATCTAGAAGTCTAGGCTATCCATAGGAAGCCGTGTCTGCCGCCCTATCGATCGCAATGCACTGAACACAACATTCGGGAAGATTGACTGCCGTGTCGTAAAAAGTATTCTGCATTTTTGCGATTGGTTTGGTAATCCCTCTGTCTAGATTTCCAGAGCAGTCCCTTTCATTCCTTTTCAGACTCCTTAACGGAAAAGGTCCGTCTGAGCACTGGTCACTTCAGGATCATTAAAAATCGAAGGCGACTAGAGTCATCTTTTGTTTTTTCTCGACTCTTAAAAATTGAAAAAACAAGTTGTGTCAAAGCATCTAAAATTTATTTTAATCGGAATAACATCATTGTTCCCTCGTTGGTCTTAGAAGTTAGTCTCCCTTCATCGCAAGTTCTTGTAGAATCGCTAGGAAATCTTTTGGATAGACTAGAAATGTCTGAACAACCGTCAACATCTAGGACTGTATCGTCCGACGCAGCGATGGCAGAACTTCCTGCTGTCACTCCAACAATGTTCGTTGGTATACCATCTATCCCAACTAGTTCTCAATCACTAGAAGGGGCCCACTCAGGGGCTATTTCGACAATATGGTCCGTTCCTATTTGTTCATCTGGAATAGTATCCAGAAACTCTTATGTTTAGTCTCAAAAAATTGATCCTTCAGGGTGTCAATTTGGGCAGTCCGTTCCTCAAGGGCAAACAATTCCTTTAAGTACCGGATTACCGCCGTATGGGGGGCAATATACCCTTTCATTGTCTCCTCTAGGAGGACAACCATACGGGAGTTCACAAAAAAGTTCAGGTTATGGTGGAATTACATCTAGTGGTTGGGTGCTGATACTGCATCAACAACCAAGAGTTGTATATTCAATGCAACAATGCTTACCTATATCAAATATACCAACTACGCTAGCTATTGTGACGATGTCGCAAGTACAAGCGCTGCCTGTTGTATGCCAACCTCAGGTTTCTCAGGTTGTAATGCAACAACCTCTTGACCCTGCGACTCAACCACAATCACCGACTGGTGGAATGACACAGGCCCAAACAGGTACAATTACCCCTCATCTTGGTCAAACAGTTAGTATTGGGCAACAGCACATGGCTTCGCAGCCATGGCTGGTACAATACCAACTACCGCAATTCCAATAGGTATACCAAGGATCTGAGCAACAAATCTTTGCAAATAGTGGGCAACCGTATATTCAAAATGGTCAAAATCAACCATTCTACAATGCTTATGCCCACCAACCTTACCAAAGTTACCAACATCAAATGCATTATGCTGGTATGCAGAGACCAGCTGCTCAAGTGATTCCATCTTATCCTGGGTATGCTTCACCTAACCTGAATCAACAGTTACCCTTCGTGGCGACTTTAGAGTTAGCGGATCTAAATCGGTTAACAAACGATCCAATCGCCTATGCCCCTTGGTGGCCAGCGATTCCGCATAAACTTCTGTCAGATATTCCTAAATTTAATGGAAATCCAGGTGAATATCTGTCGAATCATGTGATGACCTTTCATCTGTGGTGTTCATCAAACACCCTAACGGTGATTCGATTGGGCTTCACCTTTTTCAGGGAACGTTAACTGGTCCGGGAGCAAAATGGTATATCGAATTACCCAAAGCTTCATTTGACAACTTCAGTACCCTAGCCACAACCTTTTTAACCCATTTTCAATTACCGATAAGGTATGAAATGGGAACGGAACTTCTTACCAATTTCAAGCAAACAATGGCCACTCACATATCCGATCATATTCATGAGTGGCGACGTCGTCCTAGAATGGTAAAAATGTATGTTCCTGATCAGCTATTAGTTGAATGGTTTCTTAAGTCTTTGTTACCTTCCATTACAGAAGATGTGGCAAAAGGAGGAGTCGTCACCGAAGAGCAAGTTATTACTCGTGCGCAATATTTAGACTTGATTTATACTCAGTCTGGCATGCTCTACGATAAAATCCCTGACGCTCCCAGACCAGAATTTTCGGTGCCCCCTCCTCCTAAATCAAACAATGACTCTCATGCCAGTGATGGCGTGATTGGCGAAACAGACACGAAATCGACAAAGGCTACATCTAAAAAGGCCCGTAGGATTTCTAGTAAAAATGCAAAGAAGAACTTCTTGCCTCGGAAGTAAATGCCGTCTCAACTGATAAAGGCAAAGAAACCAAGCAACCAGGATCATTGGACATAGGAAATAGGAAACCAAAGAATCCATGCTTTATATGCGATGAGGATCATTGGACATCAGATTGTTCGTATAAAGCTGAGCTTAGAAAATTCTTCAAGAATTCAAAAACCTCAGCAGTATTAACTGATCCGTTTCCGAATCTAGGAACAAATCTGGTTGACAGTAGAAATGCTTCCCCATCCCAAGTGTTGATGTTGTCGGTTTCCAAATATCAAAATGATGCTTTGATATCGACAAGGAACAAAGATTACGGGAATCCACAGCTGTCGAACAACAAGGCTAATGAACGACCTAGTAGTTCGACAACAACTTTGACCGAAGTTGTGTCACCCATCATTCCTGAACCAATGATAAAGCCGCCAACGGGAGTAGTACACAAATCAAAATTTAATCCTCATGCCAAAGTAGCACAGAATTATAATATAGTAGAGGACCTGACCCAATCGCCGTCCACTATGTCGACACTTGAGGTACCACAAAATTGCCTCTCCCAAAAGCAGGATCTATTATCAGTAATAGGTGGGATTGACCCAATGGATTCCAATCTTGTATCCTTTAATCACAAATGATATGACCCTCAGTTACTAGCTCAACTAGCTTTCTTTATTCAAGTGAAATCCCTCAACAAAACTGTTCATCAAACAATTATTGGTGAGGGGGCATCTACATGTATTATGTAGATGAGTTGCTGGAAAAATTTAGGCTCACCACCCTTGTCACGATCGTCAAAAATGTTAAGAGCATTTGATGGATGATCATACACTCCATACGGGATTTTAAGTAACTTGCAAGTTGAACTAGGGGGAAAAACAGTAGAAATTGATGTTGAAGTAATTGACGGAAACCTCGATTACAACATCCTACTAGGAAGGCCCTAGATATATGCCATGGCCGCAGTTGTGTCGACCTACTTCAGGAAGATTTCATTTCCCTTCCAAGGAGGAATTATAATCATCGACCAACAAACATTTCTCCCCAACAGTTCACAAGTTACAGGAAGCATTCCAATGATCCATAGAAGCAATCATTCGCTTCAAAATATTGGAGTACGCCTCCTAAAAGACCCTGCCTTAATGGTTACTTTTTCCCTACCGTCTCCGAGTAATTTGGCGGAAGTGGCCACAGTGGAAACCTGCAATATGAAATCTTCTATATCTAATGGATTCAGAAGATTCCCAAACATTTTGTCAGCATGGATCATCACCATTTTAGAAATATTGTAGCAATCAATTTTCTTGGCCTGGGGGGCAAACACAAATCAACGCTCATCGAGTGTTTGGATAGATAGATCTAAGGAATATGGCACCTCTTCAAATCCTTGGTCGCATGTGCATTCTACAGATGAAGGAATCATTCAATCAATGATGATAGGAGAGGCACCATGCGAAGATTACCACCATCGCTCCCATCTTCCAGATTACCGCGAATATTATTACAGCAACCTTAACCATCCTTCAGTTTTTGATTTTCTATCAAATAATGTAAATACGGTGGATTTCGAGGATGGTTCTTATCTCATGTCGACCTCGTTAAAAAATGAAACAAGGAGTCATGAGGATAGTTCTTTTACTGTGTCAACCTCATTAAAAAATGAAACAAATCCCCTTTCCAAATCTCAAAGGTAAACCTTCATTCCAACCACAGAGTTGAATGCAATGAAGCTTGGGGGGCATGCACCTCGATTTGCGTTATTATGCTGGGGGCATGCAAACTTATCACGAGCAGTGTTACTGCAGGGTTCAAGCTTGTTAAAAAATAAACCCGCCATGAGCAGTGTTACTGCAGGGTTCAAGCTCGTTAAAAAATAAACCCGCATCGAGCAGTTTTATTGCGGAATTCAAGCTCGTTAAAAAATAAACATAAGCAATGAGCAAGTGTTTCCCCCCGTGTTTAAGCTCATTAAAAAATGAACTAATTTCCGGTAAATAACCATCGTGAATGTAGTACTTCAGCCTTTAAAGCCTTGGTCGTGTTCTCATCATCACCTCCACTCTGTATTGGCCGATCATTCACCTCCACTTGATTGTTTACCCCTTTTGAGGAACAGCTACGAAGAGTGATCTTGTTAGCCATCCTTGTGACACTGCCGTGATTGGAAAATTCCAAACCTTACCTGGAATCAGCTGCTACCCGAATTTATCACTCGTTCCTCAAAAACGAGTCTCCTTTAAGCTCTTTTCAACTGACTCGTAAAATATGAAAGATTGCTAAGGCATTGGCCTCTCCAGCTCGGTAAAGTGACCAGAAGTGATATCCCTCCTTTATATTTTAATCTTTTGGACCTGAGGGATTATTACACAAAAAGATCGAGCGCTTGTCTTGTTCGTCTCGTTAAAATTACCGAAAATTCATCCCTTTCGTATGATTTTATACTTTTTCAGACTTAAGGGATTTGATGACGAAAAAGGATATTTGGAGTTTCCTTTACGTTCCTTTTCAGACTCTCTAAAATTGAAAAGGACCGAGTTATCTTTGTCATTAAACTCGTTAAAACCTAATAGCGACAAACTTGTCTATAACAGACAAGAACGAGTTTCACTATCGCTAGGCTTGTTAAAACATAGCGATGGGTTTGCCCGAAGGGCAAATTATAGAACAAGCATATGTTATCCTCCTCAAGCTTGACAAAAATAAAGAGGTACTGGTCAGCAATGACTGGGAAAAATTGGGAAGAAAACTTGAAGAAACTTTGTTGGTAGCAAGTCGCTCTTGAACATGACACTTTCACTCCGCATCCTAGTCGAGTTGGGTTGTCCCATTCGCTGGTCATATCACCATGGTTCCATCACACCATCCACATTTGGGGTTAATGCTACCAATCCATCATGTCAGTGTCACCGATATGTTCAAGAGAAGTCATTCAGAGAATTCACCTGTGTCTCACCCACTATAATACATTTTCGCTCCATTCTTTCATGACCGCCACCCTGAACCATATATCACCAGATTGTTTTCACCTCCATTAAAATCATTTTCTTCGTTCTGTGCCATTGATGTGGGATTAATTAAGGCCCTCCTATGATGGGTCGCTTCTTGTCGACATCAGCTCATTATCCAAGAAGGCGATCTAGGAACAACCCTTTCAGTGCTTTGAAGCTTGCATGCCTCAATGGCAAGTTTCTCATTTCCGGCGACAGGTTTACATCAATGGCCTTCGACCGAAAGATTTTGCGTGGTGTTCAATGCCAAGTACCTTATTCACACCATGTGAATTGTACTGCAGTACCTTGAGGATCATTATCATTATCGGTGATTCCTCTCGCGCCTGTTAACAACTTACATCATTGGTTGGTAATCAGGCGATGTCTTTCCATGATCGACTCCAGAACATCTCTCACATGGATCGACTTGTACTTTGAGTGAAGATTGAACAAGATTGAAGACCCTGGATCTAGTTTCATCCATTCGGGTTGCGATATATATTCAGGAAAATAAATACATCAAATGTACATCATTGTTGCACAGATAATCATCCAATCTAAGGGATGATGGCTCTACCAGAATCATTAGTCTACACTCAGATGATTGTCTGTCTCATGTACATGAAAAGTGAATTTATAAAGCTGAGCATGGGAATGCCCGCCTCAGCTAGATCATGAAAAAATTATGAAGATAATGTATTGTATTGTATCTTATTACAAGTCTCCTTCCAGCTTGAAAGAACTTCGGATCCTCATGATAAAGCATTTCACCCGACTTCAAAAGATTAACGACCTCATGCTTTAGGGGGCAACTATTATAGACATTTTTGGGCACTGCAACCCCAAGCATAAAATGTCCATAAACCAAGGGCTCCTAAGTCCCTAAAGGTGTTGTTCTAACCCCTAAAAGAACAAGGTCAATTGATTACAGCATCTCCCAGAAGTTCTCCATGAAAAATTACTCAGAACTGGTCAAAAATGGACCATTTCACCTGCTCCATAGGCAAATTTCATTGCATCCCACCTAAATACACACAGTAGGTGCGTTGCATTTCAAAAATCCATTCTATGGTGTGTGATGGACGAGAAGGGACAAATGGCAGGGTCAATCCACAAGGTGGAGAAGCATGGAATCTTCCAGAAACTTCTCCTGTGACACTTGCCTATCTGAATTTGACCAGGGATGAGTAAGAGATCATCAATCTCCAAGTGGAATCAAGAAATATCAGAGGGAAGACCCTAATCAAATCACAAGCTGACTCATCTCCCTTGCAGACATCTATATATGGATCCCTCATCCTAGAGATTCAGGGGCTGGAATTTTGCATCTTGTAAGGAATTGCTGTTGGTTTCTTGAGGCAACATCATATTGCTGGGTGATCTAAGCTTTTCATGAGGTGAAGAAGGGTTTACTTTCTGAGAGGATGATGCTGGGTCAGAACAATTGGTTGTAATTCTCTTGGCTCTTTCTTGATTATCAATAAAACTATTCTAGTTTTCCTCCATACACTTGTGTGATTGATTTTTTTATGCATTTGTGTGGTTAATATACATATGATCCTATATTTCTCATGATAATAGATACATGTTCTCGTATAGTGTTATGCTGCTTTGATTCTACAGGTACTCTGTGAAGCTGGGTATACAAGAAAGAAAGCAAAAAAGGACTATCAGAAGAGATAGGAATCGAGCAAGGAACCAAGCGCAAGACAGAGGTTGGTCTCCTTTATTCTTCTCTCATCTATCTTTCATAAAGGAAAACGAAAGTAGTTTTACTTTGTTTGTTTCTAAGGTAGGTACCAGCCTCAGTGGGATTAGCAGTTCTGCATAGACACTATTCCCGTTAACAAACAAGATGACATTCATGACTTGTCTCTCAACCTGGAAAGAGCCAAGTAGATAATCAACTATTTGGAGTAGTGGAACAAACAGCTAGAGGATCAAAAAACCATCATGGAGATCCAAAACATAAGGGAAGACCGACAAGCTGCCAAGAGGAGGAAAACCAAGTTGACACCACTTGAACAAGAAATTAAGCTGATCATGAATCTTGGCTTGAGAGGACAAACATGTACCTAGAAAAGATGCTCGAGAAGGCCAACATAGAGAAAAATATGTTGAGGCACTTGGCCTACCACTACTTGGTGAGAAACAAAGCTTGCAAAGCAAGAATTAGGACTTTGAAGGCCAAGTTGAGGAAAGCATTGAGGAAGAGAAAAGAGCAAGAAAAACTCCAAATCTTGGATGAGGCTTCCTTAGCTCAACATAGAACTTGATGCAGGATACTCAGCCCAAATTTCAAGAAATTTAGGATATTTTTGCAAATTTTGAATTTTTAGAGTAAAAAACAAGTTTTTCTGCCTGTTGTTCCTTGCCACCTGGCGCACGCTTTTGCTAGGGACCTCCTTTGGAGGAAAACTCAGCATTTTTGGATTCCTCAGGTAAAAATATGAATGCTCACACATGGCCAAGAAATTTTGTCAAGTTTTGAGCTTCCAAAACGGTCAAAACACCTCAAAAATGCCTTTTCTGCCCCTTTTTGGCCACACAAGAAGCAGTATTGGGAGAACTCATTTTTGTAGGGGAAAATGGAGACCAAATTTATAAATTCCACTTTTTCTGGAAAGTCGACAGGCACACCTTTTCAACAAGCCCACTTGGAGCAACTTTGGTGCATGGGAAGGCCTCAAAAATCAGCTTCAAAGTAGCGCAACGCACAAGGACATGAGCGCAGTGCACAGGATGAAATTTTGTCATTTTTGCCAAAAAAACTCTGTTTTTCACCTAGTTTTTTCTTAGTTTGACTTTTATCTCTCTAATAGTCAAACTCATGATGTAATTTTATGTAGCTTGATGGATTTTTATGTAAATATGCTAAAATTTCACTCATGGAGGTAGATACATCATAAAAAGGTAGTTTGTAACTGAATGAATCAGTTTCCTAGGTTTTAGAGGCAAGTTGTTCCACTGCCTACTTTCTAGTTCTTAGTTTAAATCTTGTTGAAACAACGCCTAAACTCATGAATTCGACCCCTAAAGCCTATCATGAGTTATTTTTTTCCTATATCTAGTAGTTTTTCAGTCATTGGTAAAGGTTTGACTCTTGTGAATGCTTTGAGCATTATTGTACATTCATTTCTGCATTTTGGCAAAGGAATAGACCAGGGTTTGTAGCACTTTATGGGATTCTTGTGGCAACTTGATTTGGTATATTTTTTCCTTGTAATTGCAAGTTTACATGTGTTTATGTATGCCATCATCTCTCTCTATTCATCTTAACTAAATGAAACAAGGATAAAGGTAGAATTCATTGAAGTTGCAGTGCTCTACCTAGGGTTTTTTTAGTTATTTATGTTTTCACCTATTTGAAGACGATCCCTGAGACTTTAATGCCCTCTCCAACTCCTCACCAGTCTTAAAGCTTTCCATCTCACTCAATTTGAAGTATTAAACCATTTTCCTACCTCGCCCCATAGAGATCTCTGCAAGATTGTGTCCATTCCCCGGACCCAAATCTACCTTTCACATTTGAGCTAGCGAACCGAAATTAAATTCAATCAAACTCCTCTGAGCACATACCTAGCCTAAAATCAGTCTTTACATTAGTCATCTCAAGCTCTATCAACCATATTCTTCTGAAATTTAAAGGAGAGAACCCTCTCCCGACCTAGTAGGGCTAGCTACCAGGTTAAGCGTGGTTTAATGTTACCCTAGATCCTGCCTTTCTCAGCTTGAGGTAGATTTAAGCCCTAACAAGATGGACAACATCACGAGTGGTTTATGGCTTCACTAATACCACACTTAAGGAGTGTGTTGTCACAACAGAAGATAACCACTCAGGTGGAGGCCTTGGAGATTTCCATGAGACTACATGAAACTCTGATGCACGATCCAAATCTAGGAGTGCAGCAAATCCATGTACAACTGAAGAATCGATGCCTTGAGATGCAAAGTCTAAAGTAGGATAGGACAGTTCGACCGGAGGTGCGCGAGGAGGTATGATTCTTGAAATGCAAGAGTCAAGGTCATGACAAAGACCATTGTGTGGTCTTTGCGAACTATATTGTAGGAGGAGGACCGATGCCTTTAAGGCCAAAAGCTCAAGCAGGACCTAGCGCAAGGCCTACATTATGGTGTGCTATCTTTCACATAGTTGAAAAACATGGCACGAATAACTATCACTTGTTATAGAAGTTTTTACAAGCACCACAGTAGCTATTCTATAGCTTTTGTAGGTCGGCAGGACATGATGAGCGTACTTGCAGGAGTTATGAATTGATGATGGATAGAACTCCCACCTATATGGTTTAGGATGAAACATGACCCCTTGACCAGATTGTAGGGATGGCGTAGATAGGATTTCAAGGGCTCAAACGAGGCCGAGGTGGAGGAGGACCTGGCAGAGGTCGAGGAAAGTTGATTTACTACAATTCCAGAGGACCAGGAGACTATGTCCATGATTGTACTAATCCAATGCGTACGTCGTGCAAGTATTGCATGTTGTTTGATCATGAAATGGAAGATTATCCTATGTTGATAGCTCAGATACATGACAAAGGGATGCTACCACCTCTGTTGACTTAGAACCTACAGATGATGATTTCTGAGCCGCACGAAGAGGATCCAAAAGTAAACATAGTGCTCAGGAGTGGAATCGCGACAGGAGATGATAAAGGGAAACAACCAAAGGATGGTACATGGGTTCGCAAAGCTCCAATGAAGGAAGTTGAGTTCAATTTGGAGTGCGCACGCGAAACCTTCATGGAAGCTAAGAAGAGCTTCGCTAAGGCCTCCACCTCAAGAAGCAAGGATAAGCCTGAGCAGGAGATGGACCCCTCTATGCTCACAACTTTCTTGGAGACCTATATGAAGTTACTACACGATAGTAAGGCTATGAAATGGTTGCAAGAGCTCATAAATAGATGCAATGGGACCATACCAGGTGAGCTGCTCATGGTACGAAAGATTGGTAAACATAAAACAAGGACAAGATGAGAGATGAGACCAACTGTGTAGATAGGAGAGTATGAAATGGATCAAGTTATTTTGGACCTGGGGTCAGATGCGAACGTCCTACCAAAATAGACTTGGGAAAGAATGGGGAGACCTGCGCTGCAACGGTCTCCGATTCAGCTAAGGATGGTGAATCAGTAAAATATCATCCCCATGGGGCGCCTACAGGGGGTGACCATGGATATTGAGGGAGCAAGTGCACTGGCTAATTTTGAAGTGATAGAGATAGTGGATGAAAACAATCCCTATCCTATGCTCATGGGAATTGATTGGGCTACTAATATGAACGGGGTAATCAATCTGAGGAAGCGAAATATGAACTTTGAGAAGAAATCGCTATGTGTAATAGTACTCCTCAATCCTGCTGTAGAATCATTCTATAATGAACCAGTCTACGATTATGAGAGTGATGATGATCTAGACTTATCTATAAGATAACAACGTGAGACCAAGATTGGGTGAACCCGACCGCAGATGGATGGATTACATGGGATCACGAGAGTTCCTACACTTTGGACTCCGATGAAGAAATAGAACGTTGACAGAATTGATTACATGAAGTAGCTACGCTGAATTGCAACATGATGACTCGATCGTTGCACTATGTTTTGTTAGAGGTAAGAAATATGCCTACTTAGGTTGGTCTAAATGAGGTAGATATCTTTCTGGATGCATTTGAAAGGGAGGTACCAGAAAAGCAATGCTTCCAGGCATTGGACTAGGCACTGCGCACTATGCCTGCAAGAAGGTGGGGTACGCATAAAGGAAGCTTTGATGATTGGCGAGATAGTAGGAGGATGATGAGAACATGATTTGGGAAGACTAAAATGTGAATGACAAACAAGTATGATGGGCAGGATGATCTGCACACACATTTTGTCAAATGGACCTAGGCTTGTGGAGAAAAGCCCCAACCTGAGTGGGTGGACTTGTTCTATCATACCCGGGATGTTGTCCCAATGAATTGGCACATAAAAATAGGGCTACGCTATGGTACAGGTGAATGGGATGTCCTACGCAAGGGATTTGTGATGACATTTAGTTTTGAAGATGGTTTTGACTGTATTGATGAGGCGCTACAAGAAGTGAAAGAACTACCTTTTGGATACCACAAGATCCTTTGGACTTGGATCAGCCTGAGTGGGCTATTCAGACAAGTCACACACTGGAGTGCTATAATGTGACTGCTGAGGAAGAAGATGAGGATCGACAAAATATTAAAATTATAGAAATAGAAGGTCATTGTGAGGTTCAAGGACCGCAAATTGAGAACCCTGACATAACCCCATCATTGAAATCAAAACAAGTAAACATTGATATGGTGGAAGAACCCAAATTTGTGAAGATTAGAGACTACTAGGATGATGCGATGGTGGATAAGGTCACTAAATTGCTCCGTGAATATCAAGATTTATTCCCTACCAAGTTTATGGATCTGAAAGGGATAATCGGGGACCTATGAATGATGAAGATTACATTGAAACCCGATGTGAAGTCGGTTAAGCAAAGGCCTTACCATCTCAATCCGAAATATAAGGAAAAGGTCCGCTTAGAGCTGGAGAAGATGCTCGCAACAGGCATCATTGAGCCTGTCGAAGAATCTGACTGGGTAAGTCCAATGGTGGTACAAGAAAAGAAGCAAAGGGATGAAATAAGGGTATGCATGGATCTCAGGAAGCTGAATGACACTTGTGTACATGATCCTTTCCCGACTCCATTCACTGATGAAGTGTTGGATAATGTAGGTGGCTAGGAAGCATATTCCTTCATTAATGGGTTCTCTAGGTACCACCAGATCAAATTCGCGCTGAAGGAGAGGAGCAAGACAACCTTCGCGACTAAGTGGGGTTGTTTTTACTACACTGTAATGCTATTTGGATTGAAGAATGTGCTTGTGATCTTCTTGTGCGTAGTTTTTGTCGCATTCAAGGAATTTATTCATAAGTTCCTGGAGGTATATTTTGATGATTGGACTATATTTGGGCTGGTTAAATGCCATGTAGAGAGCTTGTGCCTGGTGCTGGATACCTGTCGGAGATACCAGATCACACTCAATCTCAAGAAGTGCCTATTTTGTGTTCCTTTTGGTAACCTGTTGGGGCATGTGGTTTGCAGATAGGGACTGATGGTAGACCCCATGAAGAATAAACTTGGAAGCGTTGCAGATTGTGAAGCAGATGCGTACTATCTTCAGACATATGGGATATTACAGAAAATTTATCAAAGACTATGCCCAGATCATCGCGCCTATGGAGAAATTGCTGAAGAAGGATGTCACATTCTGTTGGAATGATGATGACAAGAAGAGCTTGGATATATTGAAAGGAAAGATGGTCACTGCACTGATTCTAGTCTTCCTGGACTGGAAGAAGGAGTTTCATATGCATTTCGACGTGCCATGTATAACGTTGGGAGCAGTACTAACATAGGCTAGTGGAGAAGGTTTGTACCATCCTATCACGTTCGCAAGCCAAATATTATCCAAATCAGAGAAGAATTATTCCACCACTGAGCGCGAACTACTAGCTATGGTGTATGCGATCCAGAAGTATAGGCACTACTTGTTGGTAGGCCATTTCAAGATGTATACAGATCACTCCACACTGAAGTACCTGATCAATAAACATGTGTTGGGGGTAAGAATCTGTAGATGGCTCTTATTGTTCCAGGATTATGATTTTGAAGTGGTTGTGAAGTCTGGACGATTGAATGCAAGACGAGACCATCTGTCATGCATCGAAACAGGGGAGGAACCCACTAACTTGGATGAAGGATTCCTGACGCACAGCTATTTGTAGTGCATTTCACGGATGGTGATTTTGAGGATATAATACATTTCCTAACAACGGGAACTACACCCGAAGGGTACACTATCCAACAAAAGAAGGAATTAGTGGTGCATGCGGTATATTTCTCTGTCATTGATGGGCATTTGTACAGGATGGGGATTGATGAGATATTGTGACGGTATTCACTATAGTTTGAAAGAATAAGCATCCTCGTAGAGGCTCATGGTGACTCTGTGGGAGTACATTATACAGGGAGAGCAATCACGCAGAAGATTCTACGTGCAAGCTTGTGGTGGCCAGCCCTTCATCAGGACTCAAAAGAATATTACAATGCATGTGATGTATGTCAAAGAACTGGCAGGCCATCGTGGGGGGATGAGATGTCTTTGAATCCAAAAATGACGTTGCAACCCTTTGAGAAGTGGGCGATAGATTTTGTGGGACCCATTCAGCCACAAGGAAAGACAGGAGCAAGGTATATTATCACCGCGATGGAGTTTTTGACTCGTGGGTAGAAGCACAACCTGTGAAGGATTGCACAGGCACGACCACTACAAAGTTCCTCTTTGAGCACGTATTGATGTGATATGGATGTCCAAAGATCTTGATGAGTGATCGAGGTACGCACTTCCTGAATGAGATGATCAGTGCACTAATGGAGGAATTTCAGGTATAACACCAGAAGAGCACACCTTATCACCCACAGGCTAACGAGACAGTGGAGGCATTCAACAAAGTGCTCGAAAACATGCTAACCAAGGTTTGTAATGCTCATCAAAGGGATTGGGACCTATGGGTACCTGCAGTATTGTGGGCTTATTGAATGACATGCAAGAAGTTGACTGGACAAACCCCTTTTAGGCTTGTCTATGGTATTGAAGTGGTCATGCCTATGGAATACATCATGCATAGTCTGCGCATAGCAATGCTCATAGGTATGACGAATTGTGGAGCCATAGAGGAGAGGCCCAGACAGCTAGATGAATTGGAGGAAGAAATATTTTTAGCATGGTTTCACCAGTAGGTCCAAAAGCAGCACAAAAAGGCATGGCGTGATTGACACATCAAGCTACATTTAACGTAAATGACCTGGTTTTTCTATATGATAGTAAGTTTGATAAATTTCTAGGGAAGTTCAAGATGCACTGGTTAGGGCCTTATGTTAGTAAGGAAATTACAGATGGAGGAGTGGTACAGCTAGTCAAATTGAAAGGAGAACCCTTCCTAGCAAAGGTGAATGGTAGTCGCTTGAATCCATACACCGGCGGTCCGACCATGTGACTAGATGAAGGTAGCACAGTCTTAGCACTCCAGGCAGCTGAAAGCAGGTGCAGGACTATAAAATACACTACCCGGGTTGGGGAGCTACGAAATTGGAAAATGGTACGAAGAAAGGACGTGTCACTGGGTCTGCGATAGCATGGAGGGAGCTGCGCTACCCAGGGAGAAATCGTGCAGGTTGGCCGGAAAGTGACCATTAAAGTCACTGTTCATGAAAAGGCAGTAGAATTGAGGCCAAATGGAGTGGAAATCCTGCATTTAAGATGAAATTATGGCTTGGATCTTTGAAAATATGCACCAATCCGGCATTAATGAACTGATTTTGAGGGGAACAGTCAGATTTGAATTCAAAATTCCCTATAAATCACAAGTGGTTGTCCATTGAGTTGTTGCGTTCTTAGGTGCACATGAACTGTGAATTATTTCAAGATCTGATAGCGAGTTCTGCGTTTGAACAATTGTCAAAGGAGACATAGGAACTAGTGAATAACGTCATGTTGACACACTAAGAATCTAGGAACACCGATGAAGTGGCAGTCAAGGAGAATGTGTAGGAAATCGATATGGAGGGCGAAGTAGCTACTCCAGAAGTAGCTAAAGTATTGGCAGATGTCCCTAAATCGCTGAGAACATCAAGACCAAAGCCAACCACAACCAAGGAGACAATGGACGACAAGAAGGGCAAGCAGCCTACCATACGGTGTGCGCCTCGCCAAGGCGAAACCCACAAAAACCCACTGCACAAGAGAAGGGAAAGGCCATAAGCTTAGAAGCATAGGAGCAGGACATTGAATACATCTCGATGGATGATGAGTATGTGGGGGTTGAAGTAGATGGGGGCTGATATCGTAGGAATAGTAACTGAGAAGACAGTTGAAGATGCGAAGCAGGCAGCATCTCAGTGCACGACCGAGGTTACGATCATACGGATCGATCTGGATGGGCTTCGTGCAAAGATCTCTACGCCTATCGAGTGACTCGAGGGTGAGTCATGATGTTTGTGTTGGGGGCCTGTTGGGAGCGGGATCCCCCAAGGGTAGTTTTGGGGCTAAAAGCCCATGTTTAAGTCAATTTTTGTAATATAATTGTAAAGATTCTACATTTTGTGGTTGTGGAGCGCGAATGTGTTATGTGTCAAAAAGGGTAGTTTGCCCTTAGTTTTGTAAAGTAAAGTCGGTTGTAAGAGATCTAAATATGGTCCGTGGAGCATGGGATTGTATAAAAAGAGCTAAGATCTAATTAGTTTGAGGAGAGAGAATGACACACGATGTAAGAGAGTCATATCTTGGAAGTAAGAATTCTAAGTCTTGGGTTGTAGTGTAGGTAGAGGCTCTGTAGCTTAGTGTGCAGATGCCTAGGGTAGAAGTCCGCAGCTGAGTGCGCGGACCCCTGCAGCTATGTACACAGGGTGGACAGAAGTTGTAACACTTGGAAGATATTGATAAAAGGAGATATTCTGCAATTTTTGTGTCTTTGTTCTGTTGATGCGTTTGGATATTATATATATGAATTTCCTTTATTATGCTTATACAATGTGCGAATGAGTGCAATTACATTGAATAATTGAACACAATTACAAATATTTGCTTATGTGGTGTTAACTTTAAGTATTTGATGAGATAAGAAACTCACTTAGACTAATTGGGGAATCTGCACAGCCCGCTTCCATAGCAGTGCGAAAGTACCTGAGTAGTAGGTTAGGGCTGCACGAAGGTCGATCGTACCCTTTCGCTGAGGTATTGAAGGTTGAAATAGAGGGCTAGTCTCATAAGTCCTAGAGCGAAACAACCTGCACGAAGGTAGGAATAGAGGGAATTAAACAACATCACAGCCATCTCAGGGTGCGAAAACTTGGTTCTAGCATCCCCTCATACTGCTTCAGGTGAGACTTCAATCCACACTCTATGGGCTGATGCCGAAAGGGCCAGTAGTGTAGGGATTTTTTTGGATAATTAACGTTGAACCTGGGTCAGGCCCCATCAAGCCAACATCTCCCCTACTCATACTTCTAATGTTGGTGACTCTTCCTAACCCAATCCTGCATGTGAAATCATGTATGATTAGCTTCGGGCCATCTGCCCTATCACCCGTTAGTTTGCAAAAGTTGTTGGATAGAGATGATTCATGTGTTGACTCATAGGAAAACTGTATTCTTATGACTTGAGGGAAATGATACACACTAATTACTTCTTAACAAACTGACTGACTATAACCACTATTACCTTGGACACATAATGAAAAAGACTCCACAACAATGGTCTTAAATCATTATCTTTTGACAAAAAATATAGTAAAAAGTACATAGAGTCATCAAAAACTCATTGGAATGATCAATGATGACGAACATTTTTTTACCATCACCAAAAGTAACCAAAAAGAGTATTGGTGAGGGTCAATAAAATATCGTCACTAGAAGTGTCACCAAAGAGAGAATTAATGATGGGCCTTTAACAACACTCACCGAAAGTGTCACCAAAGAGAAAATTTTTGATGGGCCTTTAGCGACCCTCACCAAAAGTGTCATTGAAAATGGCTTTGGTGACAAACCTTAAAGGACCATCACTATATACACTTACAACAATGATTTTTTAAAGACCGCCACCATATGCGACATTGGTGATGGACCTTAAAGTTCCGTCACATGCATGGAGCATCATTAAAAACTCATTGGAATGGTCAATGGTGATGAAAATTTTTTGACCATCACCGAAAGTAGCCAAAAAGAGCATTGGTGAGGGTCAATAAAATATCGTCACTAGAAGTGTCACCAAAGAGAGAATTAGTGATCGGCCTTTAACAACCCTCACCAAAAGTGTCACCAAAGAGAGAATTAGTGACGGGCCTTTAACGACCCTCACCAAAAGTGTCATTGAAAATGTCTTTGGTGACAAACCTTAAAGGACCATCACTATATACACTTACAACAATGCTTTTTTAAATACCATCACCATATGCGACATTGGTGACAGACCTTAAAGGTCCATCACAGGCATGACCCTCACCAATGACCTTTTTTCTTGTAGTGGTGTAAAGGCATAGAAGCATGCACACATGTTTCTAATATAAGAAACTCGCGTATACACAGGTCTTCTTGAAGAAACCTGCATGTATACGTGACTGTAACCCAAGAAAACAACGTATACAAAGCTTAATTAGGAAAAAACAAAAATCAAATTTTGATCAAGAAGTTCAGACTTGATGCCTGAGACTCTAATGGATCAAACAACATTATAAAAGCAAGCAATCAAGAAATTGAACCCTGATTGAGAATAAACAACCCAAACCAGGAGTAACAAGAATGTTATCCCCAGTGGAGTTGGCAATTCTGTTGCGGGTGAGACCACCCTAGGGTCTTGGGTTGAGAACCCCAAGGGAGCGGAGGGAAAACCACAACAAGAAATGCTCAAGCAATCAACCTAAATGCTTATTCTATTGAACTGTGTAAGAGTGTCCTTACTCGGGAGTCTTGCGTTTGAGTAGATCCCGGAGGGTAAAAACCCTCAGCTTCTCTTGATTTCTTCGAAACCTAAAAATTATTCAAATGAAACATATACAACAGTATAAATGTAAATCATGTTCATGATATTAACTTTAAATCATATAAATGAATGAACAATTATGCATCAATGTAAGATTCATAAATGAATTACAATATAAATAGATGCATAAACACATTTAATATCGGAAACATAACAACATTCCTTTATTGAAGTTAGTTACAAGTAAAGTAGAGAAATATGACCTGAGTCCTTCTCCGACTCCAAGCGGAACCATCCTCCAGATTCATCCTTTCTCAGCCTCAGTAATCTTCCTCCATCACCAATACAAGGATATCTTCAAGAAAGATGAAGGATATCTCTAATAAGGAAACAAGGGTTTCCTGAAGCTTTAGGGAGTGCAAGAGGCACAGGGATTTCGTTAGACTCGATCAGGGATAATCTCACTATCTCATATCTTCTCCCTTAAGGCCTTCCCAAGACCCTAGGGTGGTCTCACCCACAATAGAATTGGCAACTCCACTAGGGATTTATTTATACTTTTCCAAATTAGTTTTTTCAGTTGGGAAATAGTTGAGCCATGGGAAATAGAAGGTGAGTAATAGGTAAAACCCATGAACTCCGCCAAAAATTAAGGAAATTTAATTTTTTTAAGTGTTTTAACATATGTACGTGAGTTTAGTATATGCTGACCCGCGTGTACATGCTTTTATCACAGGGAAAAGTAGTGTATAGGGAATAAAACACTGTTTTTAGATTTTGGACCAAGTCTAGAAGGAAGGGTTACCCTAGGCCATAATTAGAGCTTCAAATCTAGAAAGAGTGGAAAATGATGCTATAACACTCACCACAAGCTCAACATACCATACTTCCTTCTGTAATCACTGATAGATACAAGCATAAAGGTGCAAGAATGAAATTACCAACAGTTAGCCCACCATGGATTAATTAAAATCATCATAGAATATGCCCTCCAAAACCTCAGAATTCTTATCCAATGGGAAATTTTCAGAGACATGTAGACAAATGAGGATATCAAAGCCCTCACATATGATATTAGCCATACTATCAGTGAAAAGGATGAAGAAGAGATTGAAACAGATGGAGAAGAAGCAGAGAGGGATGAAGAGGAGATAGATGAGGATGAAGAGGAAGAGAAAGAAGAAGAAGGTGATGAAGAAATAGAGGAAGCTGTCAAGGAGGACACTGATAAACAATATGATGATCTAGAGGGAGAAGAAGAGGGGAAAGACAAAGGTGAAAAGGGAAATGGAAAAGAAGAGGTAGAAGACAAGGAGGAGTCACCCAGGGTGTCTCTAGAACCCACTGAGAAAGAGGCAGCAACTGCCCTCACTGCCCTTAGCACCCCTATCAAACAAAAAGGAAAAAGACAGAGGCAAACCCCCTCATAATTTAGAGCAAGAAAAATTACAAGGATAAGGCAAGGAAAACCCTAAACTCCAACCAAAGTTACCATTATTATTGAGGACTCACTTAAACAACACGAGAACATGGCTCCTCTTATAAAATATCAAGGAGATGGATCCTCAGCACAAACCTCCCCTAAGTCTCCTATCACCTATGTGAGAAGGCTTGTAACTAGATCTACCTCATCCAAAGGAAAATACATCCTACAGGATACACAGCAGATCCTACAAGAAACTCTACTAAACCTACATGAAACTCAAAAATTGGAAATGGGAGGAAGTAAGTAGCCAGAAAAAAAGAGAGAGGACCCAGAGCTAAAGGAACCTAGTCCTCAACCTAAACTTGACTCCTAGTACATATTTATTGAGGGGGGCAGGGTCATTCCACAAAAATTTTCCATTCCATTATTCTTTGAGCTTGAGAAAGAAAGAGCCAGAACACATAGATGGATGTAGATTGCCAAGTCCAAGGGAGTGGAGGACATTGGTCACATGGAGGAAAAGCTCAAAGAGATGGGTAGAGAACTAAGTAGCCTGAGGGACATAGAGGCCATAATGAAGGCTCAGTTGGAGGTAGAAAATGCATGGTTGAAAGGACAACTCCAAGAAAGAGAGAATCAATTGGCATCCACGACCAATCTATCTTTGGAATCAATCTAGTGTAGGATGTTAGCTAAATCCTATGCATTATACCTTAAGGAACAGTGGCTACAGTTCCAAATCAAGACCCTAGCACAGAGATGCACTATGCTATTCTAGCATTATAGACATTTCATTAATCTCTATGATCAAAGTACATTAGAGGATAGGGCTAAGATGTCTGAGTTATACTTGCATAACATGGCTTTGACAGATATGAATGTATGGGACCCTAATAAAAAGCTAGGGGATTTATAGTTGATGGCTTTGGCATCATGGTTGAACCATGAGGAAGCAAGGGCTACAGAAATCAAGAAGATATTGGCAAGGGAACAAACTGAGACTCTCCTGATAAGAGCTGAGCAGTCCAATCCAATGGTTGTCATTAGCACACATAATCTAATTGCAAATGATACTAAACTTGCACGCAGGTATCTTGCTACCGAAGAGCAAGAAATTACACATTTTGAGGATATGTTCAGACTATTAGCGAATGACAACATGCAAGCTTGCCAAAGGAGATGGAATACTTTGCCATATAGTTTGAAAATCAGAGAGTACCATTCTCCTAAAAGGATGAGAGAAGCACTGAACATGATACCCATGTACAAACAAACCATCCAAAGGCTGAAAGTCAATTGGATTGGCTTGAGACTCAGTCCACCATTTCTCTTGGGGATGTTAGAAGGAAGGAAGGAAGAGGAAGAAAGAAAGTAGTGGGAGGAGGTAGAAAGGAAGGCAGGATTCTATGCACAAGAAGAGGAAACCACAACAGAAGCATGGGATGTCAGGGAAGCCACTAGAGCCATGAAAGACATGGATATTGATTGAGTTGCTCAGAGGATGAGCAACACTTTCAATAGGGGGATGATGATGAGTCTCATCATTGGGTAACTATATGGACCTTAAGTGACCTCCTAGCTTAGTCAAATCAACTCTTCTCACAATTTATTACATGTTTTGATTATATTTTGTTTAATGAGAGGAGTTAAAGTGAGATATTATGCCTAGTGGACTAATATGCATTGAATTCGTGTTTGAAAGAGAAAATCGAGGAATTTTGGCAAGATTAAGGTTTGAAACTCGAATGGGACAAGGGAGAGAGATTCTAGGAGGTAAATCCTCCTCATTTACTCCTCCCTCATTTGAATATTCCTCCATTAATCACACCAATTCAGAGTACAAGCAGCCAAGTCATGAAGATAAAAAGGGTAGCCAAGAAAGTGATAGTCAAAGAGTTATTTCATCTCGAGTTTGGGAGCCGAGCCTCCCTAGATTTAAGAAATTCGTTGGGGACTTCAGTTTTATAAATATAGAGGCCTAGAGCCTCATTAGGATTCAATTTTTTGTTGTACAAAACACTAGTTATTTTTTTGCTCCAGACTTGTGGAAGACATTGCTATGTAATTTTATGTTTTGATAATGAGAATGAGCTTTTCCATGATCTAGTACTGAGTTAACCCAGAGGGCTAAATCTCTTGGGTTAGGGTCCAACCCTAGCAGAAAAGGCTCCTCTTCTTGTATCTGTATGCTTAGATTTGTTTCATAGGTTCATGATTAAATTGTCCTTAGAAGTATTTCATTACAAGCAACATACATTTGATTAGCTTGTTTATTAGTTTGCTTCCATTTGTGCTTTACTTTACCAACAAGTTAGAAAGGAAAAAGAATCACAAAGCTATTAGTAGGTGTCTTGGCCTCACCTCTTCCTTCAGGAATCATGACTTGAGGAAAGGACCCTTATGCAGCCCCAAAAAGACAGATTTCTATTTTCTCATAGAATTTAGAGTTTACTGTACTTGAGCTAGCATTTGATCAGTTTGCGAGTGTAGTATTTAATTACCATGTCTTCCATCTCCAGTCTTACAGTAGATCTCATCAATGATTCCATTTTATTCTGCAATTTTCCTCATGCATGAAGTAGACAACTAGCTCATTAAACTTTGTTTTTCTAGCTTATTAGAATTATTCTTGTTCACGTGATTTTTTGGCAAATATCAATGTTTGATGTAGAGCAGGTGTTTCAGAAGTAGAGAGAGATCCCATAGAAAGAAACCACCTTGCAACTTCATCCATCCATAATCATTCCTTGCTTTCACCAAGACCTTCACCAATTTCATCATTTTACATAGAAACTCCTCCAAGCATGTTGAGCAAATCCAACCATCTCCTAACCTTGGTTTTGAGTTTTGAGTGACCCTAGGCATTTTCTCACTCCATTCCACCTATCAACCACCTTCCCTAAGCCTTCCATCACCTCTAGCACCCATCATTTTTCTCTCGGTTGTATGCTGTAGAAATACAAGGAATCATGTAGGTTTTTAGGACATCCTATAGTTTTTCTTGTAGTGGCCTTTTTGAGGCCGAATTGAGGGAAAACCTCTAACAAGCCACACAAGGGTACTTGAGAGTCTCCCAAACCTCCCAACCATCCACCAGCATCACTAATCCACCTTCCACATCACCAAAAGAGATTAGGATTCACACTTGATTTTCCATAAAAAAGAAAAAAAACAAAAAAACAAACAAACAAACAAACAAACAAATTTATTTCAGTCCTTTACATGCACAATAGCGATGTTTGATGTTTTGAACTTCCATTATCTGAATGGAAAATGGAATCAACCCATGGTATTCATCCACCCATGTTATTCATCCAGCCATGGAATTTACCCATGGTATTGTAAGTGGCATCCACTCATGGTATTTATCCACCCATGGTATTCATTCACCCATGGTATTGTGAAATCCACCCATGGTATTCATTCACCCATGGAATTAACCCATGGTATTCATTCACCCATGGAATTGACCCATGGTATTGTGACATCCACCAATGGTATTCATTCACCCATGGAATTGACCGGTGGTATTTTGACATCCACCAATGGTATTCATTCACCCATGGAATTGACCCATGGTATTGTAATTGAAAAATATTATAAGTAACAAGTCGCATTTTGTAAAAGGATAGATGGTCAGCCACAATGTAGCCTTTATATTTATTATCGGTTTTAATAAAAAGTTTCTTTATGGTTTTATTTACTGTGTGTTTTGTCATTTTCTTTCTAGCATTTCAATTCTTCAGATCTTGGGGGCCTCCCCCACAAGATCCATTTCAATCTTTTAGATCTTGGGGGCGTCCCACAAAGGTCTGGATCATTCCATTCTTTAGGAAATATAATTGCATACATGTTATCTTGGCATTCTTGTAAAGCATAGTTTCTCAATAGTTAGTTAGGGAATGGTGTATTTTTAGCATAGGATTTTAGTCATTTTCCTTATTGCAGTGACCAGCTTTCTCCTAGAGTAGATTTATCTTTCTCTCATCAGTAATCAAGCTTCTTCTGAATCCATAGAAGTCTGGCTTGAACACCCTAGTAGTCTCACGCTAGCTAAATAGTGACAAAAGGCAGAACCATCACTTTTACTTGTGTATATAGCACTGGCACCTCCAAGTTTGTATGAACCCCAGGTTGATAAAGAAAAGCTGGTAGCTCCAAGAGTTGTAGCATTCTTGTTGCAACACTAGTGCTCATCAACATGGAGCAGTAGAAAGCAGAGCATTGTTTCTTTATCTTCAGTTGAAGCTGAGTACCAAACAATATGCGCAACAACATGTCAAGCTATCTGATTGAGGAGGCTTCTCCATGATGGAGGAGAAGAACATAAAGAAGCAACCGTCATCAAATGTGACAACCAGAGTTCCATTAATTTGGCAAACACCTAGCATTTCATAAGAACACAAAACACATAGATACTCAGTTTCACTTTGTTAGAGAAAAGGTCTAGTCAAAAGAAACTTTTATTGAATACTGTAAAACATGTGACAATGAGGCTGATATTTTTACAAAGCCTCTTGGGAAAGTGAAGTTTGAATTGTTTAGGGGGATGTTAGGAATTCAGAATAATCCTTTCTCCATTAAGGAGAAGTTGAAAATAATTAATATTATATTATATTAATGGAGAAATTGTTACATGGCTGTAACGTAACTCCTTAAGTTAGGATCAGTTCCTAGGTTATACGAGTTTGTTCTCACCTCCCTATTTTGTTGTGATGTTTTTATTGAATCATCTTTGATTAATTGAATCAGAGTGTATGCTCCAATTTGTGAAGCCTCGAGGTGCATTTTGCTCACCTGTGAGCAATTGGTTAATTCAATTCATTTCTTTTCTTTCCAGTTTTCTAACACTGAAAGGTAATAGTACCGATGTCGATCATGTTATACCTCCCCTCATCTCCCATCTCGATGTGCATCTAGAGGTCCTTCTCGTCCAAGTTACTGAAGAGCTCTTTGTTTCCAGTGATATGGAATAAGGCCCCACTATCCAGGTACCACACACTACCCATAACTATTAATTTTCGGTATGTTCTATGCTAGAGCAATTTATTTAATTTCTTTTCCACATTAGCAATCACATCAACATAAAGTAAACTGTAGATAGAACATAAATATAAATTTCAAAAGACAAGCCAAGACAAGAGGACACAAGATGTGGCGCAAGCCAGGGACAAACCCCACAATGTGTGGGGAAACCCTTGATCAATTCTTCTTTTATGTTCTTCAAAGTTCAACAAAGAAAGAGAGAGGGAGAGATAGTACATTTACAACAGAGGTCAACACTTTGACTTATCTAGATCTAGCATAGATCATTTCGTATAACAATGAGATTAGTTGAAGACATTCTGCTTCAACCGATTCTCCAAGGTGACTCCTTCACCTATCATCGTGCTACATCTCATCCATTTGCAGCACCTTATCGTGTAGCACCATCATGCTGCATCATGCATCATCATGCTGCTCATGATCTACATCATACAACCCATACATCATGCTGTCCATAATCTGCATCATACTGCCCTGTGTTGTACTTCGTCACTGATATCTTCAGTACTGCTGTTATCATCATTGCTGCACCATGACAGTCCCTGAAATTACCCCAGAGGTGATCTAGATCATGACTTTGTCACTGATCATCACAGCTTCTCATTGACTGCGTTAATATGCTGAGAATGTAACTATTACTGTCATTATTAAAGCAGCACATGGCATTGCTTGAAACCCTCGTCACAGCTTTTCATTGACTGTGTATTGACTGTGTATCTATACATGGTGCGGATCTGTTCCTCTCATGGACAGGGCTCCTTTAGCTACAGGTCTCCCTTCCAGACCTCCTCACAAGAAATGACTGCGGCTAGGCTTCGTGACCCTTACTGCGACTTTACAACCATGAGTGTGGCTTCGTGCGTTGGCTGTGGCTTCATATATTGACTGCGGCTTCGTGCATTGACTGTGGCTTCGTATTTGCTGCGGTTTCATATATAGACTGCGTCTATTGACTGCGGCTTCATGTATTGCTGTGGTTTCATATATAGACTGCGTCTATTGACTGAGGCTTCATGTATTGCTGCGGTTTCATATATAGACTACGTCTATTGACTGCGGCTTCATGTATTTGCTGTGGTTTCATATATAGACTGCGTTTTATATGTCACCATGTACAGCGTTTGCCATGTCTCCATGACTGCGTTTGCATGTCTTCACATACAGCATATCCGGTCTTCCATACAGCGTATGAGAGCAGCGTGTTCATATACAGCGTGAGACAATGTCTTCATATACAGCGTGAGACAGCGTATATATATATACAGCGTATGAGGTCTTCCATGTACAGTATAAGTAATTGACTGTGTTGCTTTGCTTCATTACGTTGGCTTCATAACTGCGTATAGATCCATATTAGCTGCGTTGTATGCCTGCGTGTAGAGTATAGGGCATGTTGTGCGTGTAACATGTTTGCTGCGTATATAGCTAGGGCATCATCCACGTATAAGCTATGGCATCATCCAATGTATCTTCTTGTGAGTCTCTCCTTCTCCAAAAACCCAAGACGTGGAGAGGCGGAGTTCACATGGAGAATGTGTTCTCTAAATGACATCAAATCCTCTCTTATTTATACTAAAAATGTAGAGGTTGAATAGACACGTCGGTTGGGCTTCTAGAGCCTACATAAGTGCTGGTCGGCTTGATAATAATTACATAAACAAAATAAATTCATATCTCCATAAATACTTATCGAAATCGGATGATCTTTGGATCAATCCTACACCTCTCGACGAGAGGGATCCAATAAAAATATCAGCTGCCATAAATAAGCTGACCCACATGGAGTTTGGCCCTAGTTGCCAATTTAACAATAACTGATGACACCATGCAAGTGATGACGGTGAAATCCAATTCGAATTGTGAAGCAAGGGCTTCACCTGCCACTCCTCCTGAGGGCTTATTACCAACCTTCTTTTGTGGACACTTAGTGGAATAGCGTCCCAACTCGTGATAGTGAAAAAATTTTAATTTTCGACATGTCCTTCTTATTTCCACCCTGACTAGAATCTAATTTGGAATGGGATGACTTCCCCTTCCCTTTCTTCACCTTTCCAGCTAAGTCATAGTTCTCCTGATCATCATGCTTTGATGGGGACCAGTCTCTAGTGTTCTGCCGAATCTCTTCTTGTACCAAGTCGGACCACAATATCTCCCACTCTCGTAGCTTCTCCCTCCCATTAATTGAGTCTTGGTAGCTTTGTTAACTCTTGGGAAGTCCTATAAGTGTTAGGCTCACCAAATCGTCTGTTGCAATAGTAACCCTGACACTTTCAAGCTCATCCTGATATTCAGTGAACTTGTTCAAGTACTTTAGAATTGAGTCGCCCTTCTCCATCTTGATCTTTCTGAGTTTTTCCTTCAGTGCCATCTTCTCGTGGTCACTGTTGTTTTTAAACAAGTTCGTCAATGCCTTCCACATTGCAAACAAAGTTTCCTTACTGTGGAGATTCAAGACAATATGATCTCAAACTCCTTATAGGATTATCCTTCTCTCCATTTCCACACACTTTCTCCATTCTGCCATATCTTTAGCATCAGATGTTGGAGGCTTTAGGATATCATGATCTATGAATTCCTTCGGCCCATTGTCTTCCAAAGTTGCCTCCATCCTATCCTTCCAAGCAATGTAATTCGAGATACCCTTAAGGGAATACTCAAGTATCAAACCATAGAACAACATCTTATTGGCTATGAAGTAAGAAACTACAATTTCAATTTCACCTACACAACAAACTCGTATTCTTCTCTTCTATAGTGATTTCATCTCGAATATCATGTATATTTTTACTGTAGATTCAAACTGGAGATTATGATATGCTAAAACAATTGACTTGAATCTACTCTACTCAACAATGGAAACAAAAATTGATTGATGATATCATGAAGTCGAAATGGAAGAATTTCAATCACACATAACACAATAATTTATCTGGGGAAAGCCTCAGTTAAAAATCATGCTATTTGTATATTGCATTAACCATGATATCTAATAATAAAATACAATTCTTTTTCAATCTAAACAATCTCTACACAAGTACAATCTTACTCACTACTTCGCAAACCAACTCAAGCCAATACTTAGCCAAATCTATTGCATGCCAAGCCCCTACTTCCTTGCATTGTTCCCTCGGGAGTTAGCCCATATGTAATTTGGAAATTCCTCACTTGTAACTACGTAATCCATCCATAGGCCTTCCTCTAATTGCATGCATCATCGATTTAATTTAGATGTTTTTACAACTGTTAGTACACTGCTCCTAAACTCTAATATCAACTGGGTCTTCCTCCGAACTGACATGCATGAGTTATTTTTTATTTAATTATCAATTATCTTATTGATCACTGCATGTGAATTAAATCCAATTTAATTCACTTGACCACTCACTAGTTCCTTGAACAGTTAGAACTAGTTTAATTGAATTTAACTCAATTAAATTGGATTAAATAATTACAACTCAATAAGAACTCAAATTGGGACCCTAAAATTTAGGGATCACTCTACATGACTCTAGATAGAATTCCAACTCGAATTTATTGATCCAACTAAGTCAACTTAACTTAGTTAACTACTACAATTTGCTATGAGAATAGAATTAGAATTTAATTCCCAATTTAATTCAAGGACAAATTAAATTAAGATTTTCTTGTTGCTATCTTTAACACAATAATATATGTTAAGCTTCAAGATCCCAATTCAAGAAATGTGGTATGTAATATTTTAAAAATAATATATCACCAAGAATGTACATCGATTAAATAGATGTATAAATAAATTCCAACAGTAAACACACCAAGATAAAAGATATCATACCACTTCAGCAAACTAATCAATCTACTCTAAGAATCAATATACAAGAGGGGTGACAAGTTGGGTTGGTTGGTCCCAAATCAACTAGCTCATCTAATCCAGGTGGATATTGGTGGCCACTAGACTATTCCACCTAGACCTCAAGTCGGTTCCATCATTTTCCTTGATTTTAGCAGCATTTACTATTTTTAGCATTTATTCGAGTTGTAGACTTCTAGAGTTGTTTTGACCCCCTAAAAATTGTTTTCTTAGGCCTGTCACAGGCACATAACCATAGGTAGGGGACTGAAGCAGGTTCTATAGTACTCAAAGCGATATTTCTAATGAGGTATCATACGCACCAAACAGAGATCATATGACCGAGTTACAACCTCGGGAAGTTAGCTGCCCAACTAGCCCCAATGAGGCCCACAAACTCTTGCCGTTCCATTTCCTAGGGTTAGTTTTTTGGTTTCTATGGTTTCCCTTTGTTGTTAAATAATAAAAAGGCACTTGAACCTCATTGTAACACATCTCATAGGCATGTAGCCACGGCATCCCTTCTTAGAGATAAGTTACCATCGCCCAAGCTAATTTATTTCCATTATGTGTGTAAGCATATTTCAGTTCTTTGATGTTAATTAAATGAAGTTTTATTTCTAATTCATCTATTTGTTTTTGTTAATATCTCTGTTTTGTTTCATTCCTAAATAATTATTGATCATCGTCCTCTATATAAGAAATCTAAATTACTAAAGCAAGATTAATCACAAAGTGCACAAATAGATGAAATAAAACTTGCCATGAGATTGTATATTAATGAAATCAATATTTTACATCTGAAGCCATATGCTTAAGGTAAAAACCAGCAATATTAGGTTTAGAATAACATCCTTCTACTCCCATAGGCCATGAATTGGATTTTTATAAAAGTTACAGTACGAATTTTGGCTCCAACAACCCAATTTTTAAATTCTGGAAAATTGTGCATTTTCAAAAAATTTGCCCCAAAAATCCTTTTGTATGTTCCTAACCATGTAAAAATTTAGAAAATTATTCATATGGAGCCTAATTTGTCATATTTATGACAAGCATGACGTGTCAAAATTTTATGATTCAACTCTATTACCTTAGAAATTGTTCCTGAAGTTGAATGTTTGGATACTTTTATAAATTTAGGTTTGGATACTTTTACAAATTTTCCTCAAAGAAACCTTTGGATATCCCAAACCAATGCATATTTTAGAAAACTATTCAAAGGGAGCCTAATTGGCCATATTTTAAATAAAATTTGTGTCTCATAAATTTGGGATTCACCCTCATCTACACACAAATCAAAGAGAAAGTTGGCGGTTTGAAAACTGTGCGAATTTGGGGTTGTAGCATTAATTATTCTCTAAAAATAGATATGTACAACATGAGTGCATTCTAACTCATGTGGAAGTGTTACAAATTTATTTTGGACAAAAACCATCTTTGTGTTTCCCTTAAAGTGTGCCAATCTATCGAAGCCCCAAATTGGGGCAAGCACACTGGTGCAGGAACTAAACTAAGTGCAGGAATATGCCAGAAATTGATACACTTAGAAATCAATCATTAACTCATGTATATCTTTAACAATAGTTTCATGTATCTTCTTGAGGACCTAAAATAGCAAAAAACTATCATTAATAACAATCTCGATATAATTTTTATTACAACACAGGGAATATAATAAATAATAAATAATCACCTTGTCATGCTCCTAATTGAATATAATAGCCCGATAATGATAGTAAATTAGATAAAATAATGAGTAATCAAAGGGAAAAAGGATGTAAAAAAATCAACCAAACTAAGGCCCAACAAGGCTTTCATACCTTAAGTATTTATGTATGTGTTATATCGCCTCCTTGATTAATTTAGATTCATAAAACAAACACACCTTTTAGACATTCACTCATTGATTTGGGAAGTTGATCTTTTTTGGATTTGGAATTCTCATCTCCTTCTAGGCATTCAGGTTCAATTATTCTCAAAACTTTTTATTTTTCAACTAGTTAATTTTCATGCACCCTAAGTTCCATACTACTTGGTACCATTATAGGAACTAATACTAACCAACCCATTTTTCCTTACATGGTGGGGTTGAATCTGCTTTATTTCATTAATGTTCCCATTCGGCATGATGCCAATTCTCCTAATATGCCAATTAATCTACCCATTTCACATCCCTAATTTATAGGTTTATGGTAGATGGGATCCTTCCAATCATATCATGTCTTTTCATATTTAGGGTTCCTATAACAACACCATAGAAGAATCAATTAGATTGAGGTTGTTTCAATCCACCCTCATGGGTGTGGCCATTAAACGATACATTGGTCAACATTGGTTAAATGATTTTGTACCTAAGGATTTCTTAACCATATCTTAACGTATGGTTTTCTACAATGTAGGAATTATGATTCTCATACATTTCTATAAAAACACTGCCACCATATCACATATCATGTCCATGAATGGAATAGAAGGTGTGGCTTATGTAAAGTTGAAATTGATAAGTTACTCACGGACTATTTTTTTGAAATCATTACTTCCTCCCATTACCAAGGATGTGGCCATGGAAATTCCAAAGACAGAGAAGGATTCCATCCAAAAGACACAACAATATGACCTTATCTATTCCAAATCAAGCAATTTATGTAGTATTCTTCCAAATGTCCCTTTGTCTCACTCAAGTGAGTCATCTATAAAAAGGCATCCCATGTTACAATCTAATGGTATTATAGGGTATTTAACACATAGTTATTCATATCCTAATCCACCTATACGTAGTGGGTATGGTACCCCATGTGTTAACATTAGTGCCTTGTTGTCATTGCTACAACACCCTCCAAATTGTGGCCTATATTAAAACTTTGGACCTATCTTTAATCATTTTAGTTGTCCTTTATAGTTATTAAAGTCATTCCGTACTTATTCTCTAAGTTTCCAAGTCCCTTTGTGAATAAAATCCAAGTGTCATATTTTGTTAAGGGAAGGGTTTCTCATTGTGAAAAGGAGTTATAACGCATCTTTAAGAGGAAATTTTGGTGTTTTATATTGTACTAATGGGTTTTATCTATCATATAGATATTCATTAGACATATTCTGAGATTATTGTGCACTTTCTTGTTGTAGTCGACAATCGTGTCGCAAACCTAGCTTAAGTGTCGCACTTGGAGGTAAGTGTCATTTTGTTGTTGTTTCAATGGATGTATTTTTATTTCAGGTGTTATATATTTCATTGACATGTGTTTGATCATTTATTAGTGTGTGATCATGTTCAAGTCTAGTTTTGGTCTTATCTTTCTACCCTATTGATCCCATACTTATTCAATTTCTAAATTTTTCCTGTCTCTCCAACTTGCTCAACTAACCACTCCTCATCTCGCGTTCCTGAAATATGTACTATGTAGTCTCAATCCCTAGTTAGCCCTCCTTTCCTTGTAGAACTATGCATTTTGCAGTCTCTGCCTCCTAAAACTAATCATTTCACAATCCAAGTGCTCAGTACCTGCCTCCTGCACTTGCAAACTGTGCAATCACTACCCAACCAAGCCTCCATTGTGCACTACACAATCTTAGTCAGTAGTCAAGCCTATCTAAGTCCTTAGCATTCTCTATTGTGTAATAACATGTCTTGGTCCTTCTAGAACTACGCAATACACAATCAAAGTTAGCAAACCTGCCTCACTGCACCACTAACTCCATCAACTACACATTCCTACCTTCCAATCCCTTAGCCACTGCGCAGTCACAGTGACTAGAGCTTCATCACTACCTCCTAGAACTGTGAACTGGGAAATCCTTGAGCCTACTCCTCAATCATGCACTCTGTCTCAAATCAATAAATGTGTTTCATGAAGAACAAGGTAGACAAGGATATTTTAGAATTGATTCCATATTGTCCTGAATGAATTCTATTTGTAGGTGTTTTTATCTTGACATGATAGGCTGATGCTCAAACAATATGCCAAGAAGATCATGCAAGAAGACACTTGTGAAGCTGGAGATATAAAAATATCTTCAAGCCGAGAGATGAAGGGACACTAAATCATGACATAAGATTTAATATCAACATCACATAGAAGACTCTATATGAACTAGCCATTTGGAGGATGAAGGTAAAGTACTTACAAGATCCATCATGAAGACAAAAATATGGCAACAAGGAAGAGGGCTTGACATTGAAACATCATAATGAAGTTCCATATCATCATTACCAATTCATGGTTTTTCCAATTGTCACCTCAATATTCATATGTATCATTGTATTTTTCCACATCATTATGGATGTAATTTTGTAATTTCAAAAACAAGAAAATGTAAAGTGTGTGTGAAAGCCCAAAGGTCACACATAGAATGAGAAAATTCATGTAGAAGTCCAAATGTGTCATAGGAGTTTCAAAAGTCACATGGAAGCTCAAGAGTCATGAGTGGAGCTCAAGAGTCACAAGGGAGGTGGGGAGTCACCTCATTGGTTATATACACCCTCATAGCTCAAGCAAAGGACTTTTCACCTTTGCTTCTCAAGCTATGCATAGGAGAGAAGATTAGGCTTTTGAGAAGTAAGTCGGTGCTTAACGTTCCACAATTAGAAAAAGTGTTGTATTATTATAATGCTGTATCTTGGAACTTTCACTTTATAATCTATAGCTCTTGGCACTGACACACTTTTCATGCCTATGTCATGAATGAGGATACATAGAGCAACACCTTCTTAAGCCAATTGATAAATCTCAAACAAAAGGGTTCAATGGTAGAGCACATTGTGGACTTCCAAAAATTGAATATAAGGTTAAATGATATTCCAAATAAGCAAAGGATTGATGTCTTCATAGGGACTTTAAAGGATAACATTCAACATGAGGTTCACCTTTGGGAACCTGATTCATTGGAGAAGGCATACAGGTTGGCAAGAAAAATTGAAAGAAAAATTATGGCAACAAGCAAGCCTACCACTCATAACTATAAATATGGAAGTGTTGTTGCTCCTAGCCTTTCACCACCTACAAGTTTGAGACCACAACAATTGGAAGAGAAAAGAGCAAAAGGTCTTTGTTACAATTGTGATAGAAAATACAGTAAAGGTCATAAGTGTGCTGAGAAGAAATTAATTTACATAGATGGGGAAGAGGAGCAAGAAAAAGAACAAGAAATGTCAAAAGAAGAGGATCTACACTAGGAACCAATCCCAGAGAAAGAAGAAATGAACCTAACCATATCTTGTAATTCATTGACAAGAATTATCAGTCCTCAAACTCTCAAGATAGAAGGGCATATCAAGAAGAAAAAGGTAATAGTGTTGATTGATTCGGGTAGTACCCATAATTTTATTCATTTTAATATAGCCAAGGAATTGAATTGCTTCCTATATCTAGCACTAGAGTGTCAAGTAATGGTTGCAAATGGAGGAACCATAAATTGCTCTAGAAATTTCCCTAATATCAAGCTATCCATGTGATAATATGTCTTGAATAGTACAATGCTTTCCATTCCAATGGGTGGTGTGGATGTTGTACTAGGAGTTCAATGGATACAATCTTTGCATACAATAGCTTTTAATTTTCAAGAAATTTTCTTGAAATTGTTTTGGGAAGGAAAGGAGGTTGAATTAAGGGATATCACAGGGAAACTGGGAAATATAATCAACTCTAATAGGATGAAAAAGCTTCTAAAGAAAGAACAACAAGGAGAAATTGCATAATTATGTTCACTAGAGGTACCCACATTGAAATCATTTATTTCTCCATATCTCCAAAATGTTCTGGACAATCATTCGAAGGTATTTGAGACTCCCAAAGGCCTCCCACCTAATTGTGATCTTGATCGTGCTATTCATTTGATTCCAAGAAGTGTTCCCCCAAACATCAGGCCTTACAGATATCCATATGCCCAAAAGAGTTAAATCGAACGTATGTTTGCAGAAATGATAGAGGTTGGTATAATTCAACGTAGTCAAAGTTCTTTCTCTGCTCTAGTGGTATTGGTACACAAGAAGGATGGATCATGGCACATGTGGCCGGATTATAGGGAGCTCATCAAGCTTACTATTAAAGACAAATTTCCCATTCCGGTCATTGATGAAGTATTGGATGAATTACATGGAGCAATTTACGTCACCAAGTTGGATCTTCATTTAGGATATCATCAAATCAGAATGAAGATTGAATACATTCCATAAAAAAAAATTTAGAACTCATGAGGGTCATTATGAATTTTTTGTCATGCCTTTTGGCCTTACCAATGCACCTTCTACATTTCAAGGGTTGATGAATTCCATTTTCAAACTCTTATTTAGAAAATTTGTGTTAGTATTTTTGATAATATACTAATCTGCATCAAGTCTTGGAAGGATCATGTTCAACATGTTGATAGGGTCATCAAACTATTGGAGGAGAAAAAATTATATGCAAAAATCTCCAATTGTTTCTTTGGAGTACAAGAGGTGGAATATTTGGGTACTCAGTTAGCTCATGGCTCATCTTATCATCCTAAATATGATGGGCAAACTATGACAGTGAAATTTTTTTTGGAAGGATATCTTTGTTGCTTTATATCTGATAAACATACACAATGGGTCAAGTGGTTTCCTCTGGTTGAATTGTGGTATAACAGTTCCTTCCATAATGCAACAAAAATTACCCCATTTATGGCACTTTATGGATATCATTCACCATCCATCACATCATCTTTAAAATAAAATTCTAAGGTTCAAGCAATGGAGGATCACATCGAGCATCAAAATAAAGCTGCCAAACTCTTAAAGGATAACCTCACTTTGTCATAGAATAGAATGAAACAACATGCAGATCAACATCTCAACCAAAGAAGTTTTGATGTAGGTGACTGGATATTTCTACAGCTACAACCATACAAACAAATTTCCCTCAAGCAAGCTAAGAAGGATAATAAATTATCACTAAAGTAATATGGTCCATACACTATGTTATAAAACACTGGTACTATGGCATACAAATTGGAGCTTCCTGCATCTTCCCAAGTGCACCTAGTTTTCCATGTTTCATGCTTAAACAAGGTTATAAGTGAGAATCTTCTAGTTCAAACAATATTGTCGGAACTTGACAAGGAAGGAAAAATAATATTGGAACCTGAAGCAGTTATGAAAACAAGAACCTGACACCTACGAAATTGATCAATTTCAAAGTATCTCATCAAGTGGAAGGACTTACCCGCTAAATATTCCACATGGGAGGACGAGAATTTTATATAGAAGCACCCAAAACTACTCAAGCATTGAGGACAAAAATTTTTGAAGGAGAGGGGCATGTTAGGTCCCTATACTACTAGTGTAACCCCTTATTGTTATTAGTGCAACCCCCTTATTATATTGTTGTACCCACGTAGTCCCCATATTGTTATTATTGTGCCCAATATAAGCCCACTATTGTTATTGTTCTCCCCTTACATTATTATTGTTATGTCGACTCTGATTATATTATGACCCCTTAGACTCCTATATTATATAGAAAGGAGGTCTTGTCATTTTTATCATCCAAGAATTGTTTATTTGTGTAATGTAAAGGAGGTTTCCCCCTCAAAGAGGCTTATTTTTAAGTTTTTGATCTATCTTTTCTATCTTTTTGTGATTTGGTTTCATAACATTCATAATCATTATTTATTTGTGAACTATTTCGCAAGATTACTAACCATTATTTCATATGTATGCATGTGTCTTTATTAGGATAGTACTATTACTTTTTACTTAAAGACTCACTTTTTCTTCCTTTCCAACTATTACACACATTGCAATTGAATACATCACAAGGATAACTTACTTGTTTATCTCAAAAGTGCATGCATTTTTCTTGTGTCATTTATCATTGCCAAGGAAAATATTTAAGATTATGGAAACCAAGCTAAATTTCATGTTAGGGCTCCTAAACCAAATGGTGTGATCTCTAATTGGGACTTCATATCGGGGAGACCCCCTTACTATTGGCAGCATCTAGCACTATCAACAGTACTAGCGCTATAACTATTGACATTTTTATGGCTGACAATTCACCACATTCACATAAAGAACCTTTCATGCAAGGTAGTAATCATTTGAGCCCAACTCTGACTCATATATATAAGAAAGGAGAGTCGTGTCATCAAGTTAAAAAGCTTTCATACGAAGTCACTTATGATAAAATCTAGACACTTCATCATATTACTTGTTAGTTTCCTAGAGCTAGTGGATTGCTTCCTATTACATCCTTTCTTCTTCATAAGAAAACAACGAAAGAAACATCCCATCGTGGTGTATTGGTTTCTTCAATGGAAGAATTGGTTTATGAAAATCTTGAAGATTTAGATGATTCTTCAGAAGGGATACATCAGCAAGGGGATATTCCACCACTAATTGAGAAAAATATGGATGGAGATGAGGACGATTTTCATTTTTCTAATGAAGAACAACCAAGGGAATATGAACATCCTGATAATAACAATAATTTGAATGATGAAGGAGAAGAGTATTTAGAATTAGAGAGCTAGGAGGAGGAGGAGAATGAAGATATGGTCAATGACCAAATGGATTGGATGGATCAAGCACCTCTTTCTCTTTGCATGTAATCTCCATCGCTTACCAAAGCACCCATAAAAGTTGCTTACCAAGTTTGATCTTGATAAGAAAACAATGGTTGAATATCATATTGATGACTTCTAATTGCATCTACATATGTTAGAGATGTTTTTATTATGTTTCTTGTAGATTATTTTTGTACACTCTAGAAGGTAGAGCATCAATTTGGTACCATAGGCTTCCACCAAATTCAATCCATAATTTGAGGGGGTTTAAATAGTTATTCATACAAATGTTTGTGGATAATAAAGCTCCATCCAATTTACTTAAGGAACTCATAAACATTAAGATGGGGGATAAATAAAAGTTTTAGGATTTCAATCAAATATTTACATGTATTCTAAACAAATTCCCCACTGATGTATAACCACATGATTCAATTAATAATGATTACTATATTGTTGCCTTTCTTACTAACATTTCTGTTTTTTTCAAGTGCATTGTAAAAGATACTTTGGCTCTTAACTTTGCAGAAGCAATTTCCGTTGAGGACTTAAGGTATTTTGGGGTTATTGTCGATTAGAAAGATTCAAAGGACTCCAAAGACACAAGTAAAAAATCCCAAGCCTCTTCCACTAAATCTAAAGAGAAAGATCCTTTTGACATGGACAACTTGACTAAATATTTGAAGTTTCTAACCAACAAAGTATCATAACTCAAGAGGAAGTCAAGTGAGGCTTCTAATAACAACAAGTATTTTAAGTCATTTCTTAAAAAGAACATTAACCAACCAGCTAAGTCTACACAGAGCTCCAATTTATTCAATAATAAGAACTTGGGCATGGATAACTACTATACCTTTCATCAAGTAACACATTCAGAGAAAACATACCCTCAGTGGAAACACAACATGAATGTTGTAGTTGCAAACATTATAGAAACTCCATCAGCAAAAGAGAATTCAAAGTAGACTCGAGAGACTAATGAACCCAACTTAACAAAGGTAAAATCAAATGTTTTTGATTTGATTTTCACATTTGATCTTATATTCAACAATAATAGACAAGGTGTTGGTGAGCCCCCAGTGGGTGATTCTCCTCCCCAACAACCTAATAGGAAATATAACTTGAGGATCAAAGGATTGTTTCCTTAGTAAGATGTGACAAAGAAATTGCTAAGAAATATTTTACCTCCTAGTAATCCTGCTCAAGGTACTCAAAAAAAATATGGGGGCACATAACCTCAAAAGACAGCTTTCAAAAATAATAAGAATAAGTCAGTCGCCCCTGGGGTATCAAAAAAAGTCACACTACCTACCACTTAGACACACTTGCTCAAAATAAAGATATTAATTACAATGTTATTGAATATATGAAGAAGACTCATGAAAATATTTCTATATATGAGCCAGCTAAGATAGTAGGTCAACATGAGTTGATAATTCATGCATTTTCATCTCGTCCTCCATCAGGTATAATGGGTTTACTTCTCAAGCATCGCCCTATAAGATTCCTACAATCCTCAAATTGGTTGTTAATGTAGCTAACATAAAAGCTAGGTCCAATTGCCTCGCGTTACTTTTAACTTTTGAGATTTTTAATTATAATGTCCATAATTTCCTAGTTGATTTTGGTGCCTCTACGAATGTCATGCCTTTATCTGTTGCAAAGAAAATCAATGCCAAATGGGAAAAGATTGATTCCAAAATCATTTAGTTAGATAGGTATTTAGTATAGTAAATTGGTGTGTTGTAGCTCTGATACCAATTATTGTAGATCTGACCCAAGAATATTATAGATCTGATATGAAAATATAAGCCAATGCAAATAAGCCCAGAAATGATATGAAATGATTCTTTATTGATATCAAGACCCTTAAGGTAGGGTGTTGTGGGGAAAAGTATCCAACACGGAATGACCCTATCCCACTCTAAGGGTGATAGTTCCTTAGCAACAGTCAAAGCAAAGCTATCTAAGGTTACTTCTTTATGACATGCAAAAGAGGAAAGGAAGAGATCCACTTACCGATGTCTTGCGCAAATGGTCGATACAATCTTCTCTCTTTGCTGCTTGCTCCCAGCTCCTTGTCTTCTCACGGGCCCAACTACACAAGATCCTGCAAACAAGACGAGAAAAGGAAACTACAAGAAGCATGCATTCATAATTGATTCAAGGATTAGCATAAATCAAATACGCAAGTAAGACAATACATCATTGAAACACATGCGAATAGAAGAACCTCAAATGCTTTATTAATGGAAGAAAGTAAGGTTCAGGCAGTGATACAACCATAAGAGGCCCAATCTAGCATCACCTTCCCGACGGAAAGAAATCTCCTCTTCACCTCCCTCAAGCAATCACCCAATGCTCTCAACTGTAAACCAACAGCAATTCTTTGCACAAAATTCCGGCCTCTAGATCCCATGGGATGAGATCCTTATATAGAGTTTTGGAGTGAAGATAAGTCAGCTTGATGTGTGACTGTTGTCCTCTTCAACCCCAGTTGTTCTTCAGTTCTTGAGTCCACTTGGAGATTCTACCTTCCACTCGGAGTTTTATAACCTCTTACTCTTCACTTAGGCGAATCTTTTGATCCAAGTGTCATTTTGGAAGCTTCCTGGGCACTGACACATTGAGGAAAGATTCCTCCACATGTCCAAACTTGCTCAGCGCAGGTAGCCTTTGATGAAGTTGACATTCAGCGCAGGTACACCATGGAGCAGTTGACATTCAGCACAGATGCTCAATGGATCAGTTGCTTTGATCCAAAATTGACCTGTTTTTGAGTGTTTTTCAGTGGAGAACTGATCTGAAGTGCTGTGGTTTGCTGACCTTATTCCTCTAGGGGTAGGAACAACATGTTTAGGGACTTTGGATCCCTCAGATTATTGACATTTCATGCTCTATGCTGTAAGGCACAAAAATGTCTATAACAGTTGCCCCCTAAAGTATGAGGTCGTTTATCGGGTGAAATGCTTTATTAGGAGGATCCGAAGTTCATTCAATCGTCGGGAGGTGACCTGTAACAAAATACAATACAATACATTATTTTTCATACTGCTTTCATGAGCTAGCTGATGCGGGCATTTCCCATGCTCAGCTTTATAAATACATTTTCTGTACATAAACAGACGATCGTCTGATAGTAGACTGATAATTCTCTGCTTAAATTATCATCCTTTTAGTAGGATGATCATCTGTTGCACATGTCTATGTCTTTATCTCCTGAATATATGTCACAGCCCGGATGGATGAAACTAGATCCGGGGTCTTCAAATTCGTCCGATCTTCACTCTAAGTACAGGTCGATCCATGTGAGAATTTCTTGAAGTCGAACATGGAAAGACATCGCTTGATTACCAGTCAATGATGTAAACTGTTAACAAGCGTGAGAGGAATCACCGATAATGATGATGACCCTCAAGGTACTGCAGCACAATTCACGTGGCATGAATATAGGATTTGGCGTCGAACACCACGCAAAGTCTCCCGGTCGAAGGTCATTAATGTATACCTGTCGCCGGAAGTGAGAAACTTGTCATTGAGGCATGCAAGCTTCAAAGTACTGAGGGGGTGTTCCTAGATCAACTTCTTGGATAATGAGCTGATGTCGACAAGAAGCGATCTGTCAAAGGAGGGCCTTAATGAATCCCACATCAGTGACACGGAACGGAGCTAGTAATTGTGATGATGGTGAAAACGATCTGTGAAATATGATTCAGGGTGGCGGCCATGAAAGGATGAAAGATGATGTATGGCAGTGGATGGGACTCGGTTGACACTCTCTGAATGACATCTCTTGAACATATAACGACACTGATGTGATGGATCGGTAGCATTACCCCAAATGTGGATGGTATGGCGAGACCATGGTGAAGGGACCGGTGAATGAAAACAACCCAACCCGATGTTTTTACGGAGGCAAAAGTGTCATGTTCAAGAGCGACTTGCTACCATTAAGCTTTGAGGTTCTCCCAATTTTTCCCCAGTCATTTCTGACCAGTACCTCTTTATTTTTTTCAAGCTTGAGGAGGATAACATATGCTTGTTCTATAACCTGCCCTTCGGGCAAGCCCATCGCTATATTTTAATGAGCCTAGCGATAGGGAAACTCGTTCTCGTCTAAAGACAAGTTTGTCGCTATTCAGTATTTTTAACGAGCCTAGCGACAAAGACAACTTGGTCCTTTTCATTTTTAGAGAGTCTAAAAAGGGTACATAAAGTTAACTCCAAAGGTCCTTTTTCGTCATCTAATCCCTTAAGTCCGAAAAAGTATAAAACAATACAGAAGGGATGAATGTTGGATAGCTTTATCGAGCTGAACTAGACAAGCACTCGATCTTTTTGTGCAATAATCCCTCAGGTCCAAAAAGATTAAAATCTAGAGGAGGGATAGCTCTTCCGGTCCCTTTAACGAGCTGGAAGGCCAAAACTCGGCAAACTTTTCATTTTTTACGAGTCAGTGAAAAGAGCTCAAAGAAGACTCGTATTTTGAGGAACGAGTGATAAACAGGGATAGCAGCAGATTCCAGGTACAGGTTGGAATTTTCCAATCACGGCAGTGTCACAAGGATGGCTAGGTGAAATCACTCTTTGCATCTGTTCCTCAAAATAGGTAAACAATCAAGGGGATGTGAATGATCGGCCAAATGAAAAGTGGAGGTGATGGTGCAAACACGACCAAGGCTTTTTATGGCTGATGAATTTACGGTCTCAAATGGTTATTTACCGGTTCATTTTTCTGGATGAGCTTGAACTCTGGAGGAAGCTTTCTCACATGCTTATGTTTATTTTTTAACGAGCATGAATTCCGCGTTAAAACTGCTCGGTTTTGCGTTTATTTTTTAACGAGCATGAACTTTGCCAAAACTGCTCGTTTTATAAGATCAAATTCATATTTTACCATGACTAGTCTTTTCTTTTTCAGAGATAGTACTGTATCATCAATTGCTGCAACAAACTTAGTTAGAAATAGATATCATGAGGTAAAAATGCTAATATTTCACTTTGAACTACGTAAAAAGCAATTAAAAGATGTTTTTACCTCTAATCTTACCATTTCATTTGCATTTGGCTTGTTGGAGCTTTGGAGGTGCCTCTTCCTTTTGATTTTTCACCAGCTGATTTCGGGAGATTCTGTGGACGATTCTCAGCGCCGTCTGGACCAGGTAGGAGCTAAACCTTAGCTCTCTCTTTTCATGGTTTCATTTTCTAGTTTTGTGCCTATTTTCTTGCCCCCATGAGCCCCTGGGGTTTCATTAGGGCGCTCTGCCACCAGCGCAGGTGCCTCATTCGAAATCTACATTGGGGTTCAAGCTGTTTAAGGGCATTTTGTCCCTCAACGCAGGTGGGACCCTTCTCTACCTGCGTTGGGCGTAGAAAAGCTTCTTTGTTGCACAATTTTTCATGGAAATTTTGCCATTTTCTCACCAAGTCAGGGATCTTACTCCTCCTCTTGTTTGTTTTGCAGAGTTTATTGGAGCAGAATGACTCTTACATGGCGAGAACGAGAGCATGAAGAGGAGGACATGATTTCCCTCCATGATCCTGTCACGGTGAACGCGCTGCGGAACTGTGGCTTGCTAAAATTCTTCCGCATTTCTAGCATGAGGGCACAGATACTTTTACTGCAGTACCTGCTTGATGCTTGGGATCCTGTTAACCAAGTGTTCCAGATTAGGGGCAAGTCCATCCCCTTGACCATAGTGGACATTTACTTCTTGACTGGGTTGTCAAGGCAGGGTGCCCCCATTTCCTTGTCCGGTTCGGCCCGAGGGAGTGATTCCGTGAGAGACTATGTCCGTCAGTATTGTAGGGAAGGATCCCAGCCGAGCAGAGACGGCAAGGTTACTATCCGTGAGATCACTGACAGGTCTCTCAGGTCTATTCTGTACACGATTTGTAGGATGGCCGGTAGTGCATCCCCTCATGTTGCCAACAGGTCTTATGTGCAGCATGCCCTGGAGTGTCTTCAGCCGAAAGTTTTTAACTGGTGTGATGCAGTACTGGTTCAGATGAAAAGCCAGTTGACCAAAGTAAAGGACGGGAAGCTGAAGAATTTTGGTTTTGGTTCAGTTCTGACTGCCTTCGCTTTGGAGAAGATACCACTGATGCAACCTCAGTACATTGCACTCGACTTGCCTTCTCCCATTGAGCCACGCATGTAGAGGTGGGTTGACCACATGTCCAGACATGCAGGTCAATCTCAGATTACCTTTACTGACACCTTCTTTAGGTGGTTCGAGCGGCAGGATATGGCCTTTTCCGAGTATCCATATATTGGCATGGATTTCCGAGGTGATCCGGATTTGGTGCTACCGGATGGCGAGTAGTGGGGCGATCTTGGTAAAATCTTGACCTTATCACTGTTTACTGTTTCTTTATTTATAATGTCCTTGTGCTTTACTCTATCAAGACTCTAATCAAACTCATGTGTGCATGCAGATGTTGGTCCTGTCCGTCCAGCAGTTCGTCCGAGAGCTCCGGCTGCTGCCCCAGTAGGGGAGGCTCCTGGGAGAGCTATTCTCCGCGACCTTGACTTGGCCGAGACTCTAGCAGCTGTGCAGGAACAGGTCGAGGGTCTTACCCTTGGGATTCCGGATGTACGGATCGACGAGTTGCCTTTACGATTGCAGCGACATACTGCTGGTGTTCCTAGATGATGGACTCGTCTTCTGCGCATGATTGCACAGGCCGTGGCATGTTATCATGAGCATCACTAGGCTAGGGTGCCCCCCAGCCATTTTTGAGTTTTGGGGTCATATGACCGATTTTGTCTTGGTTACAGAACATTATATGTAAACCTTAAACAGTTATATATATTTTTTATTTTCGGTGTTTATTCCAGTTTTTATGTGATACATGTATGAAACATCGACGATGCTTCTCTTTTTATCAATTTTGCAAATGTCTATCTAACACATAGTTTGCTAATGAGTCGGTTAATGTGTTTAAGTTTCTGGAAATGTGTTGATATTGGATAAAATCAAACTGTCTTTCCAATATTTTAACCCTTAGGAACTTGCGATAAATAGCTGGATTTCGGACAGAGTAGGTACCATTGAGTTGTAGTACCACGAGCTGTGAGTCTAACCTGACGACTAGCCGGCGTATGCCATGGGTGATGGCATCAGAGAGGAGCTCTATCAACGCGCTATACTCAGCGATGTTATTCGTTGATTGACCAATACATACCCCCCTGAAACTCACTAACTCGCCGCTTGGGTCAAAAATGGCCCATGCTGCAGAGGATAGGTTCCTCGAACTACGACTCGCTCCGTCGGCATATCCGACCCACGGTTCCAATGGATTTGACATCTGCAATAAGTGTAAAAAGCGGATTACTTAAACCGAAACAAACGCTTTAGCGAAAACAAAAATGTAACAAAAGCATACGGGTTACTATTAGGCATAGTAACGCTTAAGGTACAACCCGTTGCGGGGTTGCGCCAGTGGAATCCCGTCATAATCTACCAACTCGTAGGCTCCTTTTGCTAATACTCTCTTAACAATATAAGGGCCCATCCATAAGGACTTAAATTTCCCAGCTCCCAATTTGTCGGATTCTTGGTCATAAAGTAAGACCAAATCACCTTCTGAGAAGACGCGAGGTTTGACATTTTTGTCGAACTGCGCCTTGACTCGTTTCTTATGGGCTTCGTTAGCCAAAGCAGCATCACGACGGGTTTCATCCAACTGGATTAATTCCAAGAAACGAGCCTCTTCTTCCGAAGTTCCGGGGAGGAGATCAATTGCGAGTTTAAGGGACGAAATTTCACACTGGATTGGTAGGATCGCCTCCAGGCCATACACCAGTTGAAACGGTGTGAACCCAGTGGCATTCCTTACCGATGTTCGGTAGGCCCACAAAGCCGAGTACAGGATCAAATGCCATCTTCTTTTGTGAATTCCCACCATCCTTTACAGCATGCGCTTCAGGACCTTGTTGATTGCTTCAACTTGTCCGTTAGCTTGCGGATAGTACGGGGTAGAGCTGTCGTGGGACAATCCTAGTTTGGCAGTTAATTCAACCATCATGTGATTGCGAAAATGCGATCCATGATCTATTACTATGGCCTGTGGTACGCCGAATCTGGCGACTACATGATTGAAAAAGAATAGGGCTGCTGTTTCACCAGTATTATCCAATGTAGGCATCGCCTCGGCCCATTTGGTAAAATAGTCAACTGCGACTATAATATACCCATGCCCCCCGGTCGAGGTGGGGTTACATTGCATGAAATCGATGCCCCATTTGGCGAAAGGCCCTACAGCTATTATTGGCTGTAAAGGAGCGGGGGGTCTTCTGGTTTTGCTATCAAAAATCTGACAAGCATGGCAACTTCTGACTGCGGTTATGCAATCTTTGAACATGGTTGGCCAGAAGTATCCTGCTCGTAAGATTTTTTGTGTTGTAGCATATCCAGATTGATGCCCCCCACAGGTGCCTGAATGACATTCATTCAGGGCTTTTTCGGCCTCCTCATGGGTGAGGCACCTTCTTAGAACTGTATCGACACCACGACGGTAAAGCGTATCGCCGACGATCATGTAGTCTTTTGCTTGGTATCGAATGCATTTTTGTTCTGAGTGAGAGGTGTTTGGCCGAAACTTTTGGGTTTGGAGATAAACTATTATATCTCCATACCACTCATCTCTTGTTGATATCAGAAACAAACTTTCGTCCACGATCGATTCTTTGGACGTTTCATCGTTGGACGATGATGGGAGATCACATAATAATTCTGCGAAAACTAAAGCTTTCTTTGATTTGGATTTCACAAATTCCAGATCAAACTCTTGAAGGATAGCTATCCATTTTGAATATTTGCCCCCAAGCAACTGTCGCGACAGTATATAAGTCATGGGGTTGCAATCTGACAATACGGTGGTCTTCCTGAAGAGGACATAATGGCGAAATCTTTGTATCGCTTGAACAGCAGCAAGTGCTAGCTTTTCAACATGATAATATTTACTTTCTGTATCATTTAAGTTTTTACTTAAATAATATATAGGGTGTTCAATTCCGTCGACTTCTTGAACTAAAACCATTGCAATGGTCGTATCCGCTGCAGCCAGATACAGGTAAAAGTCTCTTTGATAGTCCGGGGCGTACATTAATGATGCTTTTACTAGCGCTTCTTTCAAAGTATCAAAGGAAGCTTGCGCAACCTGGTCCCAGACAAAAGGTACATCCTTTTTCAAGAGACGGGTATAACCTTTAGCAAGTTCTGCGTAATTTGGAATGAACCTCCTCAGAAAGTTTGCTTTCCCTTGGAGTTTTTGAATCTGAAGCAAGTTCGAAGGTGGAGGCAAATTAATGATTGCCTGCACCTTGCAAGGGTCGAGACGAATCGCATCCTTGGAGACTATAAAGCCGAGTAAACGACCAGAACCGACGCAAAACACACATTTGTGTGGATTGAGTCTAATCTTGTAGTGTCAGCAACGCAGAAATATCGCTCTTAAATGTTGCGGATGATCAGTCCGCTTTTGCGAATGAGCCGAAAGATCGTCGAGATAAGGTTGAACGATGTTCTTGATGTCATGGAAAGCATAATTCATTGCTCTCTGAAACGTCGCCCCTGCGTTCTTTAAACCAAAGGGTAATTTTCGATAAGCGAACGTGCCCCACGGACAAATAAATGCAGTCTTTGACTGGTCCTGTGGGCGGATATTTATCTGATTATACCCGAAAAATCCGTCCATAAAAGAAAAGATTTCACATCCGGCGCATTCATCAATTATCTGGTCGATGAAGGGTGTAGGGTAGTTGTCCTTTGGACAAGCTTGATTCACATCCCTATAGTCGACGCACACTCGTATTGTTCCCTGTTTTTTCATCACGGGGACAATATTCGATACCCAATCGGTCAGAGGAACTGGATAGACGAAACCAGCATGGAGGAGTTTCTCAACTTCTGCCTTAATGGCAGCGGCTTTCTTGGGGTGCACCTGCCGAAGCCGTTGTCTTACTGGTTTGACATCAGGATACATCTTAATTTCATGTTCAATGATGCTCGAGTCAATGCCTGGCATTTCATCATATGACCAAGCAAAGACATCTCTAAATTCGCGGAAAAGAGCTTTATATATTTCCTGTTCTGAAGGGGAACAACCTTTGCCGACATAAATATTCTCTACAATGTCTGTTTTGGTCGAGATATTTATGGCTATAGTCTCTTCTATATTGGATAGGTTTCTCTCGGAATCCACCGTATTTACAGTATTTGTTAGGAATTCAAATACTGAAGGGTGATACAGGTCGCCTTGAGTATCTTCCTGAGGAAGGGAACGATGGTGGTTATCACCCCATGGTGCCCCCTCAATCAACATTGACTGCAGGATTCCTTCGTCACTTGCATGCACTCGTGACCAAGGATCCAAAGGGGTACCACATTCTCCTGACCTGTCTACCCAAACGCTTGACGAGCGTTGATTTGGGCTCGCCTCCCATGCCTGAAACATTGATTGCTACAATATTTCGATTGGGCTCGGGTGCAACACCATTGCACGATCCATGATGACTTTGTCTTTTGCGACTTTCGTGGAAGATATCATGTTGCAGGTTGCTACCAACGGTACATTCCCTATGTACATAGGATTCGGTAGCGAGAAAGTCCCCATCATCGTGGGGTCTTTCAGCAGGCCTACTCCGATATCTTGGATTGAATGGTCGTTCTCATGGATCATGGGAATGCTTCCCGTAACTTGTGAACCATTAAGGAGGAAGTTCTATTGGTCGACGACCGTAATCCCTCCTTCAAACGGGAATGCGATCTTCCTAAAATAAGTCGACACGACAGCTGCCATGGCATAAATCCATGGTCTTCCCAGTAGGATGTTGTAATCCAGATTTCCATTTATGACTTCAACATCAATCTCTACTGTTTTTCCACCTAGTTCAACCTTCAAGTTACTTAGAATACCATAAGGGGTATATGTCCTACCGTCGAATGCTTTTAGTGTCGTCGAAGATCTTGACAAGGTTGGCGACCCTAATGTTTTCCAGCAACTCATCGACATAATACATGTAGATGCCCCCTCATTAATAATTGTTCGATGAACAGTTTTGTTGAGGGCTTTCACTTGAATAAGGAAAGCTAGTTGAGCTGGTAACTGAGGGTCATATCCTTTGTGATCAAAGGACACAAGATTGGAATCCTTAGGATCAACCCCCCCTATTGCCGATAACAACGCTTGCCTTTGGGATGGACAATTTTGTAGTACCTCTAGAGTCGACATAGCGGATGGCGATTGGGCCAAATCTTCTACTATGTTATAATGCTGCGCCGCTCTGGCGCGAGGATTAAAGGTCGACTTGTGTACTACACCCTTAGGCGGTTTTATTGTTAACTCTGGCATTATGGGTGGGACAACTTCTGTCGAAGTCGTTGTCGAACTACTAGGTTGATCTTTAACTTTTTCGTTTGACAGTTGCGGATTCCTGTAATCTTTGTTCCTTGTCGAAATCAAAGCATCATTCTGCTGCTTGGAGATCGATAACATTAGCACTTGTGACGGGGAAGCATTTCCACTATCAACCATATTTTGACCTGGATTGGGAAATGGATCTGTCAACACAGCTGGGTTCTTTGGACTTTTAAAGAATCTCTTGAGCTCAGCTTTGTATGGACAATCTGTTGTCTTGTGATCTTCGTCACATATCATACAAGGCCATTTCTTTTTCCCTTTCTCAGGAGGGTTTGAAGAAGTTTTTTCAGGTGACTGATCATCCTGTTGCTTCTTCTTCCCTTTGTTTTGCTTCTTCTTGCTTCCTGGTTGATTGGTTTCTTTGCCTTTATCTGCTGATATGGCATTTACTTCCGAAGCAAGAATCTCTTCATGGGCATTTTGATCTGAAGTCTTGCGGGCTTTCTGGGATGAAGCCTTTTTCGATTTCGCGCTTGCAGTGCCAATCACGCCATCTCCGGCATGAGAGTCAATATTCGATTTAGGAGGTGGAGGAATTGAAAATTCAGGTCTAGGGGCATCAGGTATTTTGTCGTAGAGCGTGCCAGACTGAGTATATACTAAGTCTAAATATTGAGCACGAGCGATGACTTGCTCCTCTGTTACGACTCCCCCCTTGGCCACATCTTCCGTTATAGCCGGAAGTAATGACTTTATAAACCATTCAGCTAATAGCTGATCAGGAACGTATGTTTTCACCATCCTACGACGGCGAAGCCACTCATGTATATGATCCGATATGTGAGTAGCTGTCGTCTGTTTGAAGTTGGTCAGTATCTCGGTTCCTGTTTCATACCTGATTGGTAATTGAAAATGGGTTAAGAAAGTCGTGGCTAAGGAGCTGAAATTGTCGAAAGAGGCTCTTGGCAATTCTATATACCATTTGGCCGCCGGACCTATCAATGTCCTCTGGAAGAGGCGAAGTCTTATCGAATCATCGTTTAGAGTGTTCGACGAACACCACAAATGAAAAGTCATGACGTGATTCGACGGGTCTTCACCTGGATTTCCATTGAATTTAGGAATGTCCGAAGGGAGTTTGTGGGGAATCGCTGGCCACCAAGGGGCATAAGCAATCGGATCGTTCGTCAACCGATGTAAATCGGGTAACTCTAGAGTTGCTACGAATGGCAGCTGTTGACTCAGATTAGGCGAAGCGTACCCAGGATACGATGGGATCGCCTGAGCAGTTGGTCTTTGCATACCGGCATAATGTACTTGGTGCTGGTATGATTGATACGATTGGTGGACTACCCCACTGTAAAGTGGTTGGTTTGAACCGTTTTGTATGTACGGTTGCCCACTGTTCGCAAAAATCTGCTGCTCGGTACCTTGGTACACTTGCTGGAATTGCGGTTGTTGATACTGCACCAACCATGGTTGTGACGCCATGGGTTGTTGTGCTATACTAACCACTGGACCAAGATGAGGGGTAATGGTACCCGTTTGTGCTTGTGCCGCCCCGCCAGTTGGCGATTGTGGTTGAGTTGCAGGGTCAAAGGGCTGTTGCATTACAACCTGAGGAAAATGAGGTTGACATACAACAGGCATCGTTTGAACCTGCGACACAGTTACAATCGCTGGTGTCGTTGGGATGTTCGTCACAGGCATTCGTTGTTGCATAGAATACACAACTCTTGGTTGCTGGGGTAGCATAGGTATCCAACCACTTGTAGTTATTCCAGTATAACCTGAATACGGTTGTGAACTCCCATATGGGTAACCTCCCGGAGGGGGTAACGAAAAAGCATATTGCCCCCCATACGGTGGTGGTTCGGAACTGAAAGGATTTATCAAACCTTGAGGACCGGATTGCCCAAACTGATTTCCGAAAGGATCAATTTGTTGAGTTCCAACATAGGAGTTACCGGGTATTATCCTGGGAGAAAAAACAGGAACAGACCATATTGTCGTCATGGCCCCCGAAGGGGCTCCCTCCAGCTGTTGAGAGCTGGGGACAGATGGTATGCCGGCGAACATTGTCGGAGTGACTGCAGGGGGTTCTGCTGTCGCTGTGTCATTTGGCACAGTCCTAGATGTTGACGGTTGTTCAGACATTTTGAGTCTATCCAGTAGATTGCCTAGTGATTCTTCAGGAACCTCCCTGGGTGATAGGCTAGCTTCTGATGCAGAAGGAAATAGAGTGATCCCTGCTCCAAAATGGGTTGGAGTAGTTGCTTGCGGATCTTCTACAATTTCCTCTATTGCGATCAGACCAGGTGGAAGAGGAAGACCGTCAGGTCCGTAAAATATTTCTGGTGCCGAAGAAGGGGTTGTTTCGACAACGACAGTTGTTTGAGGAGCAAGACTCTCTGAACCGATCACCGATGGAACTGATTTAGTAACACAAGTATTTTCTCTCAGACTAGGATCAGTGTTACCGTCCTTCTGGGGCTGTTGAACGTCTTCAATATGGGCAGGGTTTCCAGAAATGTTTGGAATAACTGGAACCTCAGATGTCGTTGGAACACTTGTTCTAACTTTGACAGGAGATTTGGAACCGGTTGAACGAGTTCGCTTTGCCCGAGTTGTTTTCGATTCCGGAGACAAAGACGGTTGACTCGTAAGCTTCCGCGAACGACGGGTCATCGATTGACTTTCTTCCACGATTGCGGATTACTTGATCAACCAACAATACACAGGGTAAAATGTGTTTTCGAATTGAATTAATTTTAGACGCTTTTTAAAGACACAACTTGCTTTTTCACTTTTTAAGAGTCGAGAAAAAGCTAAAGATGACTCTAGTCTCCTTCGATGTATTAACGAGCCCGAAGTGACAAATGCTCGGATGGACTTTTTTAGTTATAGAGTTTGAAAAAGGCCAAAAGAAACTACTCTGGAGTTCTAGGCAGAGGGTGTGCCAAACCTTTCGCGAAACCACAGAATACGTTCTACGGTACGAGTGGTCGATCTTCGTGAATGCTGTGTTCACTGCATCGCGATCAGTAGGGCGGCCGACACGGCTTCCTATGGATAAAGGCTTTGTTCCTATAGGGGTCTCCCAATATACGCGACGGTACGCAGGAGCACAAGTCCGTATTAGTGCTATCGTCCCTCAGGAGGAATCACCCACCTTCGTAGAGATCGACAGTCACTATGTTTAACGACGCCGGAACACGTCTCTACCTAGACCTCTACTGTGTTTCGTTATGTTTCAAAGCGTTGTTATGTAAATTCAGTTCGTTTTAGGTTGATCTTGCTTAGCAATTTGCCTTTATGGATCACCACGTGATGTATGATACAACTCCTAAATGCAGTCTAAGAATGATAAGCAAGCTTTTTCAATTCTTTCAACTTATGAAAATCTTAACTACTGAGGGAAAAGAAAGACATCATCTTTTCAAACAGATCATAGAGCACACACTGATGCACTTCCCTAAATCGACATGCAAACTGTCAAAATGCACATGCACAATGCAAGTATTTCTTTTCTTCTTCCTTAATGTTGATGTATTACAAAAAGAAAGCTGTTGTATGATTTCGAATTCAATTTCAAGTGAAAGCAAACAAGCTTTTGTCCAATAATCAAAAGAACACCTTAAGATTCACTCGTTTCAACACAAGAAATACTGAAATCCGAACCATATAACGAAAGCAAATGCTCAAGCAGCTATGAACAGCAATAAACTAGCTCTTAGAATCACAACGACACTTTATCACAGGTCTAGATCCAAGAGGCCACAGCAAGACTAGTTCACTTTCGCTACGGGAAACTGTGAATGAAAGTAAGAAATAAAATAAGAACAATCACGGTTTCTTCACACAACTGAGGCGGAATGATGGCAAAGAAAGATAGTTTCAGATGGGTATACAGGTTGACAACAGGCTGCAAAAACAATACTGAAAACTGGGCAACAGAAGGCAGGGAACCCCAGTTGCACAATGCAAAACTGGTTCAGCGCAGGTAAGACACTGTCAGTTTGACATTCAGCGCAGGTAGCCCCTTTGGGACTTGCGTTGCAGCGCAGGTAGCCTTCACTGCAGCTGCACTGAAGAGAAAACTCTCGTCTCTCTTTGGTTCCGGGTCACAGATTGCTCAAAAATCAATTGTTTTAGGCCAAATCAGAGGCTATCAACCAGGTATACACTAGAGGATGATTAAAGGAAGATGAACACTATCAGAAAGAGCTAATAAGAGTCCTTGTGGATCAGCTCTTCAAATCATAAACACGCCCAGAACTGAGCTAGAGTAGCTGCCCTCTACTTTGCCTTTGAAGGATTCGAATGCAGTTCGATTCGGTACTCCCTTTGTTTAGGAAATGAATAGCAAGAAACACAAGCTACCAACAAGACACGATCCCCAGCGGAGTCGCCAGTCTGTTGTGGGGAAAAGTATCCAACACGGAATGACCCTATCCCACTCTAAGGGTGATAGTTCCTTAGCAACAGTCAAAGCAAAGCTATCTAAGGTTACTTCTTTATGACATGCAAAAGAGGAAAGGAAGAGATCCACTTACCGATGTCTTGCGTAAATGGTCGATCCAATCTTCTCTCTTTGCTTCTTGCTCCCAGCTCCTTGTCTTCTCATGGGCCCAGCTACACAAGATCCTGCAAACAAGACGAGAAAAGGAAACTACAAGAAGCATGCATTCATAATTGATTCAAGGATTAGCATAAATCAAATACGCAAGTAAGACAATACATCATTGAAACACATGCGAATAGAAGAACCTCAAATGCTTTATTAATGGAAGAAAGTAAGGTTCAGGCGGTGATACAACCATAAGAGGCCCAATCTAGCATCACCTTCCCGACGGAAAGAAATATCCTCTTCACCTCCCTCAAGCAATCACCCAATGCTCTCAACTGTAAACCAACAACAATTCTTTGCACAAAATTCCGGCCTCTAGATCCCATGGGATGAGATCCTTATATAGAGTTTTGGAGTGAAGATAAGTCAGCTTGATGTGTGACTGTTGTCCTCTTCAACCCCAGTTGTTCTTCAGTTCTTGAGTCCACTTGGAGATTCTACCTTCCACTCGGAGTTTTAGAACCTCTTACTCTTCACTTAGGTGAATCTTTTGATCCAAGTGTCATTTTGGAAGCTTCCTGGGCACTGACACATTGAGGAAATATTCCTCCACATGTCCAAACTCGCTCAGCGCAGGTAGCCTTTGATGAAGTTGACATTCAGCGTAGGTACACCATGGAGCAGTTGACATTCAGCGCAGATGCTCAGTGGAGCAGTTGCTTTGATCCAAAATTGACCTGTTTTTGAGTGTTTTTCAGTGGAGAACTGATCTGAAGTGCTGTGGTTTGCTGACCTTGTTCCTCTAGGGGTAGGAACAACATGTTTAGGGACTTTGGATCCCTTAGATTATTGACATTTCATGCTCTATGCTGTAAGGCACAAAAATGTCTATAACATAGGGCAACACCATACATTCACTCCTTAAGGAAGGAGAACACTCCACAAGCCATATGCCTGTTCATACAATAATTCTTCACTTCATATCTCTCCATGTGGAGTCTCTAGCCTCTATATAGGCCTCATACATACAATACCATGCATCATTACCATGGTTCCCTTACATGACATGGGTTAACCACCTTATTTATTACTATGGCCCATCCCATTATTACATTATTACCTTGGGTACCTCCCTTGGTACCCCATATTATCCCCCCTAGGTATATAACATTCCACCCCCCTAAGCATGTTTCGTCCCCGAAACATGGGAAGAACACAAATAATAAGATCTACTCAAAAGAGTAGTTCACTAATACCATGCACGTGCATCTAGCCATCCAAGAGAAAGGTGAACCCTCGATCTCGCTGGTGCCTCGCTCGCTTGAGATGGAAGTTGACCGTGGCAGCTCTTCTGTGTTGATGTGTAGTAGGTGGATCGTCTCTCCTTTCTATCCGTCATGTGACTACTTGTTCTAGATCTGATCTCTGATACCACTTGTTGTAGATCTGATCCAAAAATATAAGATAATAGCAATAAACCCAGAAATAACAAGATCAAAATAGATAGAAAATGCTTCTTTATTAATCAAACCCTTAAGGTAGGGCAACACCATACATTCACTCCTTAAGGAAGGAGAACACTCCACAAGCCATATGCCTGTTCATACAATAATTCTTCACTTCCTATCTCTCCATGTGGAGTATCTAGCCTCTATATAGGCCTCATACATACAATACCATGCATCATTACCATGATTCCCTCATACCATCAAGTAATACCATGGGCCCATTGCATTATTATTAACTACTTGTGGTCCCTTACATGACATGGGTTAACCACCTTATTTATTACTATGGCCCATCCCATTATTACATTATTACCTTGGGTACCTCCCTTGGTACCCCATATTATCCCTCCTAGGTATATAACATTCCACCCCCCCTAAGCATGTTTCGTCCCCGAAACATGGGAAGAACACAAATAATAAGATCTACTCAAAAGAGTAGTCCACTGATACCATGCATGTGCATCTAGCCATCCAAGAGAAAGGTGAACCCTCGATCTCGCTGGTGCCTCGCTCGCTTGAGATGGAAGTTGACCGTGGCAGCTCTTCTATGCTGATGTGCAGTGGGTGGATCTTCTCTCCTCGCGATCCATCATGTGACGACTTGGTTTCCATCTTGATGGTTGTCTCGCTGGGTGATGTGGGTGATGATATGTTGAAGTTTTAACCCACGATGGCTATTTCTTTACTTCACCCTGCTGTGGTGCCTATTGTGGTGTCTTCTTTTTCAATATGACTTCAACCACTGATCCCTCCTCTGATGTATCATCACATGTAACATTTTCTTCTTCAGCCTCTGTTTGTGTTTGATTGTCAACCATCAACTGCTCATCATCTGATATGTCAGTCCCTGGAACATCTTCCGCTTCCGCCTCCATGCGCTCTACTTGCTTATTGATGGAAATATCCTGTAATGTAAGTTTCTTCTTTTTATACCAGAGCTTCAGGAATTTCTTCTACACATTAATATTGATAGTACCCACTGATTCCATCCAAGGATATCCCAAAACAACATCCATATTATCCATCTATGAAGCATAAAAATCACCATGAAACACATACTTATCCATAGAAAGCTTCAAATCCTTATAGATTTGAACATCCTTATCATCAACCTGTGTATGTTCAATTTGTTTTGCTGGGACTTGCAATTTTTTTGCCAAATTAACACTGATAAAATTATGTTTACAACTAGGATTTATAGACACAACGATCTTCTCCTTTTGAATGAATCCATGAACCTGCAATAAGGAGACACCCATAGCAATTAACCCCTTATGTGTCTTATTCTCCTTTTTTCTAGCCCGAGACCATTTGTCCAGAAAGACTTTTTCATATTCTGCATCTGAAAGTTTGGTCAACTGCTGGTGGTCAAGTGATAACCACCAATTTTTAGCCTCATCTCTCATATTACATATTATTGGAAGCCTCCAATATTTCCCATGTGAGGACTTGTATCTTTGTATAAATTCTTCAATAGTAGGACCATCATCTGTTCCTGTAAAATATAGAACCTTGCTAGAAGCCATGAAGAGGGTTTTGAAAAAAAAAAAATTCACCTACTTGGCGAAAATTTGAAAATGTCACAATTTCGTCAATATTGCTCAGAATCTCTATTATAACCTGTTTTTGGAAATAGAACAACCATTCAGACATTGGAATTTCAGATCTGCGCTGCTACTCTCCCGCTGTCACCCAAAATTTCTGAAAAAAGAGCTGATTTTAAATCAGCGATATCTCCCTCATCCGGACTCCGATTCAACTGACTTTTTTTTGAAATTATTTTATTTTTCACAAATATTCCAGATCTACAATTAGATTTTGCAGATCTAGTGCCAAGAGGTCTAGATCTGTGCCGCAATTCGCTGCCCCGAAAAATTGTCTACAACCCTACTGATTTTTAATTCAGCGATATCTTCTTCATCCAGACTCCGATTCAACCGATTTTTTTTTTGAAATCGGCTATTTTTTCACCAGGAATACAGATATGCAATTAGATTTTATAGATCTTGCACCAAAACGTATAGATCTGATCTGCAATTTCGCCACCCAAAAATTCCTGCAAAAAAAAAATAAAAAAAAATCTCCACGGTTTGCCCAAGAAAGTGCTTTGATACCAATTGTTGTAGCTCTGATACCAATTGTTGTAGATCTGACCCAAGGATATTATAGATCTGATATGAAAATATAAGCCAATGCAAATAAACCTAGAAATGATATGAAATGATTCTTTATTGATATCAAGACCCTTAAGGTAGGGCAACACCATACATTCACTCCTCAAGGAAGGAGAACACTCCACAAGCCATATGCCTGTTCATACAATAATTCTTCACTTCATATCTCTCCATGTGTAGTCTCTAGCCTCTATATAGGCCTCATACATACAATACCATGCATCATTACCATGGTTCCCTTACATGACATGGGTTAGCCACCTTATTTATTACTATGGCCCATCCCATTATTACATTATTACCTTGGGTACCTCCCTTGGTACCCCATATTATCCCCCCTAGGTATATAACATTCCACCCCCCTAAGCATGTTTCATCCCCGAAACATGGGAAGAACACAAATAATAAGATCTACTCAAAAGAGTAGTCCACTGATACCATGCACGTGCATCTAACCATCCAAGAGAAAGGTGAACCCTCGATCTCGCTGGTGCCTCGCTCGCTTGAGATGGAAGTCGACCATGGCAGCTCTTCTGTGTTGATGTGTAGTAGGTGGATCGTCTCTCCTTTCTATCTGTCATGTGACTACTTGTTCTAGATCTGATCTCTGATACCACTTGTTGTAGATCTGATCCAAAAATATAAGATAATAGCAATAAACCCAGAAATAACAAGATCAAAATAGATAGAAAATGCTTCTTTATTAATCAAACCCTTAAGGTAGGGCAACACCATACATTCACTCCTTAAGGAAGGAGAATACTCCACAAGCCATATGCATGTTCATACAATAATTCTTCACTTCCTATCTCTCCATGTGGAGTCTCTAGCCTCTATATAGGCCTCATACATACAATACGATGCATCATTACCATGGTTCCCTCATACCATCAACTAATACCATGGGCCCATTACATTATTATTAACTACTTGTGGTCCCTTACATGACATGGGTTAACCACCTTATTTATTACTATGGCCCATCCCATTATTACATTATTACCTTGGGTACCTCCCTTGGTACCCTATATTATCCCTCCTAGGTATATAACATTCCACCCCCCTAAGCATGTTTCGTCCCCGAAACATGGGAAGAACACAAATAATAAGATCTACTCAAAAGAGTAGTCCACTGATACCATGCACGTGCTTCTAGCCATCCAAGAGAAAGGTGAACCCTCGATCTCGCTGGTGCCTCGCTCGCTTGAGATGGAAGTTGAACGTGGCAGCTCTTCTGTGTTGATGTGCAGTGGGTGGATCTTCTCTCCTCGCGATCCGTCATGTGACGACTTGGTTTCCATCTTGATGGTTGTCTCGTTGGGTGATGTGGGTGATGATATGTTGAATTTTTAACCCACGATGGTTGTTTCTTTACTTCACCCTGTTGTGGTGCCTGTTGTGGTGTCTTCTTTTTCAATATGACTTCAACCACTGATCTCTCCTCTGATGTATCATCACCTGTAACATTTTCTTCTTCAGCCTCTGTTTGTGTTTGATTGTCGACCATCAACTGCTCATCATCTGATATGTCAGTCCCTAGAACATCTTCCGCTTCCGCCTCCATGTGCTCTACTTGCTTATTGATGGAAATATCCTGTAATGTAAGTTTCTTCTTTTTATACCAGAGCTTCAGGAATTTCTTCTGCGCATTAATATTGATAGTACCCACTGATTGCATCCAAGGATATCCCAAAACGACATCCATATTATCCATCTCTGAAGCATAAAAATCACCATGAAACACATACTTATCCATAGAAAGCTTCAAATCCTTATAGATTTGAACATCCTTATCATCAACCTGTGTATGTTCAATTTGTTTTGCTGGGACTTGCAATTTTTTTGCCAAATTAACACTGATAAAATTATGTTTACAACTAGGATTTATAGACACAACGATCTTCTCCTTTTGAATGAATCTATGAACCTGCAATAAGGAGACACCCGTAGCAATTAACCCCTTATGTGTCTTATTCTCCTTTTTTCTAACCCGAGACCATTTGTCCAGAAATACTTTTTCATATTCTGCATCTGAAAGTTTGGTCAACTGCTGGTGGTCAAGTGATAACCACCAATTTTTAGCCTCATCTCTCATATTACATATTATTGGAAGCCTCCAATATTTCCCATGTGAGGACTTGTATCTTTGTATAAATTCTTCAATAGTAGGACCATCATTTGTTCCTGTAAAATATAGAACCTTGCTAGAAGCCATGAAGAGGGTTTTGAAAAAAAAAAAAATTCACCTACTTGGCGAAAATTTGAAAATGTCACAGTTTCGTCAATATTGCTCAGAATCTCTATTATAACCTGTTTTTGGAAATGGAGCAACCATTCTGCATCTGCCCATGTGATAGAAATCCTGATTCAGACACTGGAATTTCAGATCTGCGTTGTTACTCTCCCGCCGTCACCCAAAATTTCTGAAAAAAGAGCTGATTTTAAATCAGCGATATCTCCCTCATCCGGACTCCGATTCAACTGATATTTTTTTTGAAATTAGGTTTCTTTTCACAAAGATTCTAGATCTACAATTAGATTTTGTAGATCTGGTACCAAGAGGTCTAGATCTGCGCCGCAATTCGCTTCCCCGAAAAATTGTCTGCAACCCTACTGATTTTTAAATCAGCGATATCTTCTTCATCCGGACTCCGATTCAACCGATTTTTTTTTGAAATCGGCTATTTTTCACCAGGAATACAGATCTACAATTAGATTTTGTAGATCTTGTACCAAAACGTACAGATCTGATCTGCAATTTCGCCACCCAAAAATTCCTGCAAAAAAAAAAAAAAAAAAAAAAAATCTCCACGGTTTGCCCAAGAAAGTGCTCTGATACCAATTGTTGTAGCTCTGATACCAATTGTTGTAGATCTGACCCAAGAATATTATAGTTCTGATATGAAAATATAAGCCAATGCAAATAAACCCAGAAATGATATGAAATGATTCTTTATTGATATCAAGACCCTTAAGGTAGGACAACACCATACATTCACTCCTTAAGGAAGGAGAACACTCCACAAGCCATATGCCTGTTCATACAATAATTCTTCACTTCATATCTCTCCATGTGGAGTCTCTAGCCTCTATATAGGCCTCATACATACAATACCATGCATCATTACCATGGTTCCCTTACATGACATGGGTTAACCACCTTATTTATTACTATGGCCCATCCCATTATTATATTATTACCTTGGGTACCTCCCTTGGTACCCCATATTATCCCCCCTAGGTATATAACATGGTGAGCTTAATAATGTTATAATTCATTTATCATTAGACCACAGAATTCATCAATTTATTGACATTGTCATTGTGGACATTCCATAAGCTTATGTCCTTCTATTAAGTAGAGATTTATTTAGCAAGTTACAGGGACATTTTGCTACCAACCTGTCACATTTATGGCTTCTGTACAAGGGAAAGAATAATTAAATCTAAGTTGTGAGTGAACCTTTCATGGAACACAACATCATGACGCTTGAAGGTCCTAATGAGAATATATGTTATGCACAAATGATTTTTGGGAACTGTTATCTAGAAGTTGATCATGGATGTAATTTTTTCACAATTGTCCCATCTACCACTAGATACATAATTTTAACTCCTTCCATGCAATCCAAATGATGCTTATGATTTTTGTATTATAGATATAAATAGCACTAGTGTAGGAACTAACCTTGATGTTGCTAACATTTGGACTTTATCTTTTGACAGTTAGAAAATAGGGAGGGTTTTGGAGTTGGTTGTATCTTAATAGACTTGTGAATGAAAAAATATCTTATCTCATTCCAATTGGAATTTGAGTGCACAGACAACATTTCCGAATATGAAGCACTTTTTTTGGGTATAAAGAAATCCATAGACCTCAAGGTGGAGGAGCTTAAGGTAATTGATCACTCATATTCACACAACAGGTACGAAATACTATTTGTTATATGTCACCTAATATTAGAAACTACCAACAAGAGGTATGACATGTCTTTTCATATTTCCAAGCATTTAATATTAAGTTTGTTCCTAGAATTCACAATGCAGTGGTAGATACATTAGCTAACATTGTTGCTAGGTTATCACCATTGACAGATGGTTTTTTAGTTGAGATTATTTATAAGTCATTTGTGCCTAATAGTGTCACTAATATTCATGTTTTTAATAATGACCAACAAAAACTAGATTGCATGGAAAATGTTGATGTATTCAAGGATGTGACAATCGACAAAGATGAGCACAAGAAAGCCTTACAGGAATCAACTCAAGATAATAAAGGGAATCCCATGTGCAAGGATGTGGTATATTTAGAGATGCCTTATGACCTTGCAAAACCACTTTAAGGGAAAAACTAATGCAAATACCCACATTTCTACTTTGTTACAAGAACAAGTAAATTTGGGTATGAAGGAAGATCTAAAATATGTGAATCTTGGTATGCGTTCTACACATCAAGAGCAACAATCCTTTATCTGTCTTTTTAAGCAGTGTTGAGACGTGTTCACGTGGATTTATGATTACTTAAAAACTTATGATATGAAAACTATCAAGCATGTGATACCTATCAAGGAAGGGGTAAAGCCATTTCAATAGTAGTTAAGAAAATTTCATCCTACACTTGAACCCGTCATTTAGAAAGAACTAAGAAAATTGTTAGATGCTCAGATCATATTTAAAGTTCGTCATTCTACCTTGGTCTCCAATTTGGTTCATGTGAGAAATAATTCTGGAGGGATAAACTTATGTGTTAATTTCCACAACCTAAAATGAGCTTTAGATATGGAAAAACATCCAGTATTCTGTATGGAGCATATACTTCAAAGGGTAACTGAGTCAAATATGTTCTCGCTATTAAATGGATTTTCTGGATACAACTAGGTTCTAGTAGTAGAACCTAAAAGATATAAAACCACATTCAGGACTAATTGGGATACATTTTCATTTAAGTGGGTGTCTTTTGGACTCATCAATGAAGGTTCTACCTTTCAGTGGCCCATGGACATCATGTTCCGCAGTTTGATTGGACAAAGTGTAGTGGTGTACTTTGATGATGTTATGGTGTTTTCAAAAAAAGGATCTAATCACTTTCGTCATTCGAGGCAGATTTTTGAGCCATGTTGAAGATATGGCATATATTTAAATCCTAAGAAGAGAATCTTCACAGTCTCTGAGGGAAATATATTGCACCATGCTATAGCTAAGAGCAGAATTAAATTGGACTCAGAGCGGGTCAAGACTATTTCTCAGATTCTCTTTCCTGTGAATAAGAAAGCCATGCAATCCTTCTTAGGGAAAATCAACTTCTTTAAAATTTCATCTCAAATTATGCATAAATTGTTAAGCCATTTCAAGAGATGATTGCGAAGGATGAAATTTATAAGTGGGATCAAAGGGAGAAAGATGACTTCGCCCAAATTAAACAAGCAATTACCAAAGCCCCAACATTGCATAGTCTAGATTTTGGAAAATATTTTTGGTTATATACTTTTACTTCTGACACATCTCTTGCAATCATCCTTAATCAGAAGGATGATCAATGGAATGAGTGGACTATATCATTTATGAGTGTTGGCTTACAGGGATCTGAACTGAATTATCCTGCCATTGATAAATAATCCTATGCAATATACAAGGTGGTAAATCACATTAGCATTTACCTTCTGAAAATTCATTTTATCATCTAGGTGCCTCACCTAGTGGTTAGATGATTTTTTGTGCAACAAGATTTGGGTGAGACGAGGGTGAAATAGATGAAAAGCCTTCAAGAGAACGATCTAGAATTAAAAACAATTCATGCGATAAAATTCCATGGTCTATGTCAAATTGTAGTAGAAGAGGAATCCTTTGGATGGGAACTAGAGATCAAAATGTACAGTATTGAACAAGTTACCCCTACAAACACAACCACGTCTTTGTACAAGGGTGTGGGATAGTATCTAGAGCATGGTACCTTTCCCTCACATCTATCATCCAAATAGAAGACAATTATTCGAATAAAAGCTCTATCTTATCATCTTGTACATGGATTTATTTTTTAGAAGCACCACATTGGTGTCCAGCTTAGATGTATGGAAGCACATTTTCTAGAAAGGGTGTTGAAATAATTCACAATGGGACAACTGGTGGGAACTATGCGGGAAATACTTATGCCCATAAAGTCATGCTAGCTAGTTATTATTTGCCCACATTATTTAAGGATGCTCACGCTTATGCCCGTAAGCATTTCATTTTTCAAAGATGTGTTGATCGCAATAGGAAGTCAGCCACCCCATTGCAACACATTACTATTGAAGAACCTTTTTAACAATGGGGATTAGATGTTATTGGTGAAGTTTTTCCACATTCATCAAAGCAACACCAATATATATTAACTACCATAGACTATTTTACTCGGTGAGATGAAGAAATTGCGTTGAAACATTGAGTGAACGAGTAGGAAGTCATCAAATTCCTTAGGCAGAATATTATTACTAGGTTTGGCGTTACCATGTCACTTGTTTTTTATAATGAAAATTACTTATCATTATTGAAACCTTATGATTTGGCATTATAAAATGGTATTATTTTAAAGAACTCATGTAATTACTAACCTTAGGGAAATAATTTAAGAGTCTACCAATAAGAATTTAATTTGCGTCATCAACAAAACCATTTAATGTAAGCAAAGGAATTGGCATAATGCATTGGTGAATTCATTGTAGATTGATTTTGTGACACCAAAACACTCTCTGTATATTTCTCCTTACTTTCTCGTGTATGGAAAAGAAGTTATCCTTCCTCCGAACAGATACCTTCTGACACTTCTACTCTCTCAAGAATCGTGAGGTAAACCGTGACTTGTTTTTCAGATCAAGATAAACATCCTTTTTAATTTAGATGAATAAAGTTGGAAAACAAAAGAATAGTTTATTATTCATCAAATTCATATCAAGTTCTTGTTTAACAAGAAATCTGTGGGGAATAAGGAGTTCAATGTGGGAGACCTTGTATTGAAGTGGGACAAATCCCATGAAGAGAAAGGTTAAAAGAACAAATTCCAATCCTTTTGCATCAGACCCCTTTTTTTCATGATAAGCTTGGTCACCATACTTACCATCTTCAATATTCAGATGGATTCTCTTCCTGTTAATGGCCAAGATCTGAAACTTTATTTCTAATAGTAGCCCAGGGTTGTGTCCTTGCCTATGTACATATTTATTTTCTTTTCCTTTTGTTTGTTTTGTTCGTTCATGTCATGTTGTCTCCATTTTTTCATATTTTGTTTTGTTGGTCATGTGAATAAAACCTTATGTTAAAGTGTTTTGTCTAGCTCTAATCAATGCGAAAAAAGTTTAAAAGGGATTTGTGCATACAAAAACACTTCGTTAACATTTGGTCCCTCTTCTTTGTACTTGTATGATATATTTAAGGTCAATGATGTCTCAATAGAAAATACGATCCATTTGAAAGAAATATTTGAGAAGAAACATGGCACCAATATATATTTTATGATATTCTCTCCTTGACTCAACATTGTAATTAAATAATGTTTTGCATGTTGATCCAATCAAGTAGAAAAGGGAAAGGGGAAAATTATTGGTGAGCATATTAATTCCAAAGGTTTATTATAGTCTCTAAATGAACAACCTCTCTTTCTCTTAATAATTTGGGATCCCTCTTCCACCTTGGAAATATAAACAGTGACAAAATTAGAATGATCATATTGAAATAAAATAAGAGGAGAAAAAATAGAAAGGCTTCTTGTTCTGGGAGGTGAAGAAAGTAACTTCTTCGAGGTACTGAACACGCTTGATGGCAGCAAAGAAATTCGTGTGTTCCTATACTGACTCTTCAGGGTACTGAACAGACGTGTTGGTAGAGGAGAAACACTAAAGATCAAACTAAAACTCTGATCATTTCAAACTTGCAACTACATATTATGTTAGAAATACTGAGAGGGGGGTGAATCAATATTTATTTTCAATTATTATTTTTACCTGTTATATCACTTATAATTAGAACAAAAAATGGAAACTAAGAATAAATACTTTTATTAATCGGAGATTATGAGGACGCCAATACTCTTCTTTACAATAAATCAAGTACAATAATAATTAGGGCTCCAACCCTAGATGAAGACACCAAACTTTAATCCACCAGGCTCCAACGCTAGATGAAGACACCAATCTTTAATCCACCAGGCTCCAACCTGTATTTTTCCAGGCATCAACTTAGACTTCCCAAGGCTCCAACCTTGTTAGTTTGAGGCACCAAACTCTAGGGTTCCAACACTATCTCTCGTACAACCTCCAGCCTAGTCTCTTGAGGACTCATATCCTCTAGGGTTCCAACCCTACCTTCCAAGGCACCAATCTTGCCTCTGTGAGGCTCCAACTTGTAGATCTCCAACCCTCAACTTCAATTCGTCAAGATAACTTCAGTAATCATTCACAACTCTCAACGTCTTCTTCAACGAGCTTTGTCTATCTTCAGCAATCCCTCCTCCAAATTACTTCATCAATGACAATCTTGTCTTCTTAGAAGGTGTCACCACTTCTCTTCATGGTACCCAGACAATTATCTCCAAAGTCACCTCATGATTGCTTCGACATATCATAGTCTCCGATAATATCTCCAAGACCTTTAGGATGTCTTCAATAGGAAGCCCAAGTTCTGCACCTACTCTAAACCTATTCAAGGGCTTCTTCAAGAACTCTCCAAGGAAGTATTCACAATGCTTCAAAAATAAGATGTTTCTAAATTTTACTATTGTAATATGATTTTCTTCAAAGATATGGGTCTGAGCCTTCCTTCAAGATGACTGTCTTGAGGTAACTCCAAAGGATGTATGTTTGATCCCTCCATAATTGACATTGTTAATCTGAGTCTCTCAAACTGTTTACTGGTCCGGGGCCTGCACAATTCTGAGCTCTGTATTTTTTGTGTTATAGTCTGAGCTTCCAATAAACACAGGTGATTGTCCTTAAACTAATCATGGATCCAATGTGTATTCTGAGCTCCATAGGTGACTATAACTCTGAGCCTTCAAGTTATTTCCCCTTCACAGATAGTCTGAATATTACTTCACCCTTTTTATCACTAAGCCTCCTCCGGTAGTATTAAGAGATCATAGTCCTTCAAACTTTTATATTAAGATCTAGACTCCACTAGCACTATACTACCCACGAATCTGCACTCCATCAAAACTGAAATGTCCCACAGATTTGGGATTTTCTAAAACTAAAATGTTCCCCAATGCAAGCCACATGTTTTCTATATATCTGATTTACAAGCTCTAGAACAAATATTCCCAAACAATTTAATTCTTCAATTCCTTCTCAGTGTTCCTAGTTCACAAGTTGTGAACTGTGTACTTTTTATCTGTGACAGATCTTCATTGAATCGATACTTGAAATGAAGTATTTGAGTTGTGTTTATATGAGTATCGCCAATAAACAAAAAGACATGTTCATTAGAAGAGAGGCAAACTTGTGCATGAGGTGGCACATTGAAAATATATTGAATAGCTGTTGGAAGGGGTCTTTGTTAGTAATCGACCAAATATAAAATAGCTTCATTGTTACGGAAACCATATTATGATAGAAAGATAGGATGGGCCATAGATTTTAATCAAACGACTACATTTAAACAATGTGAAGCCATATTATAATGGATGTCGGGAGGTCCCACATGCCACATAATCACTTTACTCCCATACATAGGGACAACATGGATATCGAGGATTTGTATCATAAGTTGTAACATGACATGGCCTGCAAGACTTTCCGATATATAAAATTTTCGACGAGGCGAACACAATATTATAGTATAATTGTTGTAATAAAACCAATCAGGTCTGCAACCATATCGGCAATCGGAAATCAGAGAATGTTATTGGAGGTGTCATTCAAAAGTTTCGATAAAGGGACGGATGTGATTTAATAATTAAATTGTTAGCTTAAATCACGTTATGGTCTGCATATCAGAGGTCAGAGATTGAAGGTCCATATCGCATATCGGAGATCGGAGCTCCATATCACACATTTGAGATCGGAGGTTCATATCTCACATTAGAGAGAAGAGGTCCATATCATATATCGGAGCTTAGGTATTATTGCATATCGGAGATCAAAGTTTTGAGTGGTGACACACAATAAAAATATATATATATATATATATAAATGTTGATATGATATTTCTCTGACATCATTGTTCTTCACATTTGGCTCTTTCTTTTGGGCATATGCAGTCTTCTATTGGATTTGATCCTCTTTAGCTTGCCTTGGCTCCTTCTCTTGGCTTCCGATGGCTTTCATTTGGCTCTCAATGGCTTCTCTTTGAACTGTTTCTCACTCTTTTCATTGGTACTACTCCTCTTGCTCCTTAGGACAGCTCCTTGGGTCCAATCCATATGGTCATCAATGACAACACTGACATCTCAAAAATCTCCTGCTTTGTCATTGATGGAAATATACTCCTTTTCTTGGAACATCTCCCTTTTGTATTCTCTCACCCTTTGGAATCAATGGAATTTGAGGTGCTCAGCAATTTATTAATGAATTTTACTACCTATTTGAAGGACATCTCAGCAATAGTCGTGTTTCCTCGACCTGATACTCTTTCTGATACCACTGCTTGTTTCGTTGTTTCTTAGAAAGTTGCTTGTACAACTCCCCCTAGACCTATGCTCCCTTTTCTATCATCATCATTCTACTCAGTCACCTCTGTCATTATGTTCTATAGTTATCCAAAGATGTTATACTAATCTAGGTCTGTTTTAATCCATCTGTCAAGTATTATAATATTTGGTTGTATATTCTACTTTGCAGAGACTCAAATACCAGTTTGAATACTTTGTAGGTCTTTGTATATCCTTGTAATTCAAGTGTTGTCTAATTCCACAAATGTCATTTCCAGATTTTAGCCTTGTTTAGAATCTTTTGAGATCAACTTCATTTTTATGTCTTTTACCAAGCATTCACTGCCTTCTGCTATCAATCTAATCTCAGTAGCCTGTAATATTCCAGCATTGGTGACTACCTAAAATTCAATTATAGATGATCAATCAGCTCCCCGTTATTGTACAAACTCTTCTAGCTCTTTTGTTTGCTTCAAACAAGAAAGATTGATGCAAGTGGAAGTTATCTTCAATCAATGGATGATTTTTTTCAATGTAGTTACTTTTGGGAGATGATCTATTGGGTGATATGCCTCATAACACGATTGTTCATGTTAGACTCTTCAATTTTTCGATAGGGATCTTCATGGATAACATTCGTAAGAGTGGTCACAAGCTCCCCTTAACAGTATGCATGGTCTACATTTTGGAAGAGTCTCATCATCAAATATGGTGGGCTCCAGTATTGTAGCAATAATGCTACAACTCCTGGGGCTTCCTATCTCTAATTTTATCAACCCGGTAGTTCGTACAAACTTGGAAGCGACGGTGTTGTATGCACAAGTACTAGCTCTTGTCGCAGCTGTCACTTGGTCAGCTGGCACAAGTCCGCTAGGGCTCAAGCCAACTTCTATATGCTCTCAGAAGAAGCTTTCTAAATGATGGACGAAGGCTATCTTGAGGGAAATTGATCTACTTTGCAAAAATGAACTGAAAGCCAACCAAAGCATGGAAACCCTAGTAAACCCTAATCTGACTAGTTTAACCTCTATGGTGCAATAGTGAGAGTGAAAATGTCTACAAATGATGCCATTACTTCTAATGATGTGAAATGCATGAACTCAAACTACTTCTATGAAAAAGAACATTGTTTTTGTATTTTTTCTTAAGTGGATGGAGTGATTATGAATTTGTTTCTTATTAGGATTTGGCTGTGCAGAGGTGGTGCGAAGGGAGAGAAAGCTTGGGAAAGGTCAGGAGGGCTAGGAGAGGTTCCAGAGGGTCCCTAGCATTAGTCCACAGAGGTCTACAACGTTCGGATGCTCGGCAACCAAGTTTGCAGGCTTCTACAGGATGTCTGCAGGGGATCCTACAGGAAACTAAAGAATTCTACAGGAAGTCTGCTAACTTCTACAGGATGTGCTGTAAGTGGAAGTTTTGGGTGATGGTGAAGTGATGGAACGGTATGGGTGGATAGGTGAGGTGGAGATGGAGCTTGTGATGACTCAGGGGCAGAGAAACAGGATGGAGAAAGAGTGCACGGAGTTGGTTGGTGGATAGAAGGATGGCAGCAACGAAAGGTCAAGAAGATGAAGCTACGTGGCAATGGATGAGTTGGAAGGTAAACGAGCTGAACAGAGGTCGAGTAGGTGGCTTGAGGAGAGGTTAAGAAGAAGAAGAAGGAAGTAGAATGATATGGAGCAGTGTAAATAAAACAAATTGCTTATGTCTTGCACCAAAAACGAGAATTCATTAACCAGTGCTACCTGTGCTATTAAATCAATAAACAGTGATGTAAATCATGAAGAAAAGTCGTGCATGGAATTGCAATGACGAAGTATGGCTCAAGAGCAAAAATGCATGGAAAGATCCACGATTAAACCGACTGTGTTGCAGCTTGCATGAAAGTAGAAAAGACTGCGTTTTTTTGGTGGTTGGTATAGACTGCACCCCAATCCCTAAACAGAGATGGCAGTGGAGGCACTAACAACCTTTTCTTGGAGCTCCCGCGGATTACAAACCTCCTATCCTAATCTAAGTAACTGAAAGTAATTCAACCATAAGCTAATCCTACTCAATCTTATTAAAGAAATCAAATCAGCAAACTGTGTTCTTGAAATGCATATCAAAACAAGGAAACAAAGTGCTGGAAGGAAAGGTAAATAACACTACAAGAAGAGGAGATCTATTGCTCTCAGGTTGGGCCCTAACCTGAGAGCTATAGCTCCCTTAAAAACTCAGAATTAGATCCAAATCTGCTTGCCTTTATTCATAATCAAAAGTCTAATGTCATGCCAAAACTGGCTTACAAAAACAAACACCGAGCTATGCTCAAAAATTACAATATCAGTCCAAAAGTTCAAAAAGCTCCTAACAAAGGCTACGGCCTTCATATTTATACAAAATGAAGATCAAGTTGGCTTCCTCCATTCGTGGAGCTTGGCTGTCCAACTGAAAGTCAAACTGCTGATCCTGTAGAACGTGTTGGCTGCCTTTAAGCTCGGTGGGGAGAGCTGTTAGAGCTCGGAGTTAAGGTGAAAATCACGAGGAGGGTCATCAAGACTATGGACAACCTCCCTATGAACCCGCAATGTCACCTTTGCTGTCTCCTTGTCTCCATTTACGTGGTCTTTTGCTCTCTTTAATGCCAAAAACCTGAAATCATCATGTATTAGTCACATAGATATAATGCCTGCCCTTCTTCCTACAAACAACACGAATATACTAAGAAATGAATGCATAAGTGGTAAAAGATGAATGGTTGAACAAGGTAAGTAGGCCAATATGAGCCCAAATTGTACCAAAAATTGGGGCTCATCATCACCCCCCAACTAAACTATTTGCTCATCCTTGAGCAACTTTGCTCCGGCTCCTTGTCCTTGGCCGAGAACTAGAGCCCGGAGCATGCTCTTCCTTTCCTGTTCTTGGTAGCCCTGCCTCTTCTGCCCTTGGCGGTGACGAGGGTGTCTTTTCCTCCCCCTTTTCTGTTTCCTTGAGCCGAGCTTCGGAAGCCGATTGGCCTATTTTTCGTGTCCAGGAAGTTATTTTTGGGCTTCCCTTCTCAGGGGTGGCCGCTGTTTTAGAGGGGGATCTTTTACTGGGTGAAGTAGGGACACCCCCTGAAATGGTTTGGCTACTGGGTAGAGGCTGTGGCTTGCCCGTGTTTATTCTCTTACTTCTCCTGGCTTCAAAAGGTAGAGGGATCTCCCTCTCTCTCTTCTCCTTCGGCTTTGGAGGTGTACTGAGGGCGGCCAGCGCAGCTGCTGCTTCCTTTTCGAGAATACCAGCCTTCTCTTTCTTGCGTTTTGCTTTCTCAGAGCTCCTTGTAGAGGGCCCCTTCTTTTCAAATTTCGGGCTTCCTGTAGAAGACCCTGCTTTGCCCACTTCCGGGCCTTCTATAGAAGATCCTTTCTTTACCAATTTTGGGCTTCCTATAGAAGACCTTGTTTTAGCCACTCTCGGGCTTCCTGTAGAAGCCCCTGCTTTGGTAATTTTCGGGCTTCCTGTAGAAGCCTCTTTTTCAATGATTTTCGGGCTTCCTGTAGAAGCCTCTTTTTCAATGATTTTCGGGCTTCTTGTAGAAGCCCCTTTTGCCAATTTCGGGCTTCCTGTAGAAGCCCTTGTCTCTGTTTTCGGGCTTCCTGTAGAAGCCTGTTTCTGCTTTCCTGTAGACACGGGTGTCACCACCTTTTCTTGCTTTGCTGCATGGGTTTTGCTTTTTGCTTTGGTTGCAGGTGTTGATGAGGTACTTGGGCTGATATGGACCACCTCAGCTTTGTTCGTTCTGCTCTTCAACCTCTTTTCTCTTGCTGACAAGATGGGTGTGCCACCTTTTTCTTTGTCATCCTTTTCCTCATGCTTCTTCTTTTGTTCTTTCTTCTGCACTATGGTCGAGGTCTTCTGGCCTTTTTCTCTCTTTCCCTCGGCCACTGCTTCTTGTTCCTCACTGCTGGAGGAACCCGTTTCTTCAATCAACATTTTTATGTCTCCATCTCTTGTCAAATTCTGGAATGATTCCCATGAGAGGGGAACCTTATATGAATGAAGCGCATCCTCCACAAGAAGTTTGATCAACCCATGGTGGGCTACCTGATCTGGTATGCCCTCTTTTAGCTTTGTGGCACACTCAATTAGAGACTGTAACAAGAAATAAGGAATGCTCAGTTTTTGTTCTACAGGAAGATCAACCCGGTGCCTCAATTCAGTGAGCAACCGAAAGTGATATGCATACACGATGCTAAAACGGCCTTCACAGGTTATATATTTCATGATTTGCAGGCTGACTTCATTCCATGGTGGCAGCAAGCTGGTTCTTCGCACCCCATTTTTGTCCTCCGAGAATTCCTCCTCAGGTGGAAAGAATTCTTTCTTGGCTTGCTGGCTCAACTTCCTTTCTTCCTTATCCCATGGCAAACCCATCGGAAGTTCAGTAATCCGACTGATATATTGCGGGGTGAGCTTGAGGCTTAGACCTCTGAAGTTCACTGTGGCCAGTGTCTTGGATTTCGGCTTCAGAGCCTGCAAAAATTCTTCTGCCACTTCATCATCGTACCCCTGCAATTTGTCACAAAAAGATATCCATTGAACCCGTGTGAAGAGCTCTACTACTTCCTGGTTTTCCCTTAATTTGGTTGAATCAGTGGGTTCTCGTCTTATAAACCCACCCGGCATGATAAAACAGTTTTCTTGACCAGAGGTGGTGATTGTGGAAGAGATTTTGGTTTACTGAGACAGAGCGTAGAATGTCATGCACATAACCCACAAAACTTATCCCTGAGGACTTAACACAGTTTAATTACTCGACATCCTGTAGAATGACAGTATAGGCACAGCAGACAACAATTTCACCGTTTCTCTATGACCAGACTGTGGACGACAATTCTGCCACCTTTAATAACCAGTTGCATGAAGAGTTCAGGGTTACCTCTTTAATTGGCCACCTTTTTACGTGAGGCACCCGCTTTCCTGTAGAAAACTGCGTTCCTGTAGGATGACAGCGTTCCTGTAGAATGCAACGTTCCTGTAGAATGACAGCGTTCCTGTAGAATGCAGCGCGCGATTTTCGGGAGAGACTGCAGTCGGTCTGCGCCTTGGGTGTGCTTCTCAATCACTCTGATAGCCAAAGGCTCAGCTTATCACACTGCAGAAGGATCAGGATAGCCGCTCGAGTTCAAACCGGTGGTTGATACATGCATGAATGCAATCTAGCCGATTAGATTTTGAATTCGGCGGAATCCGTGGCGCGGGGGTGAGCTGTTCCCGCCGGACCGTTGGGTGACGTCATCCCATCATTCAACTGCGCATTCACTTGCTGCCGCATCAATTCCCGCAGATCTGCCGCCGCCTCTTCGGTTAAACTCATTTTTTTCGAGGGGATTGCTCTCACGTGCGTGCTGCTATTCTTTTTGTCATGGCCGCCACCCTCGCATCCAACTAGACCATTAACTGGCCGATGTGGCCAGCCAAATGGCCATACGGCCGCTCAATCCATTCACCTTTACACTTAAGCAATCAATCAAAGTAACATTCATGCAATCTGATGGAAGGAAGGGTCGAGACACTTACCTGCGTGGCTGCACACGATGTTTCGGCTCTTTGGACGCTGATGAGTCGATTTACCTGCTGCTGGCGAACTTACACAGGCCCGGAGGTCCATGTTCACGAGCTGCCGACGATGGATGGAATGCTTTGGTTGCATGCGCCCACGTTTCACCTCTTATGGCCTGCGCGATGAATGGTATCCACTCTAGCAGGCTTAACTGTTACAGGACTCCCGCGGGATGTCTTGGAACAGTTCTTCCTCCTTGGGTGCATGCTGCACGACGATGGATGGCCTCACGATCATGCTCTCGGAGCTTCGGGCTGACTGTGATGAATAGGGTGTGAGATCTCTAGCGCTTTTTCCATTTACAATTTTCTTTTTCTCGAGACTCATCGATCTGCTTTGCTGGTGCAGGTACTTTGTTGCATGTCGACAAGGATGGTGGAACAAGATAACAGCAATGTGCATGGTTGACAACAGTGGCATGCATGCGTCCAAACCGATCCTTAGCCATTAGATCTCCTTATGAAATGCATTTTGGCCCGTTCTGAGCTTCTACAGGAAGCTTCCTGTAGAAATAAAGCACTTCCTGTAGAAAGGATGCGTTCCTGTAGAGAGTCTGCACCTTCATGTAGAAGATCTGCATCTTCCTGTAGAAACTCTGCATTTTCCTGTAGAAAATCTGCGTCTTCTTGTAGAAGACTCAAGCTGTAATAAAATTGCACATACCTCGGAGAAAATGAGGATTCTTGGAGGAGGTGCTAGTGAGGTGTCCCGGCTGCATGATGAGGACCCTTGGCTTTGAGTTGAGAGGCTTCCTCTCCTCCATAGAACACCTGCATGCAATTTTACATAATGAATCTGCTGACCTTCTTTTTCTTTTGTTTTTTTTTGTTTTTTTTTCTCTTTTTTGAAAGATAACAGGGGCGCCTCATTGAGGTTTTCACCCTTGCCATCTGCCTTAAGCACCTCAAAGAGGTTTTCACTCAAGGATCTTTTCCAATCTCTTTTTTTTTTTTTTGAAAAGACAATAGGGGCGCCTCAATGAGGTTTTCACCCCTACTACCTGCCTTGGGCACCTTAGAAAGGTTTTCATCCAAGGATCTTTATTATTTATATATATATATATATATATATATATATATTTTATTTTTATTTTTAGATTCTTCAGGGTATGCCCAAAGCAGAGGCAGAACCCTTCTCTATGACCAACATTGCCTTCTCCATAGTTTTGATGAACTCTTGTCTTGAGGGAGGCTTCTTGTAGATCTTCAATCGATGCCCATTGACAAGCATGGGGATGGCTTCCTCATCAATGGTCCGAATAAGAACAGATCCATTGTCATGACATTTTTCCACTGAATATGGCCCTAGCCATCTGGTTCTCAGCTTCCCCTTGAAATCTTTGTATCTGGAATCATACAACAAAGCCCAATCTCCCGGCTGAAATTGCTTGTCATGGAGATGTTGGTCATGCCACACCTTTCTCTGAAGTTGAACCACTTCTGAGTGAAGGAGGGCTTGCATTCGGTGCTCATCCAGTCCATTCAGCTGCAATAGCCTTTCTTGTTGTGCATGGCTGAGATCTAGGTCCAGCTGAGCTGCCATCCTCAAAGTGTTGTATTCAAACTCAATGGACAGCAAAGATTTCTTCCCATAGACCAGCTCACAAGGTGTGAAGCCGGTGGTGGTCTTCCAAGTGGTGTTGTAAGCCCATGTGGCTTCAACCAGGCGATCTGCCCAGTCATTTCTGCTGCTGCTCACCACCTTAGTCAAGATCCCTTCTAATGCTCTATTGGTGACTTCCACCTGCCCATTTGCTTGAGGGTGATAGGGGGTGGAAGTCCTATGCTTGATCTTGTGATGAGCTAGTAGATCTTCAACCAGGTTGGAGGTGAACTGGCTCCCTTGATCGGTGACTAGCTCTCTTGGATAGCCAAACTTATAGAAGATGTTTTCTCTTAGGAGCTCGGCCACCTTTTCTTCTGTTGCTGATTTGATTGCTTTGGTCTCTGCCCACTTTGTCAGGTAGTCAGTGCACACAATGATGTAAGACCTTTGCCTCGAAGGAGGGTTGATTGGGCCCACAAAGTCCATACCCCACTTCTCAAATGGCTCAAGAGTCACTTGAGGTTGGAGAGGCATCTCATCCCTTTGGGTCGGTTTCCCCATTCTTTGGCATTGGTCACACTGGCTGACATATCTTCTGACATCTTGATGAAGTGTGGGCCAATAGTAGCCTGCCTGCAGGATTTTGAAGGCAGTTCTCTTTGCTGCAAAATGTCCTCCACAAGGCCCATCATGACAAGTGAGGAGGATATCAAAGACTTCCTCCTCCCTTACACAACGCCTTAGGATCTGATCGGGGCCAAGCTTGAACAGATTGCCCCCGATCCAAGTAAATGAGGCACTTTTTCTGATGATTCTGCTCTTCTCTTTGGAAGATAGGTGCGGAGGGAACTGTGCTGAAAAAAGGTAGTTTGCTATATCAGAAAACCATGGAGAGAGTACTGAAATAGAAAACAGATGTTCATCGGGCATCTGGTCATCCACCGTTCCATCCTCATCTGCAGACAAATCCAATCTAGATAAAAAATCAGCAACAAAATTTTCTCTACCTGGTTTGTCAACAATGGTCAAATCAAACTGCTGCAATAAAAGTAACCATCTAATAATACGAGCATTCACATCTGGTTTATTCATTAAATATCTAATTGCAGCATGGTCTGTATGTACAAAGTTTTGATAGCCAGTAATATAATGTCGGAACTTGTTCAGTGCATGGACCACAGCCAAGAATTCTTTCTCGGTTACAGTGTAATTCAGCTCAGCTTTGGACAAGTTTTTGCTAACAAAGTAAATGGCATATGGAAGTTTTTGCTCAACTTGTCCTAAAGCTGCACCTATGGCTTTGTTCGAGGCATCAGTGTGGATGTGGAAAGGTAGGTCCCAGTTTGGACCTCTCAGGATTGGGGCTGACACCAACTTGTCCTTCAATTCATTTAAAGCCCTCTGACAATCGTTAGTCCATTTAAACTCCACATCTTTTGCCAACAGGCTAAACAATGGCGAGGCTAGCTTGCTGAAATCTTTAATGAATCTCCGGTAGTATCCTGCTAATCCGAAGAAACTCCGAACATCCCTTACCTTTTGAGGAGGTGGAACCTTCTTGATGAGAGCAATTTTGTTAGGATCCACCTGCAACCCTTGGCAAGAAATGGTATGGCCTAGCACAGTCCCTTCAGTCATTAGGAATTCACATTTTTCAGGACTAAGGGACAAGTTCATCTCAATGCATTTGGTTAGGACTTTTCCCAGATTGGAGAATGCTTCCTGGAAGTTGGCCCCATAAGGAGTAAAGTCATCCATATAGATTTCCACTGCATCATGGACCAGCTCCGAGAAGATGCTTAAGACAGCTCTCTGGAAAGTAGCGGGAGCATTGCATAGCCCAAAGGGAAGGACTCGGTAGGCAAAGGTGCCCCAAGGACAAGTGAAGGTGGTCTTATCTTGGTCTTCCGGGCTGATTTGGATTTGGTTGTACCCGCTAAACCCATCCAGGAAAGAGAAGAACTTCTTTCCTGACAGTCCATCCAACACTTGATCTATGAAAGGTAGAGGGAAATGGTCTTTCTTGGTAGCTTTGTTCAATTCCCGGTAGTCCACACAGATTCTCCATTTCCCATTTTTCTTTGGAACCAACACGAGAGGGGACACCCATTCACTATCTGAGATGGGGTAGATGAATCCGGCATCCAACAGTTTTTGCAATTCTTCCTTGACAATGTCCTTAAGAGCTGGATTCATTCTCCTCTGGGGTTGCCTAACCGGCTTACAATCCTCTTTGATGTATATGTGATGGGTACAAACTGAAGGATGGACTCCTTTCATCTCCTTATAGCTCCAAGCAAAAGCATCTAGGTGACTGGCCAACAGGCTACACAGCTCCTTTTCCTGGGAAGGAGATAGGGAGGAGCTGATCTTCAACGTTCTCTCAGGGCCAAACTCCACATTCTTGACTCTGGGAGTGACAGGGTTGGTTGTACAAAGATCCACTAAGGTGCTAGCTTGGACATCCTCCACGAGTTTCTCTAAGGATAGTGCACTGGAAGGTGGATTCTGGATCAAGGTCTCAATCAAGTCATCCTCGGTTGGGGGGTCTCTTCTAGTGGTCTCTAAGGTGCACAGAGGTGCTGAGTACACCTCGTCTTCCTCTCCTTCTTCTAACCAGAGTGGTAAGTCATGCTCTAAGGAGGGTTGGGCAGGAGGGTATAGGACTAGCTGTTTGGACATAGGACCATTTTTTATGGTCATATTTCCTGCATGGCAACTTATGTAAGCATCTGCAGTGGCTAACCAAGGCCTTCCCAAAATGAGAGGATATCCGGTAAGCTTTGCCTTGGGTTGCAGAACCAAGAAATCTGCAGGGTATTCCCAAGAGTCGATAGAGACCAAGACATCCTCCACAATCCCTTCGGGAGTCATAGTGGAGCGATCTGCTAATTGCAGTACTGTCGAGGTTTTCCTCAAGGAACCCTGAAGATTGAGTTTGAGCATGGTATCCCTGGTCATCACATTAATGGCAGCCCCCAGATCAATCAAGGTGTGAGGTATGATGGTGCCATTGATGTGGACATCTACTACAGGACATCCAGGATCTAGGTACTTTGGGCAGATGACTTGTCCTAACATAAGGTCAGACAGTTGTCCTATGACATTGATGGTTGAAGCATCTTTCTTCCACCTGCCTGGGTGTTTGAAACACTTTTCCTTAACCAGTTTGTTGTATATTGGTACATCCTTGATGGCTTGGAGAAGTGGTATTTTTACACACAACTGCTTGAGCTCACCCAGAAGCTCATCCTCTTCTGGGTTGGGTTGTTTGGTGGCTGTCAGTCTCTCAAGAAAGGGTGGAATAGCCTTCGGTTCACTTTCCTGTTTATCTTCCTCATCCTCTGGGGGAGGAGGTTGGCGATCTGGTAGAGTCTTTCCAGATCGAAGATTGATCTCCTGGATCTCCACAGCATAGGTAGGGCATGAGGTTTCCCCAGTGTATACCTGCTGGGCCTGCCTATTGTTGGGGTTCGGGTTCGGTTGAGTAGGCATTTGAGGTTGCCTTGGAGGAGCAGGAGGTAATGGCTGAGGTTGAACTAGTGGTGGAGGCAAAATGGCGGTAGGAGTATTGTACTGGGGCCTCCACCCCGACTGAGGTGCATTCCACTGAGGCTGTGGCTGGGCATGTGAATGATATGAATGAGAAGTAGGTTGAGTAGGGTACTGAGGTGGATAAGACCATGGAGGAGGCATGGACCAGGAAGGATGAGCAGGGGGACCCCAGGAAGGCATAGGAGTCGATTGGTTGGGGCTGTAATAAGCTTGAGGTGCCCCTTGCATTCCCTGCTGATAAGGTCTAGATCCTTGTGGCCTCCTTTGGTTGAGGTAATAGAGAGGTTCAGTGGGAGCTTCTGTCCCTTGGTACATGGCTTTAAACCCAGGTAAGGTTGGACACTGATTTGTGGGATGGTCCTCCTCACAAACGAAACATACTTCAACCGAATGCAATGGGCATTCGTTCTTAGGGTGTCTCCTTGTGCACCTAGGGCAGAAGACAGCCAAGGCTCTCTCAGCTTCTTCTTTCTTCTGTTGGATCCTGAATGTGTCTAGCTGCATGGGAATGGTCTGTCTCACCTCACTCTTGAGATCTTCTAATTGATTTGCAAGCTCATGTTTGGAGAAAGGGACACTAGTTGAGAGGAGGTTTCCCCTACCTCGTTTCCCAGCTGCCCTGGAGTGGTTTCTAAACACAGTCTTGATGTCCTCATAAGGCAGTTGGTAAATGTCCCCCCCAGCTAACATGTGAAGGGTATCTAAGAGGTCTTCAGGGACTCCTCGAAGCAGGACCAACTTGAGGGATTCAGGGTCAAGTGTGCACCTGGCCCGCTTATAGCTAAGTTGGAACCTCTCCTCATAATCCTCTAAGGACTCATCATTTCCCATGGTCATCCGAAAGATTTCTCCCTTGGTTTCCTTAGACCTACAATAATCCCTGTACTTGGTATTGAAAGCTTGCTGCATCTGAGCCCAAGTGGTGATACTATTCCCAGGTAAACCCATGAACCAGCGTAATGCTGCATCCTTAAGAGTTGAAGGGAAGAGTTTCAGCTTTTGCTCATCTTCAGTATAGTCATAGGTTCTACAAAGGACAGCAAACTCAAACAGGAAGGTATCAAGATCTTCAGTAGTCAGTCCATGGAAGTGAGGTAAGGCGGAGGGGCTAATGTTCTTCATTTTCATCTCTCCATTGGTCTCTCGGATGGGGAAGACACCTTCTATTCTCTCATCTTCTCTTCTATTGTCAGCCATAGCTTCAGATGGAGTGGTCTCTAACTCTTCTTCTACTATAGGATATTTGTATATCTCGAGATGTTCACCTATAGGTTCTTCTGGATCACTGCCACCAAACAAGAGAGAAGGGTGACTCAGTGATGTGGTGGGGGTGTTGGGTAGGAATTTGCCTGATTTATCTCGGTTCCTTCGAGGCATGAAATGGAAAAGACTTTCTTTTTTGATTGTTTTTGCTTTTTTTCTTTTGGTACCTGCAAAACTGAAACAGATTGATCTACAACTAACTGTAAAGATGCAGAATTAAACTGAAAGCAGGAAGGAACTAATCTACTTTGCTCAAATGAAATTGCAGGAATGGAAATGCTAGTCTACGCTTGCAGAATTGAAACACTAGTCTACGCTTGCAGAAATGAAAGGCTAATCTACGAAAGCAGGAAATGTTAATCTATGAAAGCAGGAAATGCTAATCTATGAAAGTAGGAAAGGCTAATCTATGAAAGCAGGAAATGTCTATGCTACTTTTGCAGAATGGAAATGAAACAAACTACTTAGCAGAAGATTGTAGTGGAAAATAGAAGAAAAGCAACAATTACTAATACTCTGACGCTTCCCCGGCAACGGCGCCAAAAAGATGTTGGGCTCCAGTATTGTAGCAATAATGCTACAACTCCTGGGGCTTCCTATCTCTAATTTTATCAACCCGGTAGTTCGTACAAACTTGGAAGCGACGGTGTTGTATGCACAAGTACTAGCTCTTATCGCAGTTGTCACTTGGTCAGCTGGCACAAGTCCGCTAGCGCTCAAGCCAACTTCTATATGCTCTCATAAGAAGCTTTCTAAATGATGGACGAAGGCTATCTCGAGGGAAATTGATCTACTTTGCAAAAATGAACTGAAAGCCAACCAAAGCATGGAAACCCTAGTAAACCCTAATATGACTAGTTTAACCTCTATGGTGCAATAGTGAGAGTGCAAATGTCTACAAATGATGCCATTACTTCTAATGATGTGAAATGGATGAACTCAAACTACTTCTATGAAAAAGAACATTGTTTTTGTATTTTTTCTTAAGTGGATGGAGTGATTATGAATTTGTTTCTTATTAGGGTTTGGCTGTGCAGAGGTGGTGCGAAGGGAGAGAAAGCTTGGGAAAGGTCAGGAGGGCTAGGAGAGGTTCTAGAGGGTCCCTAGCATTAGTCCACAGAGGTCTACAACGTTCGGATGCTCGGAAACCAAGTTTGCAGGCTTCTATAGGATGTTTGCAGGGGATCCTACAGGAAACTAAAGAATTCTACAGGAAGTCTGCTAACTTCTACAGGATGTGCTGTAAGTGGAATTTTTTGGTGATGGTGAAGTGATGGAACGGTATGGGTGGATAGGTGAGGTGGAGATGGAGCTTGTGATGACTCAGGGGAAAAGAAACAGGATGGAGAAAGAGTGCACGGAGTTGGTTGGTGGATAGAAGGATGGCAGCAACGAAAGGTCAAGAAGATGAAGCTACGTGGCAATGGATGAGTTGGAAGGTAAACGAGCTGAACAGAGGTCGAGTAGGTGGCTTGAGGAGAGGTTAAGAAGAAGAAGAAGGAAGTAGAATGATATGGAGCAGTGTAAATAAAACAAATTGCTTATGTCTTGCACCAAAAACGAGAATTCATTAACCAGTGCTACCTGTGCTATTAAATCAATAAACAGTGATGTAAATCATGAAGAAAAGTCGTGCATGGAATTGCAATGACGAAGTATGGCTCAAGAGCAAAAATGCATGGAAAGATCCACGATTAAACTGACTGTGTTGCAGCTTGCATGAAAGTAGAAAAGACTGCATTTTTTTGGTGGTCGGTATAGACTGCACCCCAATCCCTAAACAGAGATGGCAGTGGAGGCACTAACAACCTTTTCTTGGAGCTCCCGCGGATTACAAACCTCCTATCCTAATCTAAGTAACTGAAAGTAATTCAACCATAAGCTAATCCTACTCAATCTTATTAAAGAAATCAAATCAGCAAACTGTGTTCTTGAAATGCATATCAAAACAAGGAAACAAAGTGCTGGAAGGAAAGGTAAATAACACTACAAGAAGAGGAGATCTATTGCTCTCAGGTTGGGCCCTAACCTGAGAGCTATAGCTCCCTTAAAAACTCAGAATTAGATCCAAATCTGCTTGCCTTTATTCATAATCAAAATTCTAATGTCATGCCAAAACTGGCTTACAAAAGCAAACACCGAGCTATGCTCAAAAATTACAATATCAGTCCAAAAGTTCAAAAAGCTCCTAACAAAGGCTACAGCCTTCATATTTATACAAAATTAAGATCAAGCTGGCTTCCTCCATTCGTGGAGCTTGGCTGTCCAACTGAAAGTCAAACTGCTGATCCTGTAGAACGTGTTGGCTGCCTTTAAGCTCAGTGGGGAGAGCTGTTAGAGCTCGGAGTTAAGGTGAAAATCACGAGGAGGGTCATCAAGACTGTGGACAACCTCCCTATGAACCCGCAATGTCACCTTTGTTGTCTCCTTGTCTCCATTTATGTGGTCTTTTGCTCTCTTTAATGCCAAAAACCTGAAATCATCATGTATTAGTCACATAGATATAATGCCTGCCCTTCTTCCTACAAACAACACGAATATACTAAGAAATGAATGCATAAGTGGTAAAAGATGAATGGTTGAACAAGGTAAGTAGGCCAATATGAGCCCAAATTGTATCAAAAATTGGGGCTCATCAAAATACTTGGAATATTTTCTGTGTCAATGATATGTTCATCTGATCAACAACATGCGTCATTGGCTTGAATGTTCAAGAGGATTTCTGATGCAGTTTTCTTCCTTCTCCATACTTGTGTGATTTTCTTTTCTGGCTTCATAGTTATGCTTTGAGCTTGGTTAGGGACCCAATTGAAATTACAATTATCAGCCATATGACCAATATTATGACATTTGTAGCATTCATTTTTGTACATAAATGAGGAAGCATAATTTCCTCCTATGAAATTGAGTTTGGGAAACTGATGGGGATGATTATAGTTACCCTTGTGGTATGCCCTACAATCCTTTCCCATGTGCCCAAAATTTGTATAAGAATAGCAATAACCATGAAATCAATTTTGGTACCTAGGAAATGATGATTTCCTTGATGCACTTTTGAAAGCATTATTTCTTATAATTCTTTGATTATATCCATTTCCTCTTGCATCCTTGACACTTTTTGCATAGTTTTGTCTCGATGTACTTCCTAAAGTTATTTTGTCTTGGAAGCCTTTGATCAGATTTATTTCCTCTTACAGTCTTGACACCATCTTCAGATCTTCTTGGAGTAGGATTTCTTCCACTGCCATATTGACTCTTCTATTTTCCTTTGTTGGAACTGAGGACATCAATATTTCTTCCAAGTTTCTCCACATCTCTAGTGTTTGAAGCAATAGGAGTTGCTTCACCTATGTTTGAGGATTCACCTTCATAACCGAGACCTTTTTTATCAAATGAAGATTTTTGATGGCTGAGCATGTCATCCAAGGCTTGAGAACTTTTCAAGATTTTTCACAGTAATTCAACTTATTTCCATAGTGAAACAATCTCTTCTTCCATTTTTCCACAGTCATAATTTTTCCTAGCTAGTTGTTTCTCAACTCATGTTGCTTCATTAGCTTCTAATTTAAGGGAGATGATATCTAATTTCATCTTGAAGATTTATTCATTCTCCTTTTCTATAATTATCTCCATTTCTTCCTTCATCCTTGTTGCTTCACATGTTTTGGCCTTGAGAAAGTTGATATCTAATTTTAGTTTTAAGATCTCTTCATCATTTTCTTCTAATTGGCTTGTCATGGCATTGCTTTCCTTTTCTGCATCATCAACTTGTTCTTCTATGAGTTCCAAATCTACCATCACCTTCTCAGCTCCTTTTGATTGTTTATATGTTTCTTCTATTTGAGATCTAAGGGAGGAGACCCCTTCCTTGTATTGACCAATTTTTGCTTCTAGTTTGTTCAAGATCTCGTGTCTTTGTTCAAGGTAGTCTAACAAGGTTTCTTCCCTTTTCTTTGCCCTATCCAATTGATTTGTCATGGATATGGCTTCTTCATGATGCTTTCTCTTGTTTTGATGAAATTCCTCCTTAATCTTGGTGAGCTCCTCATCTCTTTCTTCAACTTTAAGCTTGAATAGGTTAACTTATGTCCTTTTCTTGTCAAGGTCATGGTCACCATATTTTGATTGATTCTTGAGCTCCTCATTCTTATTTTTCAAACTTCTTATCTCTTCTAGGGTAGCTACAAGCTTCACCATGAGATCTTTTTCGATATCATTTTTATTTTCTTCATCTTCTAGGTCTTCCTTGGCCTTGATGTCTTCACTCTTTTTTTCATCTTCCTTAATTGGTTCTGGAGTTTCTTGTTGCTTCCCATCATCTTATTGACTAGAAATCATGGTCAATGCTCCTTTTGAGTGAATATCTTGAAGTTTCTCCCACATATCTTTTGTTGATGAACATTTGTCCACTTTGGTCTTTATAGCATCTGGTAGCCCATTCAAGGTTGCCTTCACCTCTTTTGTATTATATTCCGTAGATTTTCCTTCCATCATGCTTTCAGTAATCATTGATTCCCAAACTTCAATGCCTTGAGTCATTAACAAATTCCTTATTCTCATCTTCCATATATCAAAGCTTCCATTAAACAATGGAACTTTCTGAATTTGGTTGTCATCAGTTTTCATGGATGAGGAAGAGGCATCATTAGAAGGATTGGAGGCTTTCTTCCTTGGCTTTGTCATTTGTTTTCTAAGGATCAACCTTCAAGTTTTTAGGCTTTGAGTGAAGGTATTGTCTCTGATACCAATTGTTGGAAATACTGAGAGGAGGGTGAATTAATATTTCTTTTCAATTGTTATTTTTACCAGTTAGATCACTTACAATTAGAACACAAAATGAACAATAAGAATAAATACTTTTATTAATCAGAGATAATGAGGAATCCAATCATCTTCTTTACAATAAATCAAGTACAATAATAATTGGGGCTCTAACCCTATATGAAGACACCAATCATCAATCCACGAGGCTCCAACTTGTAGTTTTCCAAGCACCAACTTGGACTTCCCAAGGCTCTAATCTTGTCATTTTGAGGCACCAATTTCTAGGGCTCCAGCCCTATCTCTGGTACAAGCTCCAAACTAGTCTCTTGCAGATTCCTATCCTCTAGGGATCCAACCCTATCTTCCAAGACACCAAACTTGTCTCTATGAGGATCCTACCTCTAGGGCTCCAAACCTTAGCTTCAATTTGCCAAGATAAGTTTAGTAATTGTTCATGGATCCCAATGTCATGTTCAATGAGCCCTCTCTATCTTCAACAATCACTCCTCCAAATTACTTCATCAATGACAACCTTGTCTTCTTAGAAGGTGTCACCACTTCTCTTCATGGTACCCAAACAATTATCTCCAAAGTCACCACATGATTGCTTCAACGCATCACAATCTCCAATAATATCTCCAAGACCTTCAAAATGTCTTCAATAGGCATCCCAAGTTTTGCACCCGCTATAAGCCTCTTCAAGGGCTTCTTCAATAATTGTCCATGGAATTCTTCACAATACTTCAACAACAAGACATTTCTAAGTGCTAATACTGTAATCTAAGTTTCTTCAAGGCAAGAGGTCTGAGTCTTCTTTCAAGATGACTATCTTGAGTTAAATCCGAAGGATGTCCTTCCAAGCCCTCCATAATTAACACTGTTAATTTGAGTCTCTCAAACTATTTACTAGTATGTCGTCTGCACAAGTCCAAGCTCTCTATTCGTTGTAGTATAGTTTGACCTTCCAATAAACACAAGTGATTATCCTTAAAGTAATCATCAATCCAATGTGTAGTCCGAGCTGCACAGGTGACTGCAACTTTTAACCTTTAATCTATTCCCCTCCACAGATAGTATGAATATTACTTCGCCCTTTTTATCAATAAGCCTCCTCCGATAGTCTTAATAGATCACAGTCCTTCACACTTTTATATTGAGATATGGGCTCCACCAAGACTGTACTACCCATGAATCCGTGCTCCACCAAAACTGAAATGTCCCACGGATCTGGGATTTTCTGAAACTAAAATGTTCCTCGATCCAAACCATAGGTTTTCTACAGATCTAATTTCCGATCTCTAGGATGATATGCTCAAACAATTTAATTCTTTAATTCCTTCTCAATGTTCCTAGTTAACGAGTTGTGAAATGTGTAATTTTCCTTGTGCTAGATCTTCACCAAATCGATACTTGAAATGAAGTATTTGACTTGTGTTTATATGAGTTTCAATAATAAATGAAAAGACACATTCATTAGAGGAGAGGCCGACTTGTGCATGAGGTGGCACATTGAAAATATATTGAATAGCTGTTGGAAGGGGTCTTTGTTAGTAATCGACCAAATATAACATAATTTCATTGTTACAGAAACCATATTATAATAGAAAGGTAGGAGGGGTCATAGCTTTTAATCAAGAAAATACATTTAAACAATGCAAAACCATATGATAATGGATGTCGGGAGGTCCCACATGCCACATCATCACTTTACTCCTGTACATTAGGACCACATGGATAGCAAAGATTTGTATCAGAAGCTTTAACATGAAATGGCCTATAAGACTTTCGATATAGAAAATTTCTGATGAGGTGGACGTGATATTATATTAGAACCAATGTAATAAAACCAATCAGGTCTGCAACCATATCGACAATCGGCAATCAGAGTGTCTTATCAAAGGTGCCATTCAAAAGTTATGCTAAAGGGGTGGATGTGATTTAATAATTAAATCGTTAACTTAAATCACGTCAGATCTATATATCGGAGGTTGGATATCTGAGGCCCATATCACATATCAAATATTGGATCTCCATATCATACATCGAAGATCGGAGTTCCATATCGAATCGGAGGTACATATCACACATTGAAGAGCAAAGGTCCATATCAGATATTGGACCTTAGGTCTTATTAGAGATCGGTGATGTAGATTTAAACAAGAACACAATAAATTACAAATATAACCTTAAATATAGATATGCAGTAGAAATAACACTTCATTTCATTAATATCAAATACTGAAATGTTCTTACAAACATAATGGAAATAAGAAAATCTTGGGCGATGGTAGCTTATCTCTGAGAAGAGATGTGGTGGCTACATGCCTCTAAAATGTGTTATAATGAGATTTGAAGGCCTATTTATTATTTAGAAATAATGGAAAACTCTAAACATCCAAAAACCTAAACCTAGGAGATGAAACACCAAAATATGGGCCCCGTTGGGGTGAGTTGGTACATCAACTTCCTGGGGTCATAACTTTGGCACACGATCTTTGTTTGACAGACACGGTACCTTATTAGAAATATCTATTTGAGGACTACAACCAATGACAACAAATATTTAGTTGTAAACTCATATTCACCACCTATGGTTTTCTAAAAAAAATGTCGTTTAGGGCCTAAAACTGGCTCTAGAAGTTCAGGACCTGAAAAGCTGCCAAAAATAGTAAAATGTGCTACAATTAAGGAAACTGAAAAACTTAAAGAAAAAATGGTGGGGGTCCAATTGGAAAAGGTAGGTGGCCACAAATATCCACCTAGATCATTCCTCCCCCTTTAGGAAGTAATGGTCCCCATTGTGTTGAGTTCCTCCATTAGATGAGGAAACCTCTGCTGAACTTGGTCCCTAGTGATCCACTTGCCCTAGTGAAGGAGTTGGCCTGCTTTGACAAATCGATATAGTTGATTCCTTTGTTGTCAAGTGTTCTTGATATTTGTTTCCATGATCCAATTATTTTTATCTTTTTCCATGTAGTCTTGGTCTAACTCTATTGATGTGAGTTGTTTTGTAATGTCGAATGTGTCCAACAATGGTGGAAAGTAGGGCTGAAGGTAGTCCACATTGAACACTGGGTGTAGACCAAGAAATGGTGGAATACTGAGCTCAAAGGCATTGTCCCCTACTGCCTTGGTGATGGTGTATGGCCCATATCGGAGCGGGTGAAGCTTGCAGTGGGGCCCAGCGAAGAACTCCTTCTACAAATGTAGCCAAACTTTATCGCCCACCTAGAACTTGTGTTGCACCTGATGCTGATCATGTCACTTCTTTTACTTAGCATTGGCTCTTTCCATGATGTCATGGACCTGTTGGCAGATGTGTTGAATCTACTCAATGAAGTTGTTTTCCTTGTCGACTTCAGACTGAACATAAGTCAAATCTGCCTGACTAGCTACAAATGGTATGGCCACATCAATGGGACATAGTGGCTGGAATCCCAAGCCCACCTAAAAAGGGTTGTGGCCAATCGAGCTGTGGAGAGCCTAGTTATAGTTGTGTTGTACATAGGGGAGGCTCTCATCCCATGTGCATGGATTCTTTGAGTTGTACATGTGCAGAATGTGTATGATCATCCTGTTGATGACCTCTATCTGGCCATCAGTTTGGGGATGGAAAGTTGTGGACTTAGTGAGCTTGGTGTCCAGCATCGACCAGAGACTGGACCAAAATGTACTGAGGAACCTGCTGTCCCGATTTGAGATGATAGATTGTGGGATCCCAAAGTGTACCCACACTCGTTCAAAGAAGAGTTTAGTAGTGGCTTCTGCTGTGATATTCTTCTTGCAAGCTGCCATAATGGCAATCTTCAAGAATCCGTCGACCACCACGAAAACGCAGTCATTTCCATGCTTAGTAGAAGGAAGGAATGACATGTAATCCATGGAGATGGATTCCCAAGTTCGAATAGGGGTAGGCAACGGAGTATAGAGGCGTTTCTTCTTGATGGTCAGTTTGGAAATGGCATAGGAAGTGCAAGATATGATGTACTTCCTAACATCCTGTCGAAGATTCGGCTAGTAGAGATACTTCCGTGGTACTACCACTGTTTTCTCGACCTCGAAATGTCCAGGGACCTAACTGTAGTGTGCTTCCTAGATCACCTTGGCACGCTCGCTTGAAGGAACACAAAGTTGTCCCAGGTGGCATAACAATGAATCTTGTGAAAATCTGGCACTTCTTGACCCTCCAAGAGTGTCTAGTATGTGTGGCCGAATTTTGGGTCCCTTTCGTAAAGAAGTGGCCAATCAAAATTCTCGTTCCCATAAGTGTTGAGCATGCTGGTTAACGCCATGATTGGGGGTCAGCTGAGGCAATCTGCAACATAATTGGTTCTACCCTTCTTGTACTTGATATTAAAATGGAACTGTTGCAGGCATGTGGACCACTTCTGATGACAATCATTCTGCAACTTCCCTTGCATCTGTATGAACTACAAGGGTCAGTGGTCTATGTGGATGACTATTTCCTTCCCCAAAATGTAATGCTTCCATTGTCGATAGGCCTGCAAAATGGAATACATCTCTTTGTCATAAGTGGAATACTTTTGGATTATGTCTGAAAGTGTCTCATAGCGATATGCCACTGGATGCCCCTATTGAGTAAGGACTGCCCCAATAGCATAGTCAAAGGCATCTATCTTGATCTCAAATGGTTGTTGCAAGTCTGGTAATGTGAGCCCTGGTGCAGAGTGCGGCGATGTTCCAACTCTAAGAATGCCTTCTATTGAGATTCAGACCAAAATATTTTTTCTTTCGCTCCTCCCTTGGTTACTTGACTCAAGGGCCAAGTGATATGAGAGAACCACAACACGAACCTGCGGTAGAAATTGGCAAGACCCAGAAAGCTACAGATTTCTGTCAAAGTGGTTGGGGCTGACCAATCTTGAATAACTTGGATCTTGGCTGAATCCACATGCACCCCCCATTCATCAATAATGTATCCCAGATATTGAACCGAGGTCATGCCAAAAGTGCATTTCTATAAATTGGCACACAACTTGTGTTCCCACAGTGTTTGGTGAACCTGTCGAATGTGACGGAGATGATATTCCCAACTCTAGCTAATGATCAGGATGTCCTCCAAGTATACCACTACAAATGAGTTGGTGAATGGCCACAAGATGTCATGCATCAACCTCATAAAGGTTTCAGGGGCATTTGTCAACCCAAAAGGCATAACCAACCATTCGAAAAGGCCCTCCTTAGCTTTGAAGGAAGTCTCCCACACATTGGAGGGATTGTACCTGGTGATACCTAGAATTCAAGTTGATCTTGCTGAAATATTTCCCCCCTTGAGTTGGTCTCGAAGGTCATCAATCCATGGGATCGGGTACCTATTCTGGACAGTGATCTTGTTCAGCACCCTATAGTAAATAAAGACTCTCCAAGTTCCATCCTTCTTCTATACCAACATGATCGAGCTCCCACAGGGTGATGAACTCAGCTAGATGTGACCTTTCTACATCAGATCCTAAATCTTCCTCTTGATTTCATCGTTCTCCAAAATAGAGCATCGATAAATGGGTCTATTGGGAAACTACGCACTTGGGGTCAGATTGATGGAGTCCTTGACCTGACAATGCAAAGGCACCCCTGTGGGGGAAGTGAAGATGTCCTCATACTCCTCCACGACCTTGTCCATCTGTTGTTGTCATGTGGAGGGGCTCTATCTAGAGGTCGTGGCCACGACCTTCTTCTTTTCGTAAGGGAGTATCATCAGGGAAACAAATTTCCCGGTTTTGGAAATGAGCTTACTACATAATTTTTAAGTAGCCAAAGAGATGGTCGTTGGCGATGCTACCACCGGTATCCTGTATAACTTATTTCCCAAGGTAACAATAATAGTGCAAGGCCTTGACTCATACATAGTGTGTTGCTTCCACAAGTATGGTTGGCCTAATAATACATCACAAACATCAAGAGAAGCAACATCACATAATACCTCATCCTTAATGTGCTTGATTTTCTATGGAAGGTGACATTATTGGCTGATGTGAAGATACTGTCTTTGGTGAAGCCACCCAATGGTGTACGGTTGTGGGTGTGTTATGGTTGGTATGCCCAACCGCTTCACAACCTCTACTGAAATGAGGTTCTTTTGGATCTGGCTATCAATAATGAACTATCGTGAGGAACCCTTTACCCACATCTTGGAGTGGAAGAGGCGCTCCTCCTCCTCTGGATCTTCAGGTTCCTCCTTCTAGATCTTCATGGATGCACTACCGGTGGGCAACTGTTGAAGGATCTAAGCAAAGTTATCCATCATCGCGTTCCTTTGTTTCTCAAGGGCCTCCTCAAGTAATATTTTCATAGGATCTCATGCTCCCTCATCTTTCTTTTCTTCCCCCATGGGCAGTCGTTAGGGTTTGCAAGGCTAATCTTGAAAAGTTTCAACCAGATAGAGCCCTAACTCCTTATACCACAACCTTGTTGGGGACATACAAAGAAAATTGGAGAAAGAGAAGAGCACTCTAATACCATTGATCCAGATTTAAATAGGAACACAACAAATTACAAATATAACCAGAAATATAGAGATGCAGTAGAAATAACACTTCATTTCATTA